>JAQJZF010000002.1:30457500-31026701 GCA_028537955.1 Microtus californicus | reverse complement strand
AACAGCTGTAACAAAAGCATCTTGCCCCACACCGCGGCCTGGGTCTGTGCTCTTTGCGCTAGACCCCAGTTCGCGAGCTTCGGGCAAGGGGCTGGAGGTTGAGAATACACACGCAGAGACAGACCGACACACACACACCTTCCAACACTGGTACCAAAAGCCCTCTTTAATAGCACCATGGGAGGCTTAAATACACTGCAGTCAATGGCCAACAGGTGAAAATCCCATCCTCTGATCCTCTAAGCTAGGCACAGCTTCTAGTAACTTCAATTAGAAGGCTCTAGACAGGGAAGAGCAGCTGAAGGCCAGGGCTCAATTGGTTTCAGCAGCATCTAAGGGAATTGGGTAGGTTCCGTGCAAACAGTCACTTTTCTCTGGGAGAACAGCATCTATGGATTTGGGTAACTGCAGAAGGTCCTGGAAATGCTTCCTCTGGGACACTGAGGTAAGACTAGGCATGGTGAGTAGTTTGTCATAGCCAGTGATACAGTGAGGCTGGCTTTGGTGCCACTTGGAGAAGTGGATTGAATTGGTCATAGCTCTGCAGTTAAAACTGATGAAAACTGGAGACAAGCCCAGCAGTGGTGGTATATGCCTTTCATCCCAGTGCTTGGGAGCCAACATCAGACAGAAAAACCCTGTCTTGAAACAAACCCACAAAACAACAAAACTAAAATAACAACAAAACAAACAACAATGACAAAACTGGTCACAAACTCCTGGTCCTCCAGCTCTCAGCTGAATGATGGGACTGGAGGTGTGAGCCATCATTCTGGATTTCAGCACTTTTGGTACCTCAAGGACTGAAATCCTGTCTCCTGAACAGTTTATCTCAACATCAAGTTCAAGGTGCACCTGTATCCTAGGTGAGATAGAAATCATTCCCTTTTAAAGATCCTCCTTTTAGTTAGGTGTCTGCTCATGAGCACGTGCGTGCAAGTCCCTGTGAGGGCCAGGAGTGTTGGAGGCCTTTGGAACTGGAGCTTCAGGTGGTTGTGAGTCATTTGATGTGAGTGCTGAGAACAGAACCCAGGTCTTCTGTATAAGAAAAATGAGCAGTCAAATCACACGCATAAAGCAATAGCTGTAATTTAGCCAGGGGTGGTGGCACATGCCTTTATTCCCAGTGGATCTTTGAATTTGAGGCCAGTCTGCTCTACAGAGAGTTCCAGGACAGCAAGAGGTAAACAGACTTGATCTCAACAGGCTGGGACTGCTTTACTGGGACGGTGAGGGGCCTCAACCTTTCAGGATGATTTTGAGTGCATTTAGAGGGAGTGGGAGACAGCTACATACACAACTACCAGAAAGGTAACTTTTATTTATTTATTTGTTTGTTTATTTAATTTATTTATTTATTTGAGACAGGATTTCTCTGTATAATACCTCTGGCTGTCCAGGAACTCACTTTGTAGATCAGGTTGACCTTGAACTCAGTTCTGCCTGCCTCTGCCTTTCAAGTCCTGGGATTAGGGCAGTATGCTTGGCTAAATTATAGTCATTTTTTGTGGTTTGATTCGAAAGCAGGGTGGGTTGATTTTGAAGAAGAGTGTTGGTGGAATTTTAATTTTGTTTGAAGACACATGGCTTCAAGAAAAGTGTTTCTCTTTATTGCTATTATTACTTGTTTTGTTTTTCTTTAGACAGGGTCTCCTAGGTAGCTCTGGCTGTTCTGGACCTCACTAGGTAGACCTCTGTGGTTTTGCACTGCCAGAAATCCACTGGCCTCTGCATCAAAGTGCTGGGATTAATGGCGTGGGCCACCACACCCTGTCTGGTGATCATTCTTGATGTCTCTTCTTGTTTTCCAGCAGTTTGGATCCAGGCGCCTAGGATGTTTTGGCAGAATGTCCATCACTTTGGTCAGAAGTTGGTACGCCGGCGGCCCTTGGCCGCAAACGAACTGTCTGATTCTTCCTTGTCACGATGTCTGACAACTTTGGACCTCCTGTTCTTGGGGGTGGGCAGCACCCTGGGAGCAGGTGTGTATGTCCTGGCTGGGGAAGTAGCCAGAGAGAAAGCTGGACCATCCATCATTCTTTGCTTCTTAGTGGCTGCTGTATCTTCAATGCTGTCTGGACTCTGTTATGCTGAGTTTGGGGCCAGGGTGCCGTGTTCAGGTTCCGCGTATCTCTACAGCTATGTCACAGTGGGCCAGCTGTTGGCGTTTGTCACTGGCTGGAATCTCATTCTCTCCTACATCATTGGTGAGTAGGGTAGGGCCTTAGAATGGGCATGGGGATGAGGTGGAGTGGGGTGGGCAAAGCTGGGACTTGGGTAGTGTAAGAACCAAGATGCCATTCTCTCCTTTTGTTGCCCTCTTAAAGATTAACCCGGAAGAAATGAGGTTTGTAGAGTGACGGGCTAAGTTTCCTTTTGTTCGAGACAGTCTCACTGTGGAGACCAGGCTGTTCTGAAATTTGTGCAGATACTCACTCTCCTAGCCTTGCCTCCCCAGTGCTAGGATTGCAGGTGTGAGACCCACCGAGCCTTATGGGAGTTCTGGTTTCATTTTGTTATTTTCAAGACAGGATTTTTCTGTGTAACAGTTCCTGACTTTCCTGGAACTCGCTTTGAAGACCAGGCTGGCCTCAAACTCACTGAGATTCACCTGCCTCTGTCTCCCAAGTGCTGGGATTAAAGGTGTGTAGCTCCACACCTGGACTTTTTTTTTTTTGGTCAAGATTTTATGTAGGTAGGCCAGGTTGGCTTTGAACTGAAGATGAATTCTGATCCTCCAGAATCTACTTCCTAAGAGTTGGGATCCCAGGCATTGTGTGTGTATAGTCCTGGCTGTCAGGGAACTCACTCTACAGACTAGCCTGCCTGTCTCTTCCTCCTGAATGCTGGGATTAAAGGCTAGACCACCGTTTTGTTTTTCTTACAGTGCTGGGGCTCAAACCCAGGGCCTTGTGTATGCTAGACAAGACCTCTGCCACAGAGCTAAATGCTTATCCCAAGAAACACTGGCGATCCCACTCTAATATACAGAGATTTGCCTGCTCTACCTTCTGAATGCTGGAATTAAAGGCATGTGCTACCACCACCTGGCTCCAACAAACTTTTTGAGATTATCTTGGTGCTGGAGAGATGGTTTAAAGGAGAAGTCCTGAGTTCAATTCCCAGAAACCACATGGCTCACAACCACCTGTAATGACATCTGGTGCCCTCTTCTGGCTTGCAGGTGTACATGCAGATAGAACACTGTATACATAATAAATCTTAAAAAAAAAGAATGTATCTTGTGTTTTTCACCTGCCTCCCCACAGCAGTGATTGAGATTAGATATTTTTCTTCCTGTCTTTCTGTGTCCTAAGGGTTCACTTTGTGCTTGTAAATGAAGGCTCTTCTTCTCCCTGCAGGTGCAGCCAGCGTGGCCCGGGCCTGGAGCGCAGTTTTTGATGGCCTCGTAGGGAACCGGATCTCCCAAGCCCTGCAGACCAGCTTTCCTCTGCAAGTGCCCAGCTTCCTGGCCAAGTATCCAGACTTTTTTGCACTTGGACTGGTGCTAGCCCTTACTGGTGAGTAAGGATAGGCAGTAGAGGGTCTGTGGATGTGTGCGGGAGGGCGGTGGCTGTCAGAAGCTGTGAAATACAAGGCGCAGGAGGGCAGAGGGAGGGAGGGTCTTCCCCCATATTGGGGACTGTTTCGAGTAGGAGGCGGGGTAACAGCCTGCCCAGCTTTCACCACTGGATGTAAGGGGTACACCCTCCCTCTGCCCCAACCTTCTGCTGAGACCCATTGATAGAAATTGGCTTCTACTTCTGTAATTACACTTATTTATATGTGTGTGTGGGGTGCATGCCTATGGAGGTCACAGGACAAACTGCAGACGCTGGTTCTCTCTATCATGTAAGGGCCTGGAGATAGAACTCAGATTGTCAGTCATCTTGGCAAGCCTTTTTACCTGATAAGCCATTTTGCAAGCCTTTCTTCTGTGTGAAGACCAAATTTAAAACAAACAAACAAACAAACAAACAAACAAACAAACAAAAGAGCAGGGCTGGAAATATGGCTCACCAGTTAAGAGTACTGACTACCCTTCCAGAGGACCCAGGTTCAATTCCCAGTGCAGTGCCCACATGACAGCTCACAGCTCACAACTGTCTGTGACTCCAGTTCCAGGGGATCTGGCATCCTCACACAGATATACATGCAGGCAAAACACCAAGGCACATAAAAACAAATAAACTTAAAAAAAAAAACAAAAACTAGACAAAAACTCTCTGTCCTGGAACTCACTTTGTAGACCAGGCTGGTCCTGAACTCTGCCTTTTGAGTGCTGGGATTAAAGGTGTGTGCCACCACCATCCAGCAAGACCTCATTTAATGTGTTTGTGTTTTGCCTGTATCTGTGTATGTCACTGGTATCTACCTGGTGCCATGGTGCCAGTGAAGGAGGCTTCAAATCCCGCACACTGGAGTTATGGGTGGATTTGTAAGCCACCATATATACAAGAGCAGCCAGTACTCTTAACCAATGAAACTTCTCTCTAGCCTGAGATTTTGATTTTGACCTATGGTCTTCCTTCTTGAGTAGTGGGTTGGTTAAACTCTTTTTTTTTTTCATGTTAGTTTAACATTTATTAAAGTCAAATTCTTTTTTTCCTTTATGATATTTTTTTTAAATTTATTTATTTATTAAGGATTTCTGCCTCCTCCCCGCCACCGCCTCCCATTTCCCTCCTCCTCTCCCCCCATCAAGTCCCCCTCCCTCATCAGCTTGAAGAGCAGTCAGGGTTCCCTGACCTGTGGGAAGTCCAAGGACGGCCCACCTCCATCCAGGTTTAGTAAGGTGAGCATCCAAACTGCCTAGGCTCCCCCAAAGCCAGTATGTGCAGTAGGATCAAAAACCCATTGCCATTGTTCTTGAGTTCTCAGTAGTCTTCATTGTCCGCTATGTTCAGCAATTCCAGTTTTATCCCATGCTTTTTCAGACCCAGGCCAGCTGGCCTTGGTGAATTCCCGATCGAACATCCCCATTGTCTCAGTGTGTGGGAGCACCCCTCGCGGTCCTGAGTTCCTTGCTTGTGCTCCCTCTCTCTTAACTCCACCACTTGTGTGTTGGTATTACAAGTGTGTGCCCCTGCTGCCATTTTAGTATGTCTTTTTACTGCCTCCTTTCCATTCCATCTTCCTGCAGGAATCCTGGCCCTGGGAGCTCGAGAGTCTGTCCTGGTCACCAGAGTGTTCACAGGCGTGAACCTTTTGGTGCTGTGCTTCGTCTCCCTGTCTGGGTTCATGAAGGGCAGTTTCCACAACTGGCAGCTCACAGAGGATGACTACAAACTGGCCATGTCAGGGGCCAACAATACTGACAGGTCAGGGCCCCTGAAGGACACAGTGAGCTGAGGCCAGGAATGCGTGGGGAGTAAGAGAGTCTGGCTAGTGGGCCTAAAGGAGGTGCTTAGCAGCCCAGAACTGTGTGCCAACAGAGGCACACAGTGGAAATTGTTTATAACTCTTAAGTCATTTTCTTTTAAGACTTTTTCTTTTTTTCTTTTTACAGTTTTTCTCAATATGTAGCTCTAGCTGTCCTGGATCTCCCTATGTGGAGCAGGTTGGCTTTGAACTCAAAGAGATCCACTGTTCTTTGCCTTCCAAGTGCTGGAATCAAACGTGTATACCACTATGCCTGGCTTTTTTTTTTTTTTTTTTTTAAAGAAGGAGTTTCTCTGTAGCTTTGTAACCTGTCTTGGAACTCACTCTGTAGACCAGGCTGGCCTCAAAATCACAGAGATTCACCTGTCTGTGCCTCCTGAGTGCTGGGTTTAAAGGCGTGAACCACCACCTCCTGGCAGCAATGTTTGATATTTATTTGTGTATGGGTGCATGCCTGGTGCCTGTGGAAGCCAGAAGAGGGCCTGGAATCCCTTATAACTGGAGTTAACAACCATGGTGCTAAGAATTTAACCCAGGACCTCTGGGAGAGCAGCCAGTGCTCTGAACTGCTGACTCATCTGTGTTTGAGTGTTTTTTTGAGGCAGGGTATCATAGATTCCAGACTGGCATCTAACTCACTGTGTAGCCAAGGGCGATCATGGACATCTGCTTCTCTTGCTTCCACCCCTCCCACGCCAGGATTACAGTTGCACTAAGTGGTGTTGTGATCAAACCCAGAACTCCAGTACACCAAGAAAGAACTCTACCAACTCAGCTACATCTTAGCAACCCATTTTCTGAACCTTCACTGTTTTTATTTTTTGAGACAAGCTCTTGCTATGTAGCCCAGGCT
Organism: Microtus californicus; assembly: GCA_028537955.1. NCBI lineage: Eukaryota > Metazoa > Chordata > Mammalia > Rodentia > Cricetidae > Microtus > Microtus californicus. The sequence continues at coordinate 31,020,466 of JAQJZF010000002.1, read as the reverse complement.
GACTCTGAGGTATGTGGTCAGAGTTGACTGTGAACTCATGACCCTTCAGCCTCCAGTTCCTGCATTCTGGGATTCGAGGCTTGACCCAGTGTGCTCTGTTTCTCTGCAATGTTTTCATCCTTTCTTCTCTTGCCACAGCTTGGGTCCTCTGGGCTCTGGAGGCTTCATGCCTTTTGGTGCCAGTGGAATTCTCCAAGGTGCAGCGACATGCTTCTTTGCCTTCATTGGTTTCGATTGTATTGCAACTACAGGTATGGTAGTCCCTCTGGCCTATCAAAAGCATAGACATGGTTTGGATTTACCCTTGGACACAGGGCTGGTAGAGGGTTAGCCTGCTTTGGGGAGTGTAGGAGGGGAGAGGGTTTGTGAAGTGACCTGGGAATGCTTCTGAATCCAGGTCTGTTTCATCCCTGCAGGGAAAGAGGTTCTCTGTCCCCAGCGCTCCATCCCACGGGGCATCGTGGCCACACTCTTTGTTTGCTTTCTGATGTATTTTGGTGTTTCGGCGGCACTTACCCTCATGATGCCCTACTACCAGATTCACACTGACAGTCCCTTGCCCCAGGCGTTTATCCACGTGGGATGGGGTCCTGCTCGATATGCGGTGGCTGTGGGAACGTTATGTGCCCTTTCATCCAGGTTGGTATCACAGGTTTCTTTCATCTGCTGCTGGACTCTCAGCCTCTGAGTTGGAGAGAGGAGAGGGAGGCAAAACGTCTAAAGGAGTAGGGCTCACCTATTATAACTATTAAGAGTTTCCTTTTCCCTTATAGCCTCATGGGTGCCATTTTCCCCGTGCCTCGGGTGGTCTATTCCATGGCAGAGGATGGGCTCCTTTTCCGGAGACTCGCCCGTGTTCATCCTCGAACACACACCCCTATCCTAGCCACTGTCCTTTGTGGAATCATCACAGGTAGATAACTAGTCTTATCAATTTCATCAGCTTGGCTATATCCACTAGCCAGTTCCTCAGAGTTTCTACACAGATTTCTTATTCTTATCATTATAGCACTTATGGCTTTCCTTGTTGAGCTCAGTGACCTGGTGGACCTCACAACCATAGGAACCCTGCTTTCCTACTCCTTGGTGTCCTTCTCTGTTCTGGTCCTCAGGTAAGCCTCCACCACACCTGGCCTGAGGGTGATGGGGCCATGAAGATGGCCAGGTGCTTATTCTGGCTGTCGGATGGTTATATGGGGGCAGCTGGTAATGTTCCCATGCTACCTCACTCATTCAGGTACCAGCCAGACCAGAACTTAAGCTCTCGTAAGACGGAGGAATCGGAGAGTGGAGCTGTTGAGATGGAGCCTGCTCTTGAACGTTCTTCATCTTTGGCGCCTCTTTCTGCAGCAGGAACTCCAGGAATTGCAAGGAGCCTCTGTAACCCCACAGATAAGAATCCGACACTGAGATCTGGCCAGATTGTATATGGATGTGCCTTCCTGCTTGGTGAGGACTGAGACTTTCCCCTTGGGCATTTGGGAGGAAGCTGACAGCGTGGGGAGGACATCATTAGCAGAGGGGAAGACGCAGCACAGATTTGGTAAGATGCCATATGTGTGGCCCAGGGTCCTGACATCCTTCTCCCCGCTGTGACTTTCAGTTCTCCTCCTGATGTTCCTTTGCCTAGTCCTGGCCAAGTGGCCCGGGCAGCTCTTCTCTGGAGACCTGGTCCTGATAGCTGTGGCTGTGTCATTGCTGCTTCTCATTGTCGGGGTGGTCATTGTCATCTGGAGACAGCCTCAGAGTACCACTCCTCTCCACTTCAAGGTAAGCGACACTTTTCTCAGATAAGCCACCCTAAGAGAGTGGTCATACCTGACTTCAGGTCTAAGCATGTTTTACATCTCAGGAAGTAAGTAATGGGGAACTGATAATAACCAACGAACAGTCGGCATGGTGGTCCTTGTCTTTAATCCCACCCAGCACTTAGGAGGCAGAAGTAGGGGAAGCCTCTGAGGCTTTCATTTTGGGTAGGGGATAGACAGGGTTTATTTGTGTCATCCCAGTCCTGGCTGTCCTGGAACTCACTCAGTAGACCAGCCTTAAAAATCACAGAGATCCACCACCTCTGCTTCCCTGACTGCTGGGGTTAAAGGCATGCACCATCACTGCTCAGCTGGAATCTCTGAGTTTAAGGCTAGCTTGCTCAGGCCAGCAAGGGCAACATAGTGATAGCATGTCTCACAAACAATCAATCAAATAAACAACCCCTTCCCAATACACCAATGGACAGAGTCAGGTATCACTGTGCGTATATGATCCCAGATACTCAGGAGGCCGAGGCAGGAAAATCATACCTTAAAGTCTACGAGAGGCTGCAGCTACTTCTAGGCCAGATCAGGCAATTTAGTGAAATTCTGTCTCAAAATAAAAACTAGCACAGCTATGTTGGCACATGTTTATACCGCTAATCCCAGGGAACCAGAGGGAAGAAGATCAGGAGTTCAAGTGAGTTTGAGACTGACCATGCCAGACATGGTGGCACTTGTCTTTAATCCCAGCACTTGGGAGGCAGAGGCAGGTGGCTCTCTATGAGTTCAAGGGCAGCCTGGTATACAAAGCAAGTTCCAGGACAGTCAGGAATACATAGAAATTCTGTCTCAAAAAAAGAAAAAAGAAAAGAAAGACTGACCAGGCTTAGCTACATGAAGCCCTGTCTCAAAGAACCAATCAAACAAAGCAAAACAACCCTCCAAAAAACAAAACCAAGTAAAAATATCCCCCTCCCCACCAACCAAAACCCAACAAATCCCAAAGTGCTCTTAGCCCCCAAGTCCAGGAGATGCTTAATAGGCATGAGGGTCTGTATATAATCCCTAGTACTGTAAAAGGCAGGTAGGAACGTCATCAGCTGGTAGAACAATAGTTTGGAGTGCATGAAGCCTTGGGCTTAATCCCAGCCCTGCAAAAACCAGGAGTGGTGGTGTATTACTATAATCCTAGCACAGCAGAACCAGGGCCTGGAGGATTAGAAGCTCAGGCTCCTAGAGTTCCAGGTCAGCCAGGGATACTTGAGACCCTATGTCCAAAAAAGACATCTGCTGACAGGGGTGGTGGCACATGCCTTTAATCTCGGTACTTGGGAGACAGGGGCATGTAGTCTGAGGCTAGCCTGGTCTATAAAGCAAGTTTGAGGACAGCAAGAGCTACACAGAGAAACCCTGTCTTGAAAATGAACCAACTAAAACAAAGAAGTGATTTGCTCACAACTCCTAGTTCAGTCTCCCCCCCCCCCATTCTTTTTGAGAAAGGGTTTCTCTGTGTAATAACTCTGACTGTCCTGGACCTCACTCTGTAGACCAGGTTGGCCTTGAACTCACAGAGATCTGCCTGTTTCTGTCTCCCCAAGTGCTGGAATTAAAGGCTTGAGCCACCAACCACCTGGCCCAGCCTAGTATTTCTGTGCTCAGTATCTGTCCCTGCTGGCACATCCCATGGGGTCTCCAGTATGAGCAGGCACTGACTGCAGAGCGTAGACAGCAGCTGGGTCTTCCACCCTGGGGTGTGTGTACACACCAGTACTCACAGGCTGTGACCACAGGTTCCAGTACTGCCCCTGCTCCCTGTGTCGAGTATCTTTGTGAATGTCTACTTGATGATGCAAATGACTGCCATGACCTGGACTCACTTTGGAATCTGGATGGTGATTGGTGAGTGAGCAGCTTTCTGGGGAAGAGATTCTTGGGCAACTAACTGGGTTCAACACTCTTTTCATTGCCTCTCTTTGAAACTGTCTGGGGCCACATGGAGAATCCCTGATGGGCACCCAGGTAGAGGACACCCAAATAGAGGAGTGACCACTTCCACCTCACTGTCTCTGTTTCTTTTTTTTTGTTGTTATTTTATTTTATTTTTTTGAATTTCATTTTATATTCCAACCACAGTTCTCCCCTGACCCCTCCTCCCACCTTCCCCTTTTCCCCCCAGCCCACCCCCATCCACTCCCAACAGGTAAGTGCTCCCAAGAAAATCAACAAAGTTCGTCAGGACCAAGCCTCTCCCCACTGCATTAAGGCTGAGCATGGCATCCCACTGTAGGGAATGGGCTCCAATAGTTAGCTCACGCACCAGAGATAGATCCTGGTTCTCTCTTCCCTTTCAGGATTTGCCATCTACTTTGGATATGGGATCCGGCACAGCCTGGATGGGAGGGGTGACCAGCCAACAGCAACAGCCTCAAACTCGTAGGCTGTCCAGGAACATATGTCCAGTGTGGAATTAGAGTAACTGCAGAAAGACCCTGTGGCTATCTGTGTGTGGTGGGGAGACAGTACTGGTCACTGAATTTAGAGCCTTGTGCATCTGCGGAGAGACTTGCCGGTGTCTTCAGCTTAAGGAAAGGCTTGAATATTTGGGCTGTAGATGGGATTTATTTTGAAAGCATTGTTATTTGTGAGCAAATTTCTTAACTTTTTTCCCCTTATTCCCTGAAACGGGATCCATGGTTTTGCATATGCTAGGCAAGTGTTCTATTGCTGAGCCACATCCCTATCCCCTCTAGTTATTTAACTGACAATAAAAATTAAATTATATATTTTTGAATATCATATTACTTATATATTATAGGATGGGTAACTAAATCAAGCTGATTAATAAACTGTTTTTTTTTTTTTGATGAGGTCAGTCTTAGGTGGCGCAGGTCAGCCTTGAAATTGATCTTCTGAATGTTACTTATTATTATTTACTCATGTTGTTGTGGGGTATTCAGCAGAGTATACTGCTCAGACATGGGTTTAAGCCAGTAGTCTTTATTAGCTGGCCAGTGACTACACTGGGTGCTTGGGATCGCAGTGTAGCATTAAGCTTTTCTCATGATGAGCTTCTTAAGCACAAAATATATTCTGGGCTAACCTATTTCATTTAGTTAACAAGTACTGTTAGCTAGAAGAGAAACTATAGAAGCACAAAAGCAAGATTAGGGCATTTATTTTTTTTTATTATTTTGGTTTTTTGAGACAGTGTTTCTCTGTAGCTTTGGAGCCTGTCCTGGAGCTTATTCTGTAGACCAGACTGGCCTTGAATTCACAGAGATCTGCCTGCCTCTGCCTCCTGAGTGCTGGGATGAAAGGTGTGCGCCACCACAGCCCGGCTAGATTAGGACATTTAGTAACTTGGCCTGATCTATGGATTTTGGATTAGGTCCTTGTTTTTATTTTTGGCAGGTGGTGCTGTCTATGCTGAGTTTTACAGCCTGAATGGCATTTCCATCATGGAGATAGTTGTGCTAGTCTGGAGCCTGTTACCTTCCTGACTGGTCTTAGTGGATGAGCCAAATCCTGAACGCATTCTGTTTTAGTTTAAGTTGTGGGTTCCCAATAGGCAGGTGATGGTGCATATCTTTAATCCCAGCACTAGAGAAGCAGAAGTCAACCTGGCCTATAGAGACAGTTCCAGGACAACCACCAGGACTATATATACAGAGAAACTCTGTCTCCAACACCTGTCCCCAGAAAAAAAGAAAAAATAGTAGGGCTCCTGCTGTTATTCCAATCGGAATGAGAATTAACAACCCGGTCAGTGCTGATAGCAGAATAGCTAGTCAGGGGGACCAAGAGAACACATTGGTACCAATTTTTTCCCCAACCGTGGCAAGCTTTCTTTTTTTTTTTTTTAAAAAATTACTCTGATCAATTAGCATAGAAACAATAGATTTTCCCCAAAGCTATACATAGTTTTCCTTATCTCATGAGAAGTCGAAGGCTCTCCAATTTTGAGGACCATGTCTGCAAGGAAATCGAACTGTTGCAATTTAGAAATGGAAACTTTTTTTTTTTTTGAGACAGGGTTTCTCTGTGGCTTTGGAGCCTGTCCTGGAACTAGCTCTGTAGACCAGGCTGGTCTCGAACTCACAGAGATCCACCTGCCTCTGCCTCCCGAGTGCTGGGATTAAAGGCATGCGCCACCACCGCCCGGCAGAAATGGAAACTCTTAATACCTCTTAGTCCTGATCAACCCGTCTGTTTGGCTTTACTCCAGCCCCTGGCATCCATATATTCAGAGTCTGAAATGTTTGGGTGGAAGTTTCATCCCAAGCCCCCTCCCCTGCAAATTGCCTCAGTCTAGACTCTACTTGTGATAAAGCCCACCAAACTATGACCCCTCCCCTCTCCCCAGAGATGCTCAAGACCACTCCCACAGGGTATTTAAACTGCTCCCTAGAGAACAACCAGTGGTTTTCTGGTCTTCCTTCCTGGTCTCATCTCGGGGGGTGGGGGGGGGCTTGGAAGACCACCTGGGAGCATTGGCATCCATTAAACCTGTGCCTTTTCTAATTAGGTTTGATTTGTTCTGATTTGGATTATTGTGTCAGTGGATCGGTTTATGGGGCACAAAAACTTCTCATGGTCTCTTTAGTTTGAAAAGCATCAGAAGAGGCACAGAGCTGGGTGGTGGTAGCTCATGCTTTTAATCCTAGTATTCAGTAGGCAGAGGCAGGTATGGATATCTGTGAGTTCAAGATCATCCTGGTCTAAAGAGCTAGTTTCAGGAAAGCCAGGGCTGTTATACAGAGAAACCCTGTCTCAAAACAAAAACAAACAAACAAACAAACAAACAAAAAAGAGGCACAGGTAGTCAAACCATTAGTACATGCCCATCACGTAGTTTCAAAGGCTATATTGCTGCTATCTAGATGAATTACCCATAAGGTATAATATCAGGCATCAGAATAAGGGAAAGTGTCTAGGTTAAAGGATTTGGGATCTTAGACAAGCTTTAGCCCTTGGAAGCATTAATTTGGACTGCCCCCACCCCCAGTCACAGTCAGTTTTGTCAGTCAATGGACTGACAATCTGGTTAGTTCTATCCTTATATAGTATGGAGAATGGGTATTTAAGTATAACCAGCAATCCTGGCTGATTTTTGGCTGTGAATGGTTAACGCTATACCCAGGGTCCCTTCCTATGGCATAGAGTTTGATTCTCCAGGTTTTTCCTGTTTTTCTAAAGGCCAGATATTTTTTTTTCTTCAAGACAGGGTTTCTCTGTAGTTTTGGAGCCTGGAACTAGTTCTTGAAGACCAGGCTGGCCTCCAATTCACAAAGATCCACCTGCCTGCCTGTACTTCTGGAGTGCTGGGATTAAAGGCATATGCCACCACTGCCTGGCTCAGAATTTTTGTTTTTCAAGGCAGGGGTTTCTCTGTATAATAGCCCTGGCTATCCTGGAACTGGCTTTATAGACCATGCTGGCTTTCAACTCACAGAGATCTACCTGCTTCTGCCTCTCCTGTGCTGGGGATAAAGAAGTGTGCCATCACTACCCAGCAGGCCAGAATCTTTAAAAGAAAGTTTTCAGGAAACCTTAGTTATACAACGCTAATTAAAAAAAAAACAGGGCTGGAGAGATGGCTCAGTGGTTAAGAGCATTGCCTGCACTTCCAAAGGTCCTGAGTTCAATTCCCAGCAACCACATGGTGGCTCACAACCATCTGTAATGAGGTCTGGTGCCCTCTTCTGGCCTGCAGACATACACACAGACAGAATATTGTATACATAATAAAGAAATATTAAAAAAACCTATTTTTTTCATTTTAAATTGGGAGCATGGAGACCATGGAGAGGGCTGAAGGGGAGGGGAGAGGAAGCAGGGGGGGGCAGAGAAAAATGTATAGCTCAATAAAATCAATTAAAAAAATGACCCACCCTGATTATGGGCAACAGTCATTCCACAGCCTAGAGTCCTGTAGCCAATAAGGACTCTACTTGTTGACTGGATGCATTATGTCCAGCGCCTCAGGCTGGTGGACTGTAGTCCCTTAGACTGTAAGCCAGAATAAACAGTTTTGTTTCCTAAGTTGCCTTTGCCAGTGTATAATTGCCACAGCATTGAAAAAAGTGGCTAATTCAGGGAGGTACTGAAATGTGAATAGATACAAGGCATTTCATTCTGTAATTTATTTCTTTTCCAAAATAGGTTCTCATGTTTCCAGTGTTACGCTTTTGTCTTTTTTTGTATGGTGTGGAATATTTCTTTTTTTCTTTTACTTTTTTTTATTATAGAATACGTTATTTTTTATTGATATTTATTGAGCTCTACATTTTTCTCTGCTCCCCTCCCTGCCTCTCCCCTCTCCCAAAGTCCCCTTGTTCCCAATTTACTCAGGAGATCTTGCCTTTTTATACTTTCTACTTCCCATGTAGATTAGATCTATGTAAGTCTCAGTGTCCTCGTCGTCTAAGTTCTCTGGGATTGTGGTTTGTAGGCTGGCTTTCTTTGCTTTATGTTTAAAAACCACCTATGAGTGAGTATATGTGATAATTGTCTTTCTGTGTCTGGGTTACCTCACTCAAAATAATGTAGAAACCTATTTTTTAAAAATTTATTTATTCCAGCACTTGGGAGTCAGAGGCTGGCAGATCTCTGTGAGTTCAAGGCCAGCCTGGTAAACAGGGAGAGTTCCAGAATAGCCAGGGCTGTTATACAGAAACCTTGTCTTGGAAAACTAAAGCAAAAAGTTTATTTATTCTCTCATACTTTACATACTGATCAGTTTCCCCTCCCTCTTCTCTCAGCTCCTCTTCCCTCCTCTCTTCCCCAGATCCACTCCATTTCCCTTTAGAAATGAGCAGACCTCCCAGGGCCTGAACACAGCATAAATTACAACAATACCAGGTGCATATCCTCATCAGGGTTGTGCAAGCAACCGAATAGAAGTGATAGGGTCTCAAGAGCAGGCAAAAGAGCCAGAGATGAATTTCACTCCTATTGTTAGTCCCACAAGAGCACCAAGCTACACAACCATAACACGTGTGCAGAGGACCAAGCGCAGACCCATGCACTCTGTGACTGATGATTCTGTGGCTTATGTTCTTGTGTTGTCTTCAACCCCTCTGGCTCCTACAATTCTTCCTCCCCACTCTCTGTGGTTATAACCCTCATTTTTATAATGGAAACTCTCTTGTTTCTGGCAACTTGGGAACCAAGCCACGGGGCATACATAGAATGGTAAACTATATTTTTTATCTCAAAAGATAAATTTTTACATCTTTCCTTTTTTCTGTACTTAAAGTAGGCTTCAGTAAGTAAAAGTCAGGATGGAATATGGGTTGGTCTATAGTCACACTAGCTAATACCTTTCTTGTGTCTGTCTTCCTCAGTTTCTAGTCCAAGCCTGAGGGTGGTGGGGTTTGGACCACGGCCCTGTATTACCTGTAGTGCAAAACAAGACTCAGCAGAGTAATGGTCTGTCCCTTTAAGAGACAAGCCCCGCCTACTCCCTCCCTGTACACTGCCTAGGTGGGTGAATCTTCCTTTTACTTCCAGCCTGAGCCCTTCCTGTCTCTCCCAAAGAGGTAGCTGCTGCTGTGGCTCCTCTCCTCTCTTCCCTTCCTTTCTTTCCTTGTCTCCCTTCTCGCTCCCTCTCTCCTTCCCTTTCATAACTCACTAAATAAACATCCAACCTCACTCTGCATGGTGTGCCTATCCATCTTGGTCTCTCACCCGCCATGTGGCTCCCTGCCTGGGACTGGCTGCCTTTGTGGCCAGCCAAGGTTTCAGGACCCACTGCCCACTGCCGCCACTCGGGGACCTGCAGCATTTTATTTTTACCATTACAAGGTAGAGGGACAGAGAGTAGAAGGTCTGGGGGCCCAATGGAACCTTAATTTTAGTGGGTCCACAGTCCGGAGACGGGCCATTTGGCACCTGTGGTTTCTACTTTCTTGATCTAGGTGTGGTGGATCCATGGTGTAATGCCAACTACCTTCATTGCCATAGGAGTTAGTTCTAGCACCCTTTTGGTTCCTTGCTTGACCCAGAGAGTATCACTAGACTCAAACCAAAGGAAGCTGCTGTTGGACTGAGGTTGGCTGGATCTCTCAGATAGTCAATGAATACCCTGTATGGAGAACTAGTGTGCCTGTTGTGACTTGAGAGAGGAATGTCTAGAGAGTTCTGCCAACTGCTGCCCTCTGAGCATCGGAGACAGTGGAGTAAGTCTTCTAAACAGTACCTCATAGGGGATAGATGTCTTCCTATGTGGGATGCAGCAGGCAGAAACAAGGAATGCATGCTTCAGGTCCAAGACAGTGAACACCTGTTTCTCTGGATGACTCAGCCTCATGAGAATCAGAAGTTCCAGGCTTCTTTGTAGGCAGGAGAGGTGTATTCCCGGGTACTAACAGGGACCAGGATGCCTGTCACTTCAAGCCAGCAATATGGATTGCAATAGTCCTTTTGTTTCCAGGGTCATTGGGTGTTCTTAATTTGGACGGAGGTAGCTGAATTGGTTAATTTTTTTTTCTTTTTCCTTTTTTCAAAATATTTATTTATTTATTATGTACACAATACTCTGTCTGTGTGTATGCCCGCTGGCCAGAAGAGGGCACCAGACCTCACTACAGATGGTTGTGAGCCACCATGTGGCCGTCGGGAATTGAACTCAGGACCTCTGGAAGAGCAGGCAATGCTCCCAACCTCTGAGCCATCTCTCCAGTTCCCCTGAATTGGTTAATTGAACAACTATTGGAGCTTGGTGTTAGGCCAGTCCTGAAGGTTGGGTTCTTCTGATAGAGTATGAAACACCAAAATTTTATTGGCTTTCTGTAAATTTGTCTTATCATTAGAGGTGACAGAGGCTTTTTTTTTTTTTGGTTTTTCAATACCGGGTTTTTCTGTAGCTTTGGAGCCTGTCCTGAAACTAGCTCTTGTAGATCAGGCTGGCCTTGAACTCACAGAGTTCCACCTGCCTCTGCCTTCCGAGTGCTGGGATTAAAGGTGTGTGCCACCACCACCCTGCAAAGGCTTTTAATGTATGTAAAAGGTCTTGTTTCAATCAGTTAAACATCCTTTAAGTTACCTTTTGCATCTGGAACATACTTATACCTTAAGTTTTTAAAAATTTTTTATTACTTTTTAAATATTTGGGGCCAACTGAGTGATAAAGGGAATTTTTTTAGTAGCTGTCTTTAATCCTTTAAAAAAGGACTTAGTGAAAGTTGTTTAAAGTCTCCCTAATTAGTGTTGGAAAGAAAGGAAAATCCATTCTGTCTAGGCTGTAATTGTCTGTCTGAGAGCCCCCTGACGAGACCAGAGACAGTGTTTTTTCCCCCACTTACTTTTTCAAATGAAAATATAAATCATGAAAGAGAAAGGAGTAGAATGTTCTCTTTTGCCTTCGACTTAGCTCAGGGGAACTTTCCTCCTTCCCTGGGCCTGTTCAGGGCAGGCAGGGAACAGAGAGAATGCTCACCTGGGTGAACTATTTCCCCCTCCTTGTGTACAGTTTGCTTAGAAAGCTGGGGGCCCTGGATGTGAGGCCCCATCTCTCCCCTCCCCCACACAGCGACCAACCTTGTGAGCAGGACAACAACAAAACAAGCGAGCTCTCCTGCTCCTGTAGTGGGGCAGGTGGAGGTTTTTTTTTTTTTCCTGTTTTTTTCTCATGACCTAGCAGAGTCAAAAGGATTCTGGTCCCCAACAGGAGCGGGGAACAGGTCTTAAGCCAGGTAGGAGGGTCTCATATATCAGGTCAATACAGGAAAACAAAACTGACAGAAACATACACACACACATTCATGCACGCATATACACATACAAAGCAGAGGAAAACAACAGGTGCAGCCACCACACATTCATACACCTGAGCTGACAGAGGGTTCCGGTGACAACTCACATGGATCCCAGACACTGCATCAGTACCCGCGTTCAACCTCTCCCGTGTCCAAACAGAACTTACCTCCTGAAGTGACAGACCAGCAACATGTGTACTCCTTAAAAGTGTCCGCCAGGCACACCTTCCTCTCTTGCCTCCTTTTTCCTCTCATGTCTCTCTTCTTCCTCTTGTCTCTTCCCTTTCCTCTCTGTCTGTCTGCCTGCCTCTCTCATGTCCCCACTCCAACGTGGCCTTTTGCTTTTTCACCCTCCCCCCACCCCCAATAAACATTTTGCATCAACTCTGTATTTGTTTACTGGCATACCTCCTCACCCCCGTTTCCACTTCCCCAAGTGTTGGGATTACAGCTGTGTACCATGCTGCTCACTTTCTTTCTTTGCTCTCTCTTTCTCTCTCTCCTCCCTCCCTCCCTCCCTCCCTCCCTCCCTCCCTCCCTCCCTCCCTCCCTCCCTCCCTCCCTCCCTCCTTCCCTCCCTTTTCTGTCTGTCTTTCTTTCTTTTGACAGGGTTTCTCTGTGTAACAGCTCTGGATATTCTGGAACTTGCTTCATAGACCAGGCTGGCATTGAACTCACAGAGATCTGCTTGCTTCTGCCTCCAGAGTAAAGGGATTAAAGGCATGTGCCACCACCACCTGGCCTTCCTTTCTTATCCCTTCTGTCCCCAGTTTACAAAGCAATAGTGAGCAAGAGAGAGCCCAGCTCCATTGGTAGTGGGGAGGGAGTTCTGGGTCCCTTCTGATATTGGCATGGTGTATTCAGAAGTGGGCAATGAGGAGCATAGCATCTACAAGGATATTTGCACATGAAGCCTAGTGCAGGAGGAAGGCTGCTTCTGAAACCTGAGTCTGGCACTGTGAACACGCCTAGAAAACTCCAAAAATCTTTTTTGTTTTGTTCTTGAGACAGGGTTTCTTTGTGTAGCTCTGGCTGTCCTCGAACTCACAGAGCTCTGCCTGCCTAGCTGCCTCCCTACTGCTGGGATTAAAGGGGTGTTTTACCACTGCTCGGAGAGGACTCAAAATTATTAACATATTATCAATACATATACAACACAATAATGAGAAACCTTAGATGATATATAACACTGAGTAAAACAAACATATCTCTTTCTTCAGCCCTAGATTCATTGTCTTGACCAAGTTCCATAAGACAGTCCTGGGCGTCAGGCACACCACTGTCACACAACTGAAGTTCTCCTCCTGCATCTATCATCTCCAAGGAGCTTTGAGCATTTGAGTCCTTTCCAGATTTTTATTTTATTATTATTATTTTTAATATATTGGCACTTGGTCTTGAGCTCTATCTATTCCTTCTTTTTCTTTTTTCATTAATTAAAGTTTTTTCATTTATTTTACATCCCATTCTAAGTTGCTCCCCCATACCCACTACTCCTCTGTCTCCAGTCTGAAAGGACGGCCCTCCCATGGGCATCAGCAAAACACTATTCCTTTCTGGGCTCCAGAAACTTTAACTCTAGTTCCACTCATATCAAACCCAGGCCCCTTTAGTTCCAGGCTCATCATCCCCTCATTCTAGCCCTCTCATAAGAAGGCCTAGTTCCCATCTCTGTTCCCCACATCCCACCTAGGACTCTAGGAAACATGTGTCATGGTTCCCTCACCAAGACAAGTGCTTTCAGCCCCTTGCCTCCATCTGCAATGTTCACTGGCTGCATTAAATTGTAAACAGTTGATCTGACTACACAAATCCAGTCCAAAGTGACTTTTTAAAATTTTAGTTATTTTTAATGAATAAATAATTGTGTTACACTTAGTATTTACTTTGTATATTATCTTTGTAGAGAACACTGTGATGTTTTAATACATATATACAATGGAGAATGACTGAACCGAAGAAACATCCATCACCTCACTTGTGTGGTGAGATTTTTGATCTACTTCCTCATTTTAATGTTAGGAATTCCTGTGACTCTCCTGACATGCCATAGTGGTTTTCCTTTGCGTTTCCTTGCTGAGGAATGAGGTGGGACACATTTCCATCAACTTATTGGCCACCTGGTGATCTCTGACATGTGTTGCCTCTTGAGTCTCTGTTGACTGTGGGATTCCTGATGCCTCGGGAAGTCTGCAGATTGGTGCACACCTCACTCTGTTCCTCACCTTTTTTTCTTCATCAACAGACTCTAGTCTGACGAAGTCTATTGATCTTTTCCCTTCAGTGTGGTCCATGCACTAAGAAATCACTGCTTAATCCAAGATGGAAACAGTCATCCTAATGCCATCTCGGTCGCATTCCAAGGGAACCCACAGGGGTCTACCTGGAATGGCTCGTGATAACAATACTAATGGTGATGACCACAAGAACAGTGGTAGGCAGTATTTATGGAGCTGACAGTCTCCTAAGACAGTCTTAAGGAGTTTACATTTAGTTTCCATAGTGGGATTATCTTTATGGGAAAGACGTGCACAGAACAGACATTTTACAAACACAGGCAGTCTTGCTATACGGAGGTTTTCAACTTTCTGATGGCACAAAAGCAGTCCAGACAACCATAGCCTTTTTTTTTTTTTTTTGTTTTTTGTTTTTGTTTTTTTTTTTTTTGGTTTTTCGAGACAGGGTTTCTCTGTAGCTTTTAGAGCTTGTCCTGGACCTAGCTCTTGTAGCCCAGGCTGGTCTCGAACTCACAGAGACCTGCCTGCCTCTGCCTCCCCAGTGCTGGGATTAAAGGCATGAGCCACCACTGCCTGGCTCATAGCCTTTTCAAATCACAACATTGCGAAAGTGTGTCCACACAACTATGGATTTTTCAGCTTTGTGACAGTGTGAAAGCATGTTCAATATAACTACTGATTTTTCAGTTTTACAAAAGTATGCCCAGTCTAATCACTGATGCTGTCAATTCTGTGAAAGTACACTCAATATGACCAGGTTTTTTTCAGCAGTACAGTAGCACAGACATATAGTGAGCATAACTGCTTTTTCCATTTTATGACAGTGTGAAAACCTCCAAGCCACCACTTGATTTTTCAGCTCTAGAATGGTGTGAAAACATATTCAATATAACTACTCAATTTTTAACTCTGTAGAAGTGAACTGAACCACAAGAACTGATTTTTGAACTTCAAGATGGTGTGAAAGTATACCTAATATAACCGCAGATCTGTCACGATGGTGTGAAAGCATCCTTGATACACCACTGATTTTCACTTTTAACACAATATTCAAAAAAACTTTTTGAGGCGTGGTGATGCTATGTAGACTAGTCTGAAATCTGGTATGTTGCTCAGGCTAGCCTTGAACTCTCAATCTTCCTATCTCAGTCTCTTGAGGCTAGTACATGCTTGACCATTAGTCAAGCAATTGTGTGAGTCTCTGTATTTTATTAGTGAATAGACTTTGTGTTAGATGATTTGCCCAGTGTTGGGTAAAGGCGTGCTCTGAGCACACTGGAGGCAAGCGGGGTTAAGCTGCGGTGTCT
Source organism: Microtus californicus (assembly GCA_028537955.1). NCBI lineage: Eukaryota > Metazoa > Chordata > Mammalia > Rodentia > Cricetidae > Microtus > Microtus californicus. The sequence goes on along the minus strand of JAQJZF010000002.1, from coordinate 31,005,410 downwards.
GGTTGATAAGGTGTCTTAAGTGCATTTTGAACTGATCTCCTGCAGTGTAAGATGGATTTGTCGGGGGTGGGGAGCAGCTTGTGAGTGTCTCACAGAGAGCAAAGAGCTGGAATGGTGATGCTAGCTGGTACGGCATATGCCAAGATTAAAGGCTTTGTCACAAGTGTCACATGAGAAGGGTTGCTCCCCTCAAGTGAACCTAAATGCAATGAAAGGTGGAATGGTTTTGGGCATCTATGAATTTACGCAACAAACTTATCCAGTAAGAACACCAAGAGGAAAGGAGGTGATTGCTAAGGAAAGACCAACTCATCCAGTAAGAACACTAATACAGAAGGACATGATCACTAAGAAAAGTGACTTTTACATTCCCCCAATTTACTTCTAGTGCCTTCTGATATCAAGCAGGCAAATGACCATGGTAGGCTTTCTTAAGATAGATCAATCACCAAGGAAAGAATGAATGTAGGGCAGAGGCCTTGGTGTGCTCTTTGTAGTCAATGTTCTCAATGTGCGTGAGTCTTCTAATGCTCTCTTTATATTACTGTGAATCTTTCCACACTCCTAACACGGTTTTGCCATGTGAGTTTTCTCGTGCTGTCTAAGCTGATGGGCATGACTGCACACATTCCTTACGTTCGTGGGGCTTCTCTCCTGTGTGAATTCTCTCATGTTTAAGAAGGCCTGATCCATATACAAAGTTCTTCCCACATTCCTTACATTTATAAGGGGTTTCACCAGTGTGAATTCGCTCATGTTTAAGTAGTCTTGATCCATATATAAAGTTCTTCCCACATTCCTTACATTTATAAGGGGTTTCACCAGTGTGAATTTGCTCATGTTTAAGAAGGCTCGATCGATATATAAAGTTCTTCCCACATTCCTTACATTTATAAGGGGTTTCACCAGTATGAATTCGCTCATGTTTAAGAAGGCCTGATCCATACATAAAGGCCTTCCCACATTCTGTACATTTATAGAGTTTCTCACCTGAATGAATTCTTTCATGGTTAACAAGGCTTGAAAGCCAGTGAAAGGCTCTCCTACATTCCTTACACTCATGTGGTTTCTCGCTAGTGTGAAGCTTCCGGTGCCGAGTGAGGAAATTGACTCTAGTGAAGGACTTCCCACACTCTTGGCATTCAAATGGTTTCTCACCTGTGTGGATTCTCTCAGGCTGAATGAGGCTGGAATCACAAATAAAGGCCTTCCCACAGTCCTTCCACTCATAGGGCTTATCCCTACAGAGAATTCTCTTGTGCTGCATACATTTATAGAGGTGCCTGAAAGTCTCCCCACAGCCTTTACACTCATAGCGTTTCTCCCCAGTATGAAACTGCTGATGCCGAGTGAGTTTGTCGCCACACCTAAAGGTTTCCTCACAGTGTTTTAGTAAGTATGGTTTCTCCCCACTGTTAATTCTATGAACAACAAGGCTCGAACCCCAGCAAGAGGCCTTTCCGAAGCTGTTACAATCATAAGGCTTCTCCCCGGTGTGAGATTTCTGGTGCTGAGCAAGTGGATTGCAGCAGAGGAAGGCTTTCTTGCACTCACAGGGCTTCTCGCCAGTGTGAATTTGATGCTGACTAAGCAGATACCCATGACTGAAGGCTTTCCAACAGCCCTGACATAAGAAGGACCTCTCCGTTTGAGGTCTCACATATGGTGTTGGTGTGCTATCTCTCTCTGTGGGTGCTTTTCTAGTACTGTCTGTTACATTATTGACATTTCCCTCTCCAGAGCCCCGCAGTTGTTCATATTTACCTTCACCAATCCCATTAGGGTGGGGAGATAGACTTCTGTCACTTGGATTACTTTTGTAAAAGCTCAATCCATAAATGCTTCTTCGACTAGTTAAATGGTTGGTTCTATAGGATGATTGCGTATCTGGAAGAAAAATAACATTAAGAAAAAATATTTATTTTATGTGCATGAATATTTTGACTGCATTTCTGTATGTTCATTACAATTATGCCTGCTGTCACTGGAGGTCAGAAGGAGGCATTGATGTCTTAAAACTGGACTTACAGATGGTTGTGAGCCACCTTGTGAGTGCTGGGTACCAAACCAGGGTCTTTTGTAAGAAGAGCAAGTGTTCTCAACTGTTGAGCCATTTCTGCAGCCCTCATTTGTTTCTTTTAAAGGGAAGAATCAGAAGCAAAACTCACCACAATTCAAAAGTTTCCCCAGCAGAATTGATAGTTTGGGACCAGAGCGGTTTGGGAGGTAACACAATGGGTGCTCATGCTAAAGGCAAATGGGAAAGGACACTGACTGCTGCTCTGGGAATTCTCTGTAAGAGGGCTGAAGTGTCTTAAAAGCAAGTGATACAATGCATGTTGTAGATGGTGAGATGATGTACTTGGAAAATCCAGGAAAGCCAATATAGGGCTGCTGTGGGGCAGAATACACATTCAGGATGACATGCATAAGCCTGCAGGACATTATGTTAAGGGAAATAAGCTAGGAACAGAATAACAAACACTCTGTGTTCTTATAATAGGAAATGTAAAGTTGGGCGGTAGTGGCGCACACCTTCAATCCCAGCACTCAGGAGGCAGAGACAGGCGGACTTCTGTGAGTTCAAGGCCAGCCTGGTCTACTGTAGTAGGAGCGGCGGGCAGCGTTCCCAGCGCCCAGCCACCCACATGGTTAGCTTTACACCCGAAATAATTACACAGAAACTGTATTCTTTTAAACACTGCTTGGCCCATTAGTTTCAGCCTCTTATTGGCTAACTCTCACATCTTGATTAACCCATTTCTAATAATCTGTGTAGCACCACGATGTGGCGTCTTAGCAGGAATATTTATAACCTGCATCTCTCGGAGAGGAGAGCTATGGTGACTGCCTCACTCGGCTTTCTTTCTCCCAGCATTCTGTTCTGTTTACTCCGCCTACCTAATTTTCTGTCCTATTAAAGGGCCAAGGCAGTTTCTTTATTTATCCAATGAAAGTAACGCATAGACAGATGACTTTCCTCCATCAGTCTTCAAGAGCTAGTTCCAGGACAGGCTCCAAAGCTACAGAGAAACCCAGTGTCAAAAAACCAAAACAAACACAAAAAATCTTGATTGATGAAGTTCAGGGCAAAATCTGGGTATAGTGGCTTCATCTGTAATTGAAACACTTAGAAGGCCAAGACACGAGGGTTGCCATAAGTTTGAGGCCAGCCTGGGATACATGGAGAGTTTCAGGCTAGCCAGTGGAACCTGAGTAAAAGAAAAATAAAAGTAGCAGGTAGAATACAAGTTCCCCAAAGCTGGGAGGCTAAGAAGCAGGGAGTCAGGGAAGTTGTTTAGTTGATAACAATGCAGCAGATAAATAGGAAGATTAAGCTCTAGTACAGACGCTGTAAGGAACAGAGAGTTACAGCACTGTTTGTTTGTTTGTTTGTTTGTTTTTTAAATGACTCAAGTTGTCCAGGCTGGCTTTGAACTTGGGAGGTGGTTAAGACTGACTCTTGATTTCTGCCTCTGCCTCTTAAGTGCTTAGATAGGAGGAGGAATATGCTACCGTGCCCAGCTTTCACATATTTCAAGATAATATTGTCACTACAAAGAAAAGATGAATTTGTAAAAATATATCATTTATTTATTATATATAGTGTTCTACCTGCATGTGTGCCTGCATGCCAGAAGAGGTCAACAGATCTCACTACAGATGCTTGGGACCCACCATTGATTGCTGGGAAATGAAACTCAGGAAACTTGGAAGAGCAGTCAGTGCTCTTAAGTTCTGAGCCATCTCTCCAGCCCCCAGGATGAATGCTTTATATAGTACAAAGATGAAATAAAACTAATGCTTTTCTTGGACATGTGCTACAGTCCAAGAGTGGAGGTCAGAGGACAGCCTGCGGCAGTTGGTTCTGCCCGTTTACCATGTGAGCTCTTGAGATAGAACTCAAGCTGCCAGGCTTGGCAGTAAGTGAATCATCTTGCCAGCACCCTGAAGAAAAAAATTTACAAGCTCAAAAAACTTCCTAGGGTCTTGTTAATTAGCCAGAGTTCAAGTTGCAAGGGTTTTGGCTCAGTTGCCCTAGGAATGTGATCACAGGTGTGTTTACCTCATTTTTTTTTTTAATCAGGAACTATTAGGTTGTAGTTATTGGAAGCTCAAAATGATATTGATAAAGGCTTCATAAAAGAGACAGCTTTAAGGAACAAGCAGGAAATCAGATGATGAGGAAAACACTCGATCACAAAACCCTCAGGGTAAGTGGAGCAGGACGGCTGCCAGAATGCTTGAATTTTTGCCAGAATTACTCTTCTGGTTCTGGGGATGGAACCCTGAGCCTTGGGCATGCCAGTCGAGGTAAATCTTCAGACCCCAGATCTGGGGAGGAGGGGTAGTGAGATAACTTGGAGTTGTGGTTGTGTGTGTGTGTGTGTGTGTGTGTGTGTGTATGTATATATATTCTTTTTTTTTTTTTTTGGACAGGGTTTCTCTGTGTAACAGCCCTAGCTGTCCTGGAACTAGCTCTTATAAACTAGCTAGGCTGTCTTTGAACTCACAAAGATCTGCCTCCCTCTGCCTCCTGAATGCTGGCATTAAAGGTGAGCACCACGACGGCCTGGCTGAATTGTATATATATTCTGCAGTTCAAGAACTACTAGTAATCTCCCTGCCTCAGTTTCCCAATGCTAGGATTATATGTGTGAGCTCCTAAATCCAGTTAGGAAGGCAGAATTAGAACTTTTTAATTCCTGATTTTTTTTTGTTGTTGTTTTGATATAGGGTTTCATGTAGCCTGTAGCAGAGGCTGGCCTTGAAGTTGTTATGTAACTGAGTTTGAATGGCCTCCTGCCTCTACCTCTTGAGGGCTGGTGGGATGGGTGTTTGTCGTGATACCTTGTTTTTTTTGCAGTGCAGGGGATGGCTAGGATTCTCATGCTTGCTAGGCAAGAGGCCAGTCAACTGAGCTGTATCCTTAGCCCTGTTTCTTTCTGAGACAGGTTGTTATGTGGCCCAGGCTGGTCTCAAACTCCTACGTGCTAACACTGCAGGAATGTGCTATCATGCCTGGCAAGTTCAGTTTCTGTCTTCTCTGTGACTACTCATTTGTACTTGAGTATAATTGTCTCCTGCAATAACATAACCATGACTCACAAGCTTGTGAGAATGAAATGCATAGCAAGCACACACTGTGCTTCTAAGAGTGCGCGACACATAGTAGGCCTAGCATTTGCCTTTCTTAAAATTATTTTATTTTACGACATGGTTCTTATGGTGTTAGCCTCAAATTCACAATCAAACTCATAATGGGACTGCAGGCACGTGCATCCAATATCAACCACAAGGTTCACGAACTGTAACTCCCGATCTCACTTCAGGTACAATATGCTGGCAATGGGAATCTACTCATTTCAATTTTACACAAACTCCATGTCTAATTTACTTTCTATTAAACACAAAGGAGGACTTAAGAGCTCTAGATGGAGACGTTTCCCCTAAAGGTGGGTCCTCAAAGTACAAAAGGGTACCAAAAGCAGTTTGGGTATAAACACAACATTTAAAGACAAGGCGGCCTTCTTTGAAGATGGTTATAGAGATCCAGAATTCCAATTCACCACCCCTCGATCATGAGGGAAGAGAGAAGATCGCAAGGAGGGATAACCAAAGGGGACAATGGCTGATAGATTGGAAGAAGAAGGCTTGGGGAGTTCACTCTCACACTGACAAAGCTCAAAGCCTTCTTTTGCAACAGGAAGAAGAAATTCAGCCAGTCTCTTGGAAAATGGTCCTGAAAGTCATAGGCGAATATGGATGCTCCGGGGAAGTACACAACTTACCTAGGGAGACCAGGTTACTGTAGTTTTCCAGCATCACATCCCAGTACAGCTTCCTCTGCACAGAGTCCAGACAGGCCCACTCCTCCTGAGTGAAGCCTATAGCCACATCAGAGAAGGTCACCAAATTCTGAAAACAGAAACCCACATACACCTGATGAGGTGGCAGGAGAGACCTTCAGGATGGAAGGGGCATTGGCTGGCACTGTGTTAGCTGAAGGTGGGTGGCAGCATGAATGCCACATTCCGGACTGAGCTCTGCTGGGTTACTACAGAGCTTATGGCTTGGCAGACAATGATCTGCCAGGGAGAAGGTGAAACAATCTTTCCTTTCGTTCACAAGCACAGCGTGTTAGTGCCTGCTTGGTGAATTTCCAATGGGGATGGGGTGGAAGATATTATGGCATCTTTATCCTATTATTTAAAAAAAAATAAGTTCATCTTGGTTCTGATTGTGAATGTGGACACATGCATGCCATACAATGTGGTGGTCAAAACGACAAGTTGTCTGTTTATTATGGTTTTGAGTGTCAAACTCAGGTTGTCAGACCTTGGTGGCAAGTGTCTTTACCTGCTGGGCCATTTCTAGCCACATCTTTTAGGTTTTTGAGACAGGGTGTTGTTATGTAGCCCAGGCAAACCAAGAGATTCATGATCCTCCTGCCGCAGACCCCCTCCACATGCTGAGATTAGAGATGTGCACGACTACCTCCAGATTAATTTTCTTTAAAAGTGATTTGTTTGTGTGCATGTACATGTGTGACTGTGTACGGTCAGAGAGCTTGTGGGAGTCAGTTCTGGGGATCAAACTCAGATCACCAGGCTGGGCAGCAAGCATCTTAATGATGAGCAATCCTGTTGTTTCCCAGATGCTGTTCTCTCCCTCCCCACTCCATGTTGGAGTTCAAACCCAGGGCCTTGTGAGTGCTAAGTAAGCATTCCATCACCGAACTACATGCCCGGCTCACCTTCTCTCTCTGGGAGTACAGGGGGTTGAAACCCGGGCATCATGCATATGAGGCGCTCACTGAGCTCAAGTCTCTGTTCTCTTCAAAAACAAACAATTTTATGTATATAAGTATTTTGCCTGCATGAGTCTGTGCCTCACATATATGCCCGGTACTTACAAAGGCCAGAAGAGGCTGTGGAATCCTCTGGAACTGGAGTTACAGATGGCTGTGAGCTGCCATGTGGGTGCTGGATATTGAAGCTGAGTCCTCTAGAAGAGCAGCCAGTGCTCTTAACCACTGAGTCATTTCTCTAGACCCTCTCTCTTTGTTCTTAGGAAAGAAAAATTTTTCCTTTTTAAGATTTTATTTTCTTAAACTTAATTAATTAATTTATATTATTTAATTAATTTTGTTTTTTGAGACAGGGTTTCTCTGTACAGCCCTGGCTATCCTGGAACTCACTCTGTAGACCAGGTTGGCCTCAAAACTCAGAGATCCACCTGTCTCTGCCTCCTGAAATCTGGGATTATAAAGATGTGCACCACTATGGTTTTTTTTTTTTTTTGGGAGGGGAGGAGACAAGTGTCTCTCTATATAGTCCTGGTTGTCCTGGAACTTGCTATGTAGAACAGGATGGCCTCAAGTTCTTTTAATTTAGGCTTTGCATATTGGAGTGTTCTGAATGCTCACGTAATGACTGAAGTATGAAAACATCTCTTCTTATAGACAGGCTAGGGAGACTTAAGCCTATTGGCGTCATATACTTGGCTGACTGACACAACTGTTAGTTCTTCCTTTCTCCTGTTCCTGACACAGAGGACACTGGTACCAAACGACTAAGCATCATACGGCAGTCTGACAGGACCATCCAAAACCAAAATGTGTGTTCTGGTTTCCATGGCAAGCACGTGGTTAGAACCCTATTCAGTACAGTGTCAGATTGATAAGCCTCACAAAGCTTGTATGTCAGCATATATGAGGATGAAGATCACTGGACATATTCCTTCTTACCTACCCAGAACATAAGACCAGTCCGCAGAGATGAACGATGCTTTCTCGTATGGTCCAGTGGGACCAGTATGTCCAACTAATCATGCCACAGAAACGACAATATTTTACACATGGGATTTTGTTCCTTCATTGTTATGTTACTCTGGACCAAAAAGAAACTGAGCACACAGGAGACTCTCAGAAATAATTCAGTGATTGAGTAAACACCTTATATGGGACTATCCTTCCCTGGCATAAGGAAAATTGGGAAACAGCTAAGAAGGTAAGACTTGCCTAGCTCTAGGTAATCATAGCAAGGTTCCCACCCGACTAATACCTTTTAAGAAGGAAGGAAATATACACTTACACGGTCTGTGGCTGCAGGACTCAAAGCTTTATCTGTCATCTTGGGGTTTCTTCCACAATAAACGCAAAGTGTGAAAGGTGAGAGCTAGAGGAAAAAGTGAATAATTAAAACCAGTGGCAGCTGAGTTCTCAAATGACGTATAGCTTTTATTGTCACATCCCGGTCTAGACACAATCACAGTGAGGCACATCTGAGAGAGATTAAGAAGATTCTGGATAAAAATCAAGAACATGAGAAAAAGGCATTTTACTTTTTTGGGGAGAGGGGTGTCTCAAAGAGTATGTCTGGGAGAAATCTGGGATGCTGTAAAGAATCTGGCCTTGTCTCCAAACATCTGGCCTCTACCCCCAGATTTCAAGAGACAGTCTCCCTCTTACCTGATAAGAATGCTTTGCCTTGCTCTAGGCGGGGGCTGAGAAGTCTGTAAACACCAACTTGGTGAAGGGCTTGGATCACACAGCCACAATGGATCTGGAGACTGAGATCAAGCATGTAGGCTGTTAGTCATTCATGCTAATGTGCTCGAACCCCTGCCAGCTGAAGGTCAGATCTTGAGTGAGTGACAGTTACTAACCTCATAGTGTTTGTTTCCTTTCTGCTAAAATCGGAATAGAAAGATTATGAGATGTGGCTGTCCCAAATTTAAGATAATCTATCTAAAGCATGCAGCAATATGTAAATGATTAATATCTTATCTGTTACTAGTAAAGATCAAGAATTTTAGACATCTCTTTATTAATTTTTTTCTTTGCTCTGGGACTCAAATCGAGTTTCTTGCACATGTTAGGTAAGTACCCCATCACTGAGCCACATCTCTAACCCCATTCACTGTTTCTCTTCTTGATTAATTAATTATTGTTTTTTGAGACAGGGTTGCTCTGTGTAATAGACCTGGCTGTCCTGGAACTCACTCTGTAGGCCAGGCTGGGCTTAAACTCAGAGATCCACCTGTCTCTGTCTTCCAATAGCTGGGATTAAAGGTGTGTGCTACCACCACCTGGCTATTTATTTGTTTATTTAGCGACAGGGTTTCTCTGTGTAGCCTTGGCTGTCCTGGACCTTGCTCCATAGACTATAGGCATGTGCAAGCAAGCTCAGCTTTCCTTCCTGCTGCTTAAGTTTGTGTTTTTTTTAAACTGTTTAAATAAATGACATTAATGTCAGGTTTTCAGAGGTTGGTTTTCATCACGAAACACTTATATAACTGTAATCCATGAAGAATTGCATCCTCTCCATGAACAGCCAGGGGTCAGAGAAATTCCGAGTCAAAAATCAGCTAAGAGGCTGCATCCAGGGTTCTTTGTGATGGACCCACATCCCTAGCTCTGGATTCCATTCACTAACTAAGCTTTGAGGTCGTTTGTGAATTGACACAAATATTTAGGAGGATGCACTGTTCTAGAAACAAGACACATGTGTTCAAATGTGGGCGATTGAATTCATTCATTCTTTCTTTTTCTTCTTCTTCTTTTTTTTTTAAAGAGACAGTTCTCCCAGGCTGGCTTTGAACTCTTGATTCTCCTGCCCCTACTTCCCAAGTGCTGGGATCATAGATCTACATCACATAGAATTTATTTTTATTTTTTGAAAGAGAATTTCACTGTGGAGGCCAGGAGCCATTGTGACGAACTTACAGCCCTGTGCTGCTGTTCTCATGGTCATTGTTCTTGATCATCTGAAGCTGTTTCTCTCTGTGAGCTTCTTAGCACCCCTCACTCTTACCTTTATATGTATGCTGCTTCTCATGGTTTATAAATACCCACGCTTACCATTATTCATGTGATAACCAGTTAGTATTTACTAACTGATTATTTAATGCTTGGGATTATAAGCATGTTAATGCATTCTATCCTTATAATGACTCAATTTTCAAAAGGTCTCACCCACACAAAAGTAGGAGGAACCAGTTACAGGTCAAAAATTCTCTCTCATCTCAAATACTTTTTAATTAATATTATATTATTGTCTACGTGATATACTAAAGCAGGTCATTGGCTACTGCCCCAAATGGATACAATGTGGGTGGGTCACAAGACTGCACACTTTGCACATGGTGTAGTGATGTTAGCACCTTTGACCTCATCTATTCGTTTCTATGATATCTGCATTATCTTTAAAATAAAGAAAAACCATCACCATTTTTTTTTAAAGTATGGGTATCAGCACCTCAACTGACCAATTCAGATCTATAAGGCAACATCCTCTAATCAAAAAGAGAAACTCACCTTTCTTTTAAGATGCCTCAAAATCCTTCTTAGCGAAGACACAGTCTCTTTGGTTATCCTACAGGGGCTCTGTGGAGAAAAGGTTAAAACAGAACACACACCCGAGGCTCAACTACTTTTAGACTATCAGTTAAACTGTGTGTTTTGGCTCTGAATTTCCCAGATACTAGAGGACCTGCCTTTAGTATTCCTACCTGTAGTATGAGGGATCTTTGTATGCCTACAAAGGGGTCATCTATTTCTGTCATTTAGAAAGCCTGAACGTATATTGACTCCACCCTCCCACTGCAGCCCCCCCTCCCCACTTACAACCTCTAATGCCAGTCTTCCTTATGGAGCAGTCAGGGAACACACACGGTGGGCTCAGTATACTTCGGCAATGGTGCAGACCGCGTTTCTGTTCCACTCCACATTCAAGGTAGAAATGTGGCAAGTGTTCGCATAGAAGACTGCAGAAACCGGGACAGCACCTCGCTGTTGCAGTCCCTCACTGCAGGGCATACAGCCCCGTGGCCCCTGTGCAGTTTCCTGCCGCGTTGTCAAGGCAACAGCTGGCCGTATCAGCGTCCAGCAAAATGCCAGTGACGCCACACATGTGTGCGTCACTCTTGGGGGCGGGCAGTCACCTTGGGACCCTACACAGGAAACTACGCCATCCCTACTTACCTCAGTCCAGTCAGTACAGCGCACATGGGCATGGAGTTCCGACTGGGGTAAGCACAGAATACGGGAGCACATACTCGGATCCAAGTGTGAGCTTATATGCAAACGTGTTCGCGCACATGCAAGGACACCACAGGCACACACCCACGTACGTACATACACCCAGGCGGGTGGCACGCTCGCACTGCCGGACACACGCACGGTAATGTTATCATTGCTGTGATGAAACACCAAGACTTGGGGAGTATAGGGTTTCTTTATCTTACACTTCCATACTGTTGCTCATCCTAGAAGAAAGTCAGGACAGGAACACAAAAAGGGCAGGAACCTGGAGGCTTGGAAGAGCTGATTCAGAGGCCATAGAAGGGTAGTGCTTACTGGCGAGCTCAACAGGGTTTATTCAGCATTCTCTTTTGGGAGCCCAGAGATGGCACCACTTACAATGGTCTGGCTCCTCTCCCATCAATCATTATTTAAAAAAAATGGTCTACAGTCTTGCCTGTAGTCTTAATCTAGGGATAGGAAGTTTTTGTTTTTCTTTTTTATCTCTTTCTTGGAGACAGGGTTTCTTTGTGAAACTAACCTTGACTGTTCCAGAACTTGCACAGAGATTTGCTTGCTTTTATCTCCAGAGTACTGGGATTAAAGGCGTGTGCTACCACTGCAAGGTTAGAGAGGCCTCATCATCTGATCTTCTTCTTCTTCTTCTTCTTCTTCTTCTTCTTCTTCTTCTTCTTCTTCTTCTTCTTCTTCTTCTTCTTCTTCTTCTTCTTCTTCTTCTTCTTCTTTTTTGAGACAGGGTTTATCTTTGTATCCTTGGTAGTCCTGGAACTGCCAAGAACAGATTCAAATTCACAGAGTTCCATATACCTTTAGCTTCCCAGAGTGCTGGGATTAAAGGAATGCACCACCACAGCCCGGTTTAGAGGCATTTTCTTAATCAAGGCTCTCTCCTCTCAGATGACATTAGCCTGTGTCAAGTTAACATACAACTAACTATTCAGCACAGTGAATATGACCAAAATACATTACATATAGGTAGGATAACATCAGCAAAAAAACCATTATTATGTATAATTAGTATTTACTGAGAAAAAGAAACAGTTTAGAGGCCTTTTTCTTTACGTATATATATATTTTTCCTTTACGTATATTTTAACATGCACAGATCTTTCTATTTTTTCTTTTCTTAAAGATGTAGTCTGACTATGTTGTGCTGACTGGTCTGGAATTCAGTATGTAGACCATTCCGGCCTGACAGGGATCCATCTACCTCTGCCCTCCAGGTACTAGGACTAAAGGTTAAATATAATATATCGGGGATCAATGGTTAAGAGCACTTGCTGCTATTATAGGGGACCTGGGTTCAATTCCTAGCACCCACACAGCAGCTCACAACCATCCACAACTCCAGCAATGACTTCTGACCTCCTCAGGCACCAGACATGCAATTGGTGCAAATACATACATTCTGACCAAACACTCACACTCATAAAAATCAAAAAGTGCCCATGGCTCTTGTTGAGCAGCCAGAGGTCCATTGCCAGTACCCATTCTGCTTACCACTCCTGGAAATGCAGTGGAGAGGTCGGGGTTGGGGTGGGAAGTAAAGCTGATGCTCTCTTCTGGATTTTCCAGGACCCCGTACTTATGCAAATATATTATCCCGCCCCCAGGATTAAAGAAAAATAAACAAAACAAACAAACAACCACCAAACAAACCTGTTTGTACCTCTAGTTCCAGGAGATCCAACATCCTCTTCTGTTTTCCTCCATGGGCATCAAGGACAAACAAGATGAACAGACATACAGGAGGTAAACATCCATACACATAAAAAAAAAACCCTAAAAATAAGAAGAAAATTAAAATAGGCAAATAAGTCCCAGAAATGCAAATATTACCTTCTAGTAATAGCAGGTGGACTGTAATGAAGTTCGGACAACCGAGAGTAGAACTGTGGCCACTGGGGCCTGGGAGAGTAGGGAGGACCTGCACAGCTTCAGTTAGAGAGGAGGAGTTCATTCGGAACTCTATTATGGAAATTGGAGATGCTCATGAAAAGCCGAGTCTAGCCTACTTGAAAACTGCTGAGTGAAAAGTTTATTGTCCTCACAAATATGACCATGAGTAAGGGGAGGGATGGATTGTGGGTCAACTTGATTTAGTCACTCCAGAATCTATACAAATTTCGAAACATTGTTTAATACTACATAATTTTTTAAAGATATATTATTTATTGTATAGTGTTCTGCCTGCAGGTCAGAACCAGATCTGGGAACCAGATCTTATTACAGATCGTTGTGAGCCACCATGCTGCTGCTGGGAATTGAACTCAGGTCTTTGTTGGAAGAGCAGCCAGTGCTCTGAACTGCTGAGTCATCTCTCCAGAACAATACTACATACATTTTTGCCTTTTTTTAAAAAAAAAAATTCCGAGACAGGGTTTCACTCTATAATAGTCTTGGCTGTCCTGGAACTTGCTCTGTAGACCAGGCCTCTAACTCACAGAGATCCACTTGCCTCTGCCTCCCCAGTTCTGGGATTAAAGGCGTGTACTACCACCACCACCACCACCACCACCACCACCACCACCACCACCACCACCACCACCACCACCACCACCACAGGATTTTGTCTTCTTTTTTTGGTACAAGGTTTCTACGTAGCCTAGATTACAGTCTCTCTGCCTAGCCCTCAATGTCCTGGAACTCACTGTGTATTTCAGACTGGTCTCGAATTCAAAGATCCCTCAGAGATCTACCTGCTTCTGCCTCATGAGTGATCTTGAACCGCCCCGCCCACCAGACAGGTTTTCTCTGTGTAGCTTTGTGCAGTACTGGAACTCACTTGCCACCACTGCTTGGCTAACTTGAACTCTTGCTCTTCCCCCCTCTACTTCTGGGGTTCTGGAATTATCAGTGTGGTGATTGAATGACAGCGACAACACTGACTTGGAATATCTGCATGCTTAGATGCCAGGGAGTGGCATAGTTAGGGAAGTATTAGACAGTGTGCCCCTGTTGGAGGAGGTGTGTCTTCATGGGTTGGCTTTGAGGGTTCAAAAGTCCATGCCGGTCTCAGCCTCAGCCTCTGCCCACTGTCTGTGGATCAGGATATAACACAGCTCTCAGCTGTTACTCCAGCATCATGCCTGCTTACCTGTCATCACGTTCCCTGCCATGATGATGATGCATCAACCCTCTGAAACTGTTAGCAAGCCCCTAATTAAATGTTTTCTTCTTTGTGTTACCTTGGTCATGGTGTCTCTCCTCAGCAATAGAACACATTTGCCAACTTTTCCTTCTCAATTCTGGACACTGATACTAGAACTTTCTGAGTTTGAGATAAATCTCTGACCTATATTCCTAGCTAAGTTAATTTTTTTTAAAGCAGAATTTAAAAAATTTATTTATTTATTTATTATGTATAAAATGTTCTGCCTGCATGTATGCCTGCCTGCCCAGAAGAGGGCACCAGATCTCATAGATGGTTGTGAGCCACGATATGGTTGCTGGGAATTGAACTCAGGACCTCTGAAAGAGCAGCCAGTGCTCTTAATCTCTGAGCCATCTCTTCAGCCCCCAGTTAATTTTTTTAAGTACTAATGACAATACATTTTAATTTTTATTTTTTGTGCATTGGTATTTTTTTCTTCATGTGTGCCTATGTGAAGGTGTTGGAATTCCTGAGCTGCCGTGCGGGTGCTGGGAATTGAACACAGGTTGTCTGGAGGGCAACCAGTACTGTTAACTACTGAGCCATCTCTCCAGCCTCCAGTACTAATGCTATTTTAAAAAAGTAATTACAGGGCTAGAGAGATGGCTCACTGGTTAAGAGCACTGCCTGTTCTTCCAAAGGTCCTGAGTTTAATTCCCAGCAACCACATGGTGGCTCACAGCCATCTGTAATGAGATCTGGTGCCCTCTTCTGGCGAGCAGGCATACATGCAGGCAGAACATTGTATACATAATAAATAAACAAATCTTTAAAAAAAAAGATTTAAAAAAAGTTACATTAAAAAAAAGTAATTACAGGCTGGAGAGATGGCTAAGTGTTTAAGAGTATTTCTGTCTCTTTTGGAGGATTCAAATTGAATTCCAGGCACCCATGTCAGATGGCTCACAACTACCTGTGTGTTTGCCTCTTGGGGATCAGTCTCTCTTCTGGTCTCTGTGAAACCATGCAGACATGTGGCTTAAACACACAGACAGACATATACACATAAAAAACCAACAACTTTTAAGTTACAAAAAAAAATCACAAATTCACCTTCATGTAGGAACTGGTGCTAAAATTAATGTCGAGGAGGCCTTTACCTGCGCCACTGGATTCTTAGACAAGCAGAGCCGAAGGGAGGACTTGGACAGTTCTCCACATGAGTCTGGGCATAGCACTGGGGGAAGGCTGGTCAGTGGAGAGCATGCTGTGTGCCCCCAACACATCTTTGGGGGAGCAATTACAGGGCTAACTGCAATTAAGGGAGAAAGGAAACAGGTTTACCTCATAGAAATGAGATATTTAATAACAAATGGCAACTTACCTTAACATTTGGAAACTTCTATTTTGAGCTGCTTCTTTTTCAGCTGGCTGCGGAAAGAAGAGGACATAGATGAGACATTAGGGCCTTTTTGGAGCTTAAAAGTAGATTTCAGGGTGTGGAGAGATGGATAATAAAGAACACATGTTCCTCTTGCAGAGGACTGAGATTTGATCCCCAGCACCCACATGGCAGCGTACAACTGTCTAACTCTAGTCCCTGGGTTCAGTGCACTTTTCTGACCTCTGGGGCATCAGGCATGCCTGGACCACAGGTGAGCTTACTTCAATAGAGTTCTCTAGAGTAATAGAACTGATAGAATATATATATATATATATATAAAATTCTATATATTAAATATAGAATATATATTTATATATAATTCTATAAAATCACACATGCATACACATTAGTATTTATTAGCATAGATTCCAGGCTGTGGTCCAGCTAGTCCAACAATGGCTGTCTTTTAGTGGAAAGTTCAAGAATATAGTAGTTGGTTTTGAGTATAAAAGGAGAATGCAGACTGGATCTGGGATCGGAGACTTTCAGGAGAGATCCTGGCTTTGGTCTGTGGTGCGGGAGAATTGTCTGTATTCTGTCAATCATATTTTAAATAAACGCTGATTGGCCAGGCAGGAAGCATAGGTGGGAAAACCAGACAGGAAGTAGAGGCAGGGCAGGGAGAACAGGAGGATTCTGGGAAGAAGGAAATTCTTCCCCCATTCCTGCCCAGACCACCGAGAAGCAAGATATAATCTGCCTGGCTGAGAAAGGTACCAAGCCACGTGGCTAACATAGATAAGAATTATGGGTTAATATAAGCTACAAGAACTAATAAGTAGCTTGAGCTAATGGGCCAATCAGTTTTTATAACTTATGGAGATCTCTGCATGATTTTCTTTGGGGCTTGCCGGCTGTGGGGTGCCGGGTGGGACAGAAACCCCAACAAGCCGACCCCCTCATGTTACAGGTCTGCCAGTGACATCTCCTCTCTTCCACTCTCATTGGAATCTATTATTCCATAGATTTCCATGGCACTTCTGAAGGCTCCAGTGAGATCTTCAGCAGATCTCCAGTTGGTCAAGAAAGGCTGCCACTTCCCAGCCTCTCTGCCCATTGAAGATCTCTGAAACTGGGACATGTGAGCCCCCGACAGGACTCCTGGGCTCCTGTCCAGTGGACAAGGGGACTGTGAGATTCAGGACTGGAGTGGAAGATGGAACTAGGCTGGATGTCCTGGTAAAGATTCTTAGAGAGGTAGGTGACAGGAGTCAACACAGGTTTGGTCACCCTGTGGAAAACTGTATGTAAAGCCTCGATGAGATACCAAAGTGGCATTAGTCTCCAAGGGAACAGTAGATTGGTTCCCAGAAAATGGACTAGGGCTTTAAAATGGGAATGTATAACTACTGAACGAATGTGTGAATGCTTGTAATGGTCCTACGGCCCTGTGGCTACGGGATCACACTGAATGCCAACCTGCAGTTCCGCTAAGGTCATTTCACCTGAATAGAGGTGAATAAGCAAGGGGACATCCATGTGACCCTAGGTACGACCTCTTAGGTTGCTGCGAGGGGGTTGGCCAGAGGGACCCCCGTTTGAGAGAGAAGCTCGTCCTCACCATCCCACTCTACTTACCACACAGGGCTAGGCACATCTAACCTCCCAAACCCCTGGTTGGGGAACTCTTATCATCACGGGGTCTCCACAGTCCTAGTGCGAGACCTGCACAGTCCAACAAACCATGCTAAACAATTTTAAAAGAGGATTTACTGCTGACTATGGGAAAAAGATAAAATTTTTCAAATTAAAGACTGTGAAATTGATTGGCCTTCTGTTGATATTGGCTCTGGCCCCCTGAAGGTACTCTGGATTTGAATCTGATTAATAGAGTTGGAGGGATTTGTATGGGACTACCTGGTCACTCAGACCATGTCCCATGGTGTTTTTTTCCCTGAGACCCTCTGCTATGGCTTCACTACCAGCCCAGACCACATTGGCTGCAAAGATTTTTAAGCTTGAGACATCAAAGCAACACCGCTATCAGCTTCCTCAGAAGGTGAAATTTTGCCCGTGATGCCACCTCCTTACCAGCTCCAACTGCCAGCATCACACGGCTCCAAGGCAGTAGAAAGACCACTTTCTCCTGCCTTTCCAGTGGCATCTATCTGGACACAATGCTCACCCACCTAAGCAGGCCAGCCAGCTCTGCCAGACTCAACAACTACATGGGGATGCTCACAAGACTTTGGCCAGCTGCATGGCTGGGAAGATCCCCTTTTCCATGTGCCATTGAGGGAAATGCCAGGCACTCCCCTCGTCCAAGATTACAGCTATGGTACCAGGCCCTAAAACCAGCCATACACTTCCCTGAAGTGGGAGAGTCCTTCCATGATTTCAGAGAAATTATAAAGGAGACTTTTTCTATACAGTCAGACTTAAAGGATGAGCTGTTCCCCAATTCAGATGTAGAACTTTTATGGATGGGAGCTGAAGCTTACAACAGTAGGAGTAGCCCCTTATATCAGGAGACCTCATGGGAGAAAGAAGTTAAAAACCAAGACCAAATCCTATAGGTCCTAGAAGCTATCTGGGCCCCCAGCTGTGGCTGTGGTGCACTGCCAGGATCACACAGAGCATCAAGGTAGAGTGAGTGGAAAACCAATTAGCAGATTAGACAGCCAAACATGCTGCCCTCAGTGCAGACACAGTCCTGCAGTCCCCTCCCTTCCTACCCCTCCAAGGTATGTTTACACTCTGCATGCTCCCAGAGCTCTCCTCATAGAAACCAGAGGAAAAAGAACAACTGATGAAGAGGCTTATTGAAAAGCAGGAATTGATGAACACAGATAGGAAAATAGTCATTTCTGAGATGACCGGTCCCAGACTAGTTTGGCAAGCTTATGGAACAACGCATCTGGAAAAACTGCCTGGGAGGAACTGTTGCAAAGAAATTTGGTGGTTGCCAACACTGACCCAGCAAGCTAGCAAAGCATGTCTGCAGTGTGCCCAGAACAAACCAAGCAGGGACCCAAGGCCCACATGTTGAAAAACTCAGGAGTCCTTCCTCCCCATTTAAACATCTAAAAGTGGACTTTACTGACATTCCACCCAGGAGAGGGGACTGATAATTTGCTAGTTGTGGTGTGCACTTTTTTTCCCCCAGGCTGGGTAGAAGCCTTTCCTACCCTCACACACAATTGACTTGAAATGTGTTCAAATTTCAATAGGACTTTTAAGATGACATTGAACAAACTGCCAAGAAACAGCCATCTACTCGACAAAAATTCTGCCACTTGTACTTCCAGTTTAGATTTTATTATACATATATATATATATATGTCGTTACTCCCCTTTGAGATCGTGTCTGACTATCCTCCATTGCTCCCAAAGGACTCTTGGCACCTCCGAGAGTATGGCACACAAGCCTGTAGCACTTCTTGAAAAACTTGGATAATAGAACACAAAAAGTGCTTAAAGTTGCAGGTATCAAGCTGTGGGTATGGACCTCAGCCAGGAGTGGACCGTGAGAGCCAAACTAGACCAGCCTCTGAAATTGATCATCTCACCACCTCAGACTGGAGACAATGGTTAGCTCCTACTCTGCCTTCTGATAGATACACTGTCTGCTTCAGCCGACATGCATTCACGCAGTCCCCACTCAGTCTCTCTAATCCTGTCACGTAAATTAGCCTGGGGGGCATTAGTAAGATGATAATGCAAACTGAGCCCGAGACGAGGTCCTTTTAGGCATTTGTCTGGGTGAACCATGTCTACCAGGCTTTGGTCCACGGGTAACATTTCATGTCTTTCACTCTAGGTGTGGGGGTACTTATTCCAGAAAGATTCCAGCAACTCAACTGCAAGAGTGGAATCATGGAGGCTGGGCTGCATGCGTTGTAAGTATTTTTGAATACACCAGTGTAGAAATTTATGGTAATAAAGATTCTTCCTAACCCCCTTCCCCAAGGTGCATGAGGAAATTAGAGAGCCAGAGATGTACCTCTGCGTCAAGAATCTAGTTTTGTGAATTCCTCTGGGAAGATGTTACATTGGGAGAACGTTGGCAAGAGCTTCAATAGTGTGTTCTGTCTGATTTCAGAGATGGGAACTTGCTGGGTAGTGGTGGTGCACGCCTTTATCCCAGCACTCGGGAGGCGGAGGCAGGCACATCTTTGTGAGTTCGAGGCCAGCCTGGTCTACAAAAGCTAGTTCGATGACAGGCTCCAAAGCTACAGAAGAACCCTGTCTCGAAAAACAAAAACAAAACAAACAAAACAGATGGAAACTTTATAAATCACTGTCTTCTTATTTATATGTCTCAAGACTACTGTTTTATTTGTAGCCTGCATATATGATCAAGGCCATGTGATTTCTAGCTTTGATTTATAAGGTGTTTCAGGGATTACCATCTGGTTCTGGGAAAGAAGTAAGTCTCTTGTGCTATAAGGTTAAATATGATGTTCTCCAGGTAAGACAGAATTCTTATGTATGGTACAGCTATTTTCACCACAAGCTCTCACCTTACTGTGACCTCTAATTAACACGGGTTCCTTTAAAGGAAAAAGATATTTTGCACTTAATAGTTTTTTTTCCCTGTCCTGGAGGTTACTCTGTAGACCAGGCTGACCTTGAACTCACAGAGATCTACCTGCCTCTTCCTTCTGAATGCTGGGATTGAAGACATGCTCCACCACTGTCCAGCTACTTAACAGTTTTAAAAATCATTTATTTTATGTGTATGTGTGAACGTGCACTTGGGTATGTAGTTGTCGGTCACTGGAGAATTTGCAAAAATTGTTTCTTTGCTACCACCATTTGGGTCCAGCTGATAGAATTTGGGTTATCAGGCTTAGCAGCAAATGACTTTACTAGCCGAATCATCTAGTGACCCATGATTCTTTCATATACTACAATTTAGAGCAGTGGTTCTCAACCTTCCTAGTGCTGTGACCCTTTAATACAGTTCCTCATGTTGTGGTGACCGCCAACCATAAAATTATTTTTGTTGCTACTTTATAATTGTAATTTTGCTTCTTTTATGAATTGCAATGTAAATATATTTGGAAATAGAGGCTTAACAAAGAGGTCACAATCCACAGGTTGAGAACCACTGGTTAATAGTCTTTTTAAAATTTATTTCTATAATTAATTAGAAGGAATTAAGACTCCAGAAACATAAGCATGAATATAAATATATAGGAAATGAAGGAATGATTGTGGATGGTAATATAATGGGTAATTTTGACTAGCCAGCCTCAGCATCCAGCCTAGCCCCCCATTTTTTTCACTTTTTGATATAGGATCTCTTTTAAGTTGTACAGGCCGTCCTTGAATTTGTGATTCTCTCGCTCCAGTTTCTCCCACAACCTGGACTACAGAACTGATAGCCTTTATAAGTTGCTTAGAGTCCTCAGCTTTTTTTCTTTTGGTCACAGATTTGTATTTTTCGCACTAAGGAATTTAAATCTCAAAGGCATTTTTAATTATAAAAAAACCAGATTAGTAAAGGAGGGACAGATTATATGACAGCTGGGACCCTAAAACCACGAAGGGGAGTCTGAATGTATGGGACTGAGGTAGACAGGATGAGTGACTCAAAAAATGTCCATATTTGGGGTCTGGCTGCATGGTTCAGTGGGTAATGGTACTTGCTGCCAAGCCTGGCTACCTGACTTCCATCCTTGAGACCCGTAGGGTGGAACAGTGAATTGAGTCCTACAAGTTGCCCTCTGTTCTCCACATATGTACCATTCCTGTGCCAACACACACACACACACACACACACACACACACACACACACACACACCACACACACACACACACAGAACTAAATACATATAACAAAAACTTTTAATAATAATGTTCATATCTTCCTATCTGGGGGCTGGAGAGATGATGGCTCATTGGTTAAGAGTGTTGACTGCTCTTCTAGAGGACCCTGGTTCAATGCCCAGCACCCACATGGCAACACATGGGTTGTCTGTGACTCCAGTTCCAGGGCATCTGATGCCCTCACACAGACGTTTTACAGTCAAAACACCAACGAACATAAAATAAAAATAAAAAAAAATGAACACATTCTTTCTTTCTTTTTTTGTTTCTTGAGACAGGGTTTCTCTGTAGTTTTGGAACCTGTCCTGAAACGACCTCTTGTAGACCTGGTTGGCCTTGAACTCACTGAACTTCTAGAAGTTGGCAAGGTAGGGGGTAAGACACCTTGCAGAGTTTCTAAGAGTGCAGCCTTAACATTTTGGCTTATCCCAGTGAGACCCACTTCAAACTTCTGAGCTCTCGTCTAGCCAATAATGCTTATTCAGTGTGACAGTAAAAGAAAAGAGTCATAATTACGGATCAGGTTTGAGGTGGGGACAGACCTGTGCATGCGCAGTGAATGTAAACCCACGCGCTGTGCCTGTACGACGCATGCGCACTGCATGTACGACGCATGCGCAGAGCCCATACAACGCATGCGCTTAGCACCGAACCCAGATAAATTCATCTCTAAAGTTGGCGACTACACCATAAACCTCTGTAGGTGTTCACCCAGAAAATGTGCTGCAACGCACAAACACTGTAACCAGGCATTACAGCATGTGAAAATATTCTTTTCAGTTTGCTCTCTACCTTCTAGGAAAAGCTAGCGTGTATCCTTGGAAACCCGGGTGTAATTCCCAGCATGCAATTCACGGAAGCAAGTTCAAGAGTGTTTGCAACCTAACAAAGAGGTGCTTGGGTCTAATAATGGCGATGGGGGTGGGGTAAGGTGGGAGAAGTTGGGGTGGTGAGGATAGGGGAGGTAGGAGGGATGGGGGTAGGGGAGGTAGGGGATGGTAGGTGTGGTGGTGTACGGGATTCCTTTTATTTATTTTATTTTTGATAATTAGGGCTTTGATATCAACTTTTTGTGGGTGTTTTGCTGGCATCTATGTATGTGTACCTGAATGTGTTTGTGACTGAAGTTATGGGCAGATTTGAGCGTTCATGGTAATGGGACTCAAGCCTGTGTTCTAGTCAAAAGCAGCAAGACTTTTAACAGATCTTTCTTTTTTTTTATTTTTTTTTAAATTTATTTATTTATTAAGGATTTCTGCCTCCTCCCCGCCACTGCCTCCCATTTCCCTTCCCCTCCCCCATCAAGTCCCCCTCCCTTATTAGCTCGAAGAGCAATCAGGGTTCCCTGACCTGTGGGAAGCCCAAGGGCCGCCCACCTCTATCCAGGTCTAGTAAGGTGAGCATTCAAACTGCCTAGTCTCCCCCAAAGTCAGTACGTGCAGTAGGGTCAAAAACCCACTGCCATTGTTCTTGAGTTCTTAGTATTCGTCATTGTCCACTATATTCAGCTAGTCCGGATTTATCCCATGCTTTTTCAGACCCAGGCCAGCTGGCCTTGGTGAGATCCCGATAGAACATCCCCTATGTCTCAGTGTGTGGGAGCACCCCTCGCGGTCCTGAGCTCCTTGCTCGTGCTCCCTCTCCTTCTGCTCCTGATTTGGACCTTGAGGTTTGTGTCCGGTGCCCCAATGTGGGTCTCTGTCTCCTTTCATTGCCTGATGAAGGTTAATATTCAGGAGGATGCCTATATGTTTGTCTTTGGATTCACCTTCTTATTTAGCTTCTCTAGGATCGTTAACAGATCTTTCTAATCCCCAGCCTCAACAGAGATTTTTTTCCCCCCCCAGACAGGGTTTGTCTGTGTAGCCCTGGCTGTCCTGGAACTCACTCTGTAGACCAGGATAGCCTTAGACTCACAAAATTCATCTGTTTCCTTCCCCAGTGCTAAGCTCAGCCTTATTTCAATCTTCCTGCCTCAGTCTCCTGGTTGCCAGAATTATAGGAGGGCATCTTCAGCCTCACATTGGAGTGTCTGACTAGGTTTTAAGGCTCCCCATGATTCTCTACTCAGCAGAATACTAGGCTTTCTCCCTAAACCATGGACCATGGTTTATTTATTCCCCCTTCTGTGTCTCTGTCCCTCCGTCCTTCCCTTCCTCCCTCCTTTCTTTTGAGACAGAGTTTCTCTGTGTAACAGTCCTGGCTGTCCTGGAACTGATTTTGTAGACCACAAAGGCCTTGGATTCTCAGAGAGCCACCTGCCTTGCCTCCCAAGTGCTGGGGTTAAAGGCATGGATCACCAAGCCAGGCAAGTGGATTGCTTCTATTTCAAGGTATTTTTGCTTCAGTTTAATATAAATTACAGGTAATAATATACATAGTATACTTTTCTCTTGTGACCTTTTTTTTTGGTTGTTTTTAAGCCTTTTAAAAATAGGAAAGTTAAGCCGGGAGGTGGTGGTGCATGCCTTTAATGTTAGCACTCTGGAGGCAGAGGCAGGTGGATTTTGTTTGTTCGAGGCCAGCCTGGTCTACAGAGTGAGTTTGAGGACAGCTAAGGCAACACTGAGAAATGTTGTCTTGAAAAACAAAAACAAAGGGATAGTCAAACTGCACTGTACAAATTAATATGCTAGCTGTCACTGTTGAGAACAGTAACATGATACATTCTGTAATTCTTTTTTTTTTTTCTTCGAGACAGGGTTTCTCTGTAGCTTTTTTTGAGGTAAGGGTCTCCTGTATCCCAGGCTGTCCTTCAAATTGCTGTCAAGTAGTCAGGGAGGACTTCGAGATAGTGTTGTAATAAATATGGCAGCATAGGTAATCCCTCCCTCATCCCTATCGTCTCAGTGAATTCATGAGAAATAGCAGAAAAATTCCTGCAGAGGAGCAGCCAACAAAATACTTCACCTCAGAAAGTGTGGAGACGATTGAAAACGAAGTCAGCATCATAGTCAGGAGGGATGTAAGACTATGACAGCACACTGTTCCATGGTGTCCTGGAGTGGAGAGGCAATGG
The DNA here is from genome assembly GCA_028537955.1 of Microtus californicus. Taxonomy (NCBI): domain Eukaryota; kingdom Metazoa; phylum Chordata; class Mammalia; order Rodentia; family Cricetidae; genus Microtus; species Microtus californicus. Next base: position 30,981,030 of record JAQJZF010000002.1, on the reverse strand, counting down.
TAGATAAACTCTATGGAAAATCACGTTAAGTGGTGAGCTTTGTGTGTGCATTATGTGCACAAGTGTGGTACATGAAAGTGCTTTTTACTCTCAGAACAATAACTTCAGCTCATGAATTTTAAACATACATTAAGACGGGATCATTATCACTCACTTCCTGTCATATTCCCTAGCCAGTGCTAAATTGCCCTTGCAGAGTAAATAACCCCCTTCCCATGCTAGCAATCATAATTGTATGTAGCCAGTGCCTCCCCCACAAAGTGCCACAAAACCAAACAAAAGAAGATATGAAAATAGCTGAGGGGACTTGTTGGAAAGGAGGGGATAAGAAGAAAATGGGGAGAATATTATCAATATTTGTTAAATTGTAAAGGAACAAATATATTATTGAAAAGATTGGCTTATCCAACCACACTGAACCCCTTAGAAGAGAAAGTGGAAAGTACACTTAAACACATTGGCACAGGAGATCACTTCCTAAATATAACCCCAGTAGCATAGACACTGAGAGAAACAATTATTAAATGAGACCTCCTGAAACTGAGAAGCTTCTGTAAAGCAGAGGACACAGTCAACAAGAAAAAATGACAGCCTACAGAATGGGAAAAGATCTTCACAAACCTGACATTAGACAGAGAAAGGACTGATCTCCAAAATATAAAAAGAACTCAAGAAATTGGTCATCAAAAGAACAAATTATCGAATAAAAAATGGGGTACAGTCCTAACCAGAGAACCCTCAACAGAGGAATCTAAAATGGCTGAAAGACATTTAAGGAAATGTTCAACATCCTTAGTCATCAGAGAAATGCAAATCAAAACAACCCTGAGATTCCATCTTCCACCTGTAAGAATGACTAAAATCAAAAACACTGAAAACAATTTATGCTGGAGAGGTTGTGGGGTAAAGGGAACACTGTGCTATTGCTTGTGGGAGTGCAAACTGATACAGCCCTTTTAGATATCAGTATGGTGATTGCTCAGAAAATTGGGAAACCACCTACCTCAAGACCCAGCAATACCACATTTGGGTGTATACCCAAAGGATGCTCAATCATGCCACAAGGACATGTGCTCAGCTATGTTCATAGCAGCATTGTTTGTCATAGCCAGAACCTGTAAACAACCTAAATGTCCCTCAGCTGAAGAATGGATAAGGATTATGCAATGGAGTTCTACACAGCCAAAAAAAAAAATGACATCTTGAAATTTGCGGGCAAATGGACGTATCTAGAAAACATTATGTTGAATGAGGTAACCCAGACTCAGAAAGACAAATATTACATGTACTCACTCATGAGTGGCTTTTAGACATAAAGCAAAGAAAAACCAGCTCACAATCACAATCCCAGAGAACCTAGACAACAATGAGGACCCTAAGAGAGACACACACAAATGGATCTCATCTACATGGGAAATAGAAAATGACAAGATCTCCTGAGTAAATTGGGGGAGCATGGGACAATGGTAGAGGGTTCAAGGGGAGAGTAGAAAAATGGAGGAGGGTAGTGGAGAAAAATACATATCTCAAGGGGAAAAAAAGGTTGGATTATAATAAGTGCCCACTGCTTGTCTTATTAACAGAAAATCGGGGGAGCGGGGAGGCAGCATGTTTAAGAGCTTTCTGGGCTATCATTGTAATGTTTCTACCCATATAAGACTCTTAGTAAGGAAAAAAAGTTGTTTAAAAAGAGGAGTAAAAGATAACAGAACTAACTCTCACCTGCATTCACTTAAGAAGCCAACTCAACCTGCTGACACCTGTTGACATGGTACAGAGTAATTCCTAGTTAAGGAGACACACCAGAGTACACGTGCTTGCTCTTTATGGTTGCTCACTATAAAGATGTTCCCACAGCCTCACCTCAATCTTTCCACAGAGAGAACTCTCATCAGGCAACAAGACACAGCCACAGGCGAGAGTGTACCAGATATTCACAGCGAAGACGTCCATCCTGGGATGCGGTAGGGTCTCATCATTCAGTTTGTGATTCATCCCTCCAGGCTGCTCCAGTCCAGTCCATTTTCTCATTCCTTCCATTTCTTCTCTGGCTCTGTCTCTGTCTCTTTCTGTATATCTCCTTACTTCCTTTTCTTCTTCTTTTTTTGAGTTAGAGACTCAAGTATTCCATCTCTCCAGGATTACATCTTGCTTGGTTTTTGTCTTTCAAGATCTTCTCCTTTACCTAGAGTCTCTGCAGAAGACCATTCCAGATTTAATCTGGGGAGAATACAATTTTCTATCCAGAGACCACTTTTCTCTCCTATTCTTTGCACCAGCCCCAGAAGCATGTCTTAAGCTGAACCCTGATGGCGACCGGACAGAACCTCTTTAAAAATTGCGCCTCCCAGAATGCAACTTTGCATGGTGTGCACTACGCACAGACCTCTGGGACATATAGTCCGTAGTGCTTGGGTTGGTGGGGCTGTAAATGAGCCTATTATTCTTTTAAGCATTTTTCTTTATTCTTTGAGAATTTTATAGTTGTATACAATGCACTCTGACCACATATATTTTCAACTCTTTATTACAGCCACACCAATTCTCTCCCAGCAAGCAAATCGGCCTGACACTGCCCGGATGCCTCTGGGAAATGTTGTTCACATTGTGGGCATGCGCAGTTGGAAGATCGTTAATAAAATATTTTGTTATGGCGTTTAACTGTTTTGTTTATTCAGTGATATTGTATCATATTAGTTATATTATATTTGAAGGGATCTCTGGCCAGTTCGAGTGTGGCGACCACAGCTCTGGTGGGCCTTGCCCTTCTGCACTCCTTCTTTGCTGTGCCAGCACGGCAACTGTCATTCTTCTGAGCGAGGGACGTCAGGATTAACACGCAACACAACTTCAGGTTCTGCAGACAAGCCTTTGATTCCACTTTCTCACAAGTATATATAGCCCTCAGCAGGGGAGGCCAAATCAGCAATAGCAGGAAGCTCATCACCGTAACTCAATGGCTTAGGGGTAAACATCCTTAGAAACATTGCTGAAAACAACAGATTGTTCCTGTTTTTAGCTAACCTCAAGAGTGCAAAACAGATCAAGTGGGGGTGCAAAGGCCTGTCCTCTAGGGACCCAACACTTCTTCCTTGCTAAACACCATTAGATTACACTCCGAAAGCTAGCCAGTCAAGAGTTAGTCCCTTATTTGAATACTTCCTCTCCACGAGGGTGACTACCAAAGTCCAGTCATCAAAGTATCAAAGTCAAGCAATCAGAAGCCCCCTTTGGGTCGCCTAATTAACATGCTGAATTAAAACTAAACACCTCATCCCAACACTGGGTTTCTCCTTGTCACTTGTTGTGGAAGCCCATGTGTGCCTCACTTTCCATCTGGAGTTCATTCTGATTTATAAGTCATTTGAGTTCAAGCTTGTCTACTCTGTTTTTTTTCCAGTAAACTTGAGAACTGTGAGAGACTTCTGATTTTGCCCATGAGAAAAGAACACTGTCCAGAAGAAAGTATACTGCTGATGACAAACCTCAGGGACGGCAAGATAGAAAGAAAAGCTGCTTCCTAGCAACAAGCGCCTGATAGTTAGGAGGCTGCTCACTGATTCCTGAATGGTCTTGTGGTTAGATACTGACTGACCGACTGTGCTGTACTTTGTTCTGCTTTTGTATATAAGCAAGTTCTGAAATAAACTCTGGGCTGTTTGGCTGTTTCGGCTTGACTAAACAGACCTTCTGATTGTATCCTGTATTTTCTGTCTCTTTTCCTTTCCTCTGATATTTCCTTAGCCTTGATGACCCCCAATTCAGGAACCCTAGCTGACTTTGTAGGAGGGGGTTCCTACAGGAGGCACCCAACCATGTGGCCTCTGAGAAGGGGAACTTTCCCTAGGCTATCATGCATTAAAGAGTGCTTGGAAAAGTAGAGGTGTGGAAAGTCAATTTCGGGAGTATTAAGAGCAGTTGCAGTGTATAAAAAAGAAAAAAAAAGTAGTTGCTCAGTGTAAATAAAATGAGTAGCTGCACAGCATGAAAAACAAGAAAGAAATAACTCGAGTATAATTGTAAAATGTAATTATGGGACAAGGAAACAGCAAACAGCTGTTTGTACATTTACTTACAGATACTTTAAAGGTTAGCGGTACTAAGGAAGGACAACAGCAATTGCTTCAGTTTTTGAAATGTGTAAAGGATGTGTGCTCCTGATTCCCTGCAGAAGGGACCCTGGAGTCTAGAGATTTATAAAGGTATGAGTCAATGAGCACTCTTTGTCTTGGTCTGTGTCTGACTATTGCTATGTTGCTGTTCTGTTTTCTGTGTATATGTCTTTTAAAAGTTTAAGTGAGAGCTCACTTCAGCAGCACATATAGTAAAATTGAAATGATACAGAGAAGATTAGCATGGCCTCTGTGCAAGGATGACATGCAAATTCGTGAAATATTTTTATAAGCAACCCCAAGAATTTTACCAAGGAACTTCTACAACTCATAAACACTTTCAGTAATGTAGCAGTATATAAAATTGTAAGATTTTAAGACAATCCTGAAGCCATTTTTGACAATTCTGAATCCTCTCAGCCTCTGTGCCATAGTGCTTCCCCTCCTCTCCTGGGAACCAAGGACCTAACAGCTACACTCGCATGTACTCAGTTCCTGAACAGTTACCCATATACGTATGTTCTGGTTCGGTCCCCTGGGAAATGGGGTCAAAATGACCTCTTACCTCATCTGATCTGGCAACAGCTCTCCAGTCAATTATTGGTAATAGCCCTTTCGAATAAGCCAATCAGAATAGTCAAAGAACAACCCCCCTTGTTTCTGTGGCCCCTTTAAAAGTAGACTGTACCAGCTATTCAAGGTCTCTCGGCTTCCCGAATGCTGGGGGACCCTGTCATGACAGAATTAATAAAATCCTCATGCTTTTACATCGGCTGTGGTGTGAGAGGTGGTCTCTGGGGGCGACTCCTTCTCGGTGTTTGGACACTAGAGTCCAACAAAATTAACTCAAAAAATCTGTAGCCCTCCTATACAAAGATGATAAATGGGATGAGAAAGAAATCAGAGACACATCACCCTTCAAAATAGCCACAAATAGCATAAAATATCTTGGAGTAACTCTAAGCAAACAAGTGGAAGACTTGTATCACAAGAACTTTAAATATTTGAAGAAAGAAATTGAAGAAGACACCAGGAAATGGAAAGATCTCCCATGCTCTTGGGTAGGTAGAATTAACATACTAAAAATGGCAATCATACCAAAAAAATCTACAGATTCAGTGCAATGCCCATCAAAATCCCAGAAAATTCTTCACAGATCCCGAAAGAATGATACTCAACTTCATATGAAAATGCAAAAAACCCAGGATAGTCAAATCAATCCTGTACAATAAAAGAACTTCTGGAAAAAAAAAAAGAACTTCTGGAGGCATCACAATCCCTGACTTCAAACTCTACTACACATCTTCAGTACTGAAAACAGCCTGGTATTGGCATAAAAACAGACAGGAGGACCAATGGAACTGAATCGAAGACACGGATATTAATCCACACACCTTCGAATACCTGATTTATTACAAATCAGCAAAAAATATCAAATGGGAAAAAAAGCAAATTTAACAAATGGAGCTGGCATAACTGGATATCAACAAGTAGAAGAATGAAAATAAATCCATATGTATCACCATGCACAAAACTCAAGTCCAAATGGATCAAAGACCTCAACATAAAACCAGCCACACTGAACCTCACAGAAGAGAAAGTGGGAAGTATACTTGAACACATTTGTAGTAATAGGAGCGGCGGGGCTGCGTCCCCAGCACCCTGGCCGCCTGACTCCCGCCACCGGCTAACTTATGTTCCGAAATAATTACATGGACACTGTATTCTTTTAAACACTGTTTGGCCTATTTCTATCTAGCCTCTTCTAGGTTAATTCTCGCACCTGGACAAGCCCATTTCTTTTTCTTTTTTTTAAATTTATTTATTTATTTATTTTTTTATTGAGGAAAAAATTTCCGCCTCATCCCATCCTCCCACTTCTTCCCCCCTCCCCCCACTCCTCTCCCCCTCACCCACTCCTCTCCCCCTCCCCCAACTTCTCTCCCCCTCCCTCTGCAGTCTGAAGAGCAGCCAGGGTTCCCTGCCCTGTGGAAAGTCCAAAGTCCTTGCCCCTCCATCCTGGTCTAGGAAGGTGAACATCCAAACTGGCTAGGCACACTCAAAGCCAGAACATGATGCAGGATCAAAACCCAGTGCCATTGTCCCTGGCTTCTCAGCAGCCCTCATTGTCCGCCATATTCAGAGAGTCCGATTTTATCCCCTGCTTTTTCAGTCACAGTCCAGCTGGCCTTGGTGAGCTCGCAATAGATCAGCCCCACTGTCTCCGTGGGTGGGTGCACCCCTTGTGGTCCTGACTTCTTTGCTCATGTTCACCCTCCTTCTGTTCCTCATTGGGACTTTGGGAGTTCAGTCCAGTGCTCCAGTGTGGGTCTCTGTCTCTATCTCCATCCATCGCCAGATGAGGGTTCTATGGTGATATGCAAGATATTCATCAGTATGGCTATAGGATAGGATCAGTTGAGGATAGGACTAGCCCATTTCTAATAAGGTGTGTAGCAAGAGGCTAGATAGAAACGGGCCACGCAGTGTTTAAATGAATACAGTTTGTGTTTAATTACTTCGGAGCATAAGCTAGCCGGTGGTGGGAGTCAGGCGGCCGGGGTGCCGGGGACGAAGCCCCGCCGCTCTTATTACTACAGATGGAGCCCAACCTGGGGACAACTGAATCCACTGAAAGCCTGAGAAAGCTTGGGAAAGAGTAAAGCATGTTTTCTTGGTAGCTGCAGTTTCTTGGGTCTACTCTGCTTGCTAGAGGCAAGCAAGCGCCTCATCTAAGAGAGGCTTCCTGACTCAGATTTAGCTGCAAAACCCTGTAGCTCATTAAGAGGTCCTGCCATGAAACACTTAAACGGTGTTGGCTGAATGCATGCTTTTCGGTTTTCAGCCGTAGCAGGAAAAAAGCTGCACGTTTAAAAATGCTGGTTTTCTGGGCCATCCTGCCAGGGCAAACTCTGACTCTTTTATGCAGGAGGTTCGTGCAGTTTGCAAGCACAGGCTGCTGAAGCTCACTTGCTGGCAGGGACCTTGAAACGCCATAGAGTTGTGGCAGTAAACATGGCTACAGCCAGTACCTCAGCCATGAGGCTGGAAAGCTAAGGAATGGACTGGATCTAGCTGGCAAAGCCACGGCTTTAATCCCACCCATATTGCTCAGTAATTTAAAGGCTTGTGTGGTCAGAGAAAGAGAGATATACAGTAAAGAGAGATTCAAAGACAAAGAAAATTTCTAAATGATTTACAGTGTGTTAAAAATATATGCAGACTAAAAGTTAAAATTCTTAAAGTAAAAAACAAAAATAAGGAAGAAAGAGAGTAGTTGGGTGTGGTAGTACACACCTTTAATCCCAAGACTTGGGATGCAGAGGGAGATTGACCTCTGTGACTTCAAGGTGTGGTAGCACACTCCTTTAATCCCAGTGCCTAGAAGGCAGAGACAAACAGATCTCTGTGAGTTCAAGGTGTAGTAGCATACACCTTTAATCCCAATGCCTGGGAGGCAGAGACAGGCAGATCTCTGAGAGTTCAAGGACAGCCTGGTCTACAGTTATTCCAGGTCAAAGATACAGAGAACCTGTCTCAAAAAGCAAAAAGTTAAAAGTAAAAATAAATGAAATAGAGGTTAAAACAAAGCTGCACAAAGATGGAAAATACACAGAGAATCTTGATACTGTATGCTATTATGCTCTGTTTGAATTGTTTGAATGCTGAGGAAGGAGCAACAGCTGCTAAAAGATATTTGTTTATAAATGCTGCTGAACTAATCCCACATAGATATTTTGAAAATGTCTTGACTTTAAAATTTGGATCTAAGGATATGATACTTTGGAAAGGAGTTTCTTATTTTGTTTTCACAGAGGATGAGACCCTGTTCATTTCTTCTATTCCAATATGGTATGATACACCACGTCCTCCTGAAAGGTTGCTGTGAATGCCTTCAAAAAATTACTTCACTCAATTGACGACTGAGATGAAACTAGCACACAGGTTATACCCTGAAATACCCAATTAACAACGCCCCCATTCAGCAGGAAGCAGTTTGGAGAGAAAAAACTGCACCCATGTTCCCAAATATGGTTTATAAATATTCTTTTACATTTAAAGGGGGATATGATATAGGTATGAATAATTTGCATTAGTATAGATTTTGCTTTATTGATAGAGATTTAAGGTCAATTTTGTTATATGTATATGTATTTCTGATCTTTATTAAGGTATTGTGATTGTGTAGTTCACTTAAAATGTAATATATATAGCTTGTTAATAGATAATCATAATAGTCAAGCTTGTAGTCATGTTAGTTAGATTTTCTAGATATATAGAGATACATTTCAGTTAGATAGACATTCTTCATATCTTTCAAAGACTACAGAATATGACATTTAATGTTTTAATAACTTAGGACTTTTCATGACAATGAGACACTCTGCTTCTGGCAGCACCAATCTTCTTCAAGAGGAGGATGGGCATCGAAGAGGATTTTTATGGAGTTTGATAGCCATTTGGGCAAGAAACTGCTCTTGCCTGGACTATTGCATAAACTGGACACAGAGAACCCACAGAGAGAGGACTACTGAACTTGCCTAAAGGTGAGATGATCTTTCGGGTTCCTGATTCATGAAAGAGTCTGCAAGACATTCTTCAGGACAAGCAGATAGTGACTGCCTTTGAAATTTCCTGCTTTGTGGAAATGTCTGCTGGAAACTATGGGCTTGTAGGCCAAAGATGGATGCCCCAACGGTACAGAGAAACTTTGGGTGACTGTCCAGGCAGCGAGATGTCTCTGTCATTTCTAGAGTTTTGGACTTCTTGTTTACTTAGGTAATATTGTATCTTTCTGGAGTCTTTGATGGAGTAAAGAATAGATAGTTATAGTTTTCCATATTGTAACTGTAATTCTTGCTTGATAACTTTTGTTATATGTAATTTTGCTATGTTAAAGTTAAAGCCTTTTTTTTTTGTTTAAACAGAAAAAGGGGAAGTGATGTGGGAGTGTCATATATCAATCTGTTGATTTCATTGGTTAAGCTATAAAGAAACTGCTTGGCTGGCCCTGATAGGTTAAAACATAGGTGGGAGGAGTAAACAGAACAGAAGGCTGGGAAGAAGAGGAAGTGAGCTCAGACTCAACAGCTCTGCTCTGGAGCAGAGACACCATGCTCCCAGCTCCCGGGTAGATGAACGCGATTCAGCTCTGACCCAGGATGGATGTAGGCTAGAATCTTCCCGGTAAGCACACCTTGGGATGCTACACACCTTATTAGAAATGGGCTAGTCCAGGTGCGAGAATTAGCCTAGAAGAGGCTAGATAGAAATGGGCCAAGCAGTGTTTAAAAGAATACAGTGTCCGTGTAATTATTTTGGAGCATAAGCTAGCTGGTGGTGGGAGTCAGGCGGCCGGGGTGCTGGGGACGCAACCCCGCTGCTCTTATTACTACACACATTGGCACAGGAGACCACTTCCTAAATATAGCCCCAGTAGCATAGACACTGAGAGAAACAACTAATAAATGGGATCTCCTGAAACTGAAAAGCTTCTGTAAAGCAAAGGACACGGTCAACAAGACAAATGACAGCCTATAGAATGGGAAAAGGTCTTTACCAAGCCCACATCAGACAGAGGTCTGATCTCCAAAATATACAAAGAACTCAAGAAACTGGTCATCAAAAGAACAAATAATCCAATAAAAAATGGAGTATAGACCTAAACACAGAATTCTCAATAGAGGAATCTAAAATGGCTGAAAGACACTTAAGGAAATGCTCAACATCCTTAGTTATCAGAGAAATGCAAATCAAAACAACTCTGAGATTCTATCTTACACCTGTAAGGAATGACCAATATAAAAAAAATACTGATGACAACTTATGCTGGAGTGTTTGTTGGGTAAAGGGAACATTTCTCCTTTGGTGGTGGGAGTGCAGAAGGAGCTACGGGCCTGCTTTTCGTCCTGCCCAGTTCCCGCACAGCTAGCTTTACACCAGAAATAACAACACACAAACTGTATTTATATAAACACTGCTTGGCCCAGTTTTATTAATGTGTGTAGCACCCCAAGGTGCGCTTACTGGGAAGATTCTAGCCTACATCCATCCTGGGTTGGGGCTTCATCGCGTCTGCCCCAGAGAGCAGAGCTAAGGCATATGAGTTCACTTCCTCTTCTTCCCAGCATTCTGTTCTGTTTACTCCACCCACCTAAAGGCTGGCCTATCAAATGGGCTGAGGCAGTTTCTTTATTAGCCAATGACCTTCTTCCATCAGTGCAAGTGCAAACTGGTAAAGCCCTTTTTGATATCAGTATTGTGATTTCTCAGAAAATTATGAAAACAACCTTCCTCAAGACCCAGAAATGCCACTTTTGTGTATATATCCAAAGGATACTCAATCGTACAACAAGGGCATGTGCTCAACTATGTTCATAACAGCATTATTTGTCATAGCCAGAACCTGGAAATAACCCAAATGCCCCTTGACCAAAGAATGGATAAGGAAAATTGGTACATTTACACAATGGAGTACTACACAGCAGAAAAAAACTCAATATCTTGAAATTTGCAGGCAAATGGATGGAGCTAGAAAACATCATATTGAGGGAGGTAACTTAGACTCAGAATAACCGATATCATATGTACTCACTCCTAAGTGGGTTTAACATAAAGCAAAGAGAGTCAGCCTACAAATCACCATCTCAGAGAACCTAGATAACAGTGAGGACCCTAAGAGGTAAATCGATCTAATTTCCATGGGAAATAGAAAAAGACAAGCTCTCCTGAGCATGGGACCTTCAGAGAAGACTGAATGTGAGGGTAGGGAGGAAAGCAGAGAAAAATGTAGAGCTCAATAAAATTCAATAAAAAAGAACAAATTCTGGTAGGGTACTAGATGCACGGGATTAATACCTTGAATGCATAAAAACTAAAAACTGATTATCAAACAAACAATAGCCAAATTAAAAATGGGGTACTGTATTAATCAGTGAGTTCTCAGAAGATGAGACACAAATGACTGAACAACACTTAAAGAAATCATCCATAGCCATCAGAGAAATGTAAATATAACTACTTTGTGCTGCAGGAGATCCTTCCGCTCCTTCACCCAATAGCCGCTGAGATACCAGCCCACTGGGGTGTGGTCTCTCTCTCCTTAAAAAAGCAGCAACAGCTGTCCACTCTCCCTCTTGCTTCTGGCTCCACTTCCGGCTACTAGACTCCTTTCCTGATTGCACAGAGGGCTGTTGTCTGGGACGGTGATCTGTAAGTTTTTTCCCCTTTAAATAAATAACCATTCTATTAATCATAATTCCAAACTAGTGTGGGATTGTTTGTGACTTATGCCTTCAACTTTGATATTTCCTTTTGCCCCAGTCAGAATGGCCAGGTTCACTAATACAAATGACAGTGCATGCTGGTGCAGATGTGGGGAGAGGAGAATCCTTATTGACTGCTTGTGAGAGTAAAAACATGTGCAGCCTTGTGGAAACCAGTGTGGCAATTCCTCATGACGTTGTGAATGTATCTTCTTCAAGATCCAGCTATACTACTCTTGGACACATACCCAAATTATTCTACATCTTACTATACAGATACTTGTTCATCATTTTATTTTTTTAAAATTCATTTTATTGAATTCTTTTAAAATAAGAAAGCAAACTATCTTTTTTCATTTTATATACTAATCTCAGTTCCCACTCCCTCCCCTCCTCCCATCCCCTCCATCCTCTACACAACCACACCCCATCTACTCCTTAGAAAGGGTAAGGCACACTGCTTTGGGCAAGGTCCAAGGCCCTCCCTATGCTATTTATTATATCTAAACTGAGCAAGGTATCCATCAGAAGAGAATGGGTTCCCAAAAGCCAGTACAAGATTAGTGGATTCAGACTTCTCTTATTCATATTGTAATTAAGATTAAAGTCTCATAGAATTTATTTGCTCATAATGGGTTTCTTCTCAAACTAGAAGAATTAAATGATGTCATTAACAGGAGATGGGTTGTTCATCATGTTACCTGAACAGATAGACTCTGGAAATGCATATTTTTCACAAATTCAAAATGTAACAGTGTGTGTGCGCATGTGTGTATATATGTACACATATATACATACATTTTAACACAAAGAAAGTAGGTTAGGTATTATTTGAGATTTGAATGCCTGAAGGAATTTGGTTGGGGTACCCTGTGAAGCCAGTATGAAGAAAATATCATTCTTGCCTCATAAATTGAACAAACATATATACACACATCATAAGGTGAGAAGGAAGTTGTTCAAATTGAGGAATAGAACTGGTAGTAAGATGAACAACATATGTGGGTGACGGGGCAAATACTGAGACAGGTCAGGCAACACATATATGAATGTGACATAATGGAATCCTGTATGGTATATATTAATTAAAATAATAATAATGATTAAACATAAAACTGGATACCATACCAAATCTTTATGACTGCAGATTTCATTTGCACTCTTGAAAGATGATTTTTCTGGATCTTGAGGTAGATCAGTTTTCAAATTTCTGAGAAAGGGGCTATCTCTACACTCCTTTGCTGGCTTTTGGGACCATACTCCTCATATTCGGTCCCCTTGGCCATCTTTAATACAAGGCAAGGTGATTAGTCTTACTACAAATTGAATGCCATGTCATGTTGATATCCATGGGTGCGCTGATATTTTCTGAATAGAAACAGAGAAGGAGGAGTTTGGGGTTAGAGGCAGATGGGAGGTTGGGAGGACTGAGAAAAGAGGAAGGGAAGGAAAGTGTAGTTGGGATGTAAAATAAATAAATACATAAATAAGTTGAATTTGTTCTGTGGTCCTATGAAAGTCTCTTCTTGTCATATACTGTTGAAGGAGCTGTGGGCAGTGTTCCTGCCGCCCGGCTCCCAGCTGCCTGGCTAGCTTATGCCCCAAAATAACAACACACAAATTGTATTCTTTTAAACACTGCTTGGCCCATAAGTTCTAGCCTCTTAATGGCTAATTCTCACAATCTTGCTGAATCCATATTTAGTAATCTGTGTAGCACCAGTCTTACTGGCAAAGATTCTGCATGTCTGACCTGGTGGCTGGCTGCATCGCATCTGCCCTGGAGAGAGGAGTGTGCATTTGCCTCACTTCCTCTTCCTCCCAGCATTCTGTTCTGTTTACTCCACCCACCTATGTTCTAACCTATCAGAGCCAAGCAGTTTCTTTATTAATTAACCAATGACCTTCCTCCATCAATATACGTCTCTGTCCTTATCTTAGCCCCCCAGGACAGCTCATCACAGAACCAGAGGGCACAGCCTTTTATGTGTTTATCTTTGAAAGTACAGTAAGCTCCAGATGAGAACACCAGTCCCGTTTGCCTCATATCAAATGCTAAGTAAGTCTTATAAGCAAGCACAGAAAGACTTGCCTACTTTTGTTCTGCTTTTCTTGCAATCCATACCCATTGAAAGAGGCTCATCTGTTCACACTCATCAAAACATCCTCACAGTGGAAATGCAGGGTCTAAAAAGTAATCAAAAAAGACAAATTGGAAAACTGTATAAGAAAAATTTATACATTGAATCCAGGGTCATTTCACAGTTTCTATTTGCTCAGTAGATTCTCAACAAGACTTCTTCATGGCCACTACCAGAAACTAAAATGAGCAAAACATTGTAGGCAATCACATATAAAGCAGAACAATTTGGTAAAAACAAACAAGTGATTTGTGAGAACTGAGGCTCACAGATGGCGATCACGTTTTAGAAATCAAGTACTTGCCTTATCTTCTCTTCAATAATGATTGGTTGGGAGGAATGAGAGATATTATTTAGTATTTGAAATGTTGGACATGTGATCTATAGGCGTCTTGTTGAATATTCAAAAACAACATTTTTGGAATGCTGTAAAATTAACTGATTCTGTGATGATTTGGATTGTCATAGAACAGTAGGATTCAGTACAACTTTCATTTAGGGCTGATTATTGGTTCTCAAGACGATGGAAGCACAAGATTTGGTTAGATATTCTGTTACTGTCAGTCGTACAGTATAGATCCCACTTTACAAGCTGTGTGGAACTCAATTTTTCTAGCCATGGACCTGTTTTTCCCTGACAAGGACTTTGTAAAAGAATTCCCAGTGTGCAGCTAGAGATTTGACTTTGTGTGTCCTTTCTAAAATATTGCTGCATGTCTCAGTGTGAATTATCTAACAAAAATCCACTGACATCATTTCCACAGGCATCAACATAAAAAGATTGTTCTGGCAGTCCTGGGACCAAATTTTCTCCAAATGGCATCCTCTAAGGAGCCTTAATTTCCACAAAATTAAATGATATTATGAAACTACCTGAATACTCCTCATATATATTTCTCAACCAGATTTGATCACATGGATATCAGGTGCACAGCCACAGGGAAGAAAGTGTTGAAGATTCCTCCAGAGGTGAGGAATCAACTGGGAAATAAAGGAATTATGAATACACAAATAACCTCTCCTTTGGCTTCAGAAATAAAAGTAGGTGGGAATATACAGGTGTCCCTATAATGTGCTGATCTGAGTAGCACTTCACAACATACTCTGCCCAGGCTTCGAGTAGGACAAAGATGTTCACTTTGATTTTCCTCTTCTTTCTCCTGAACATTTCACTTTTTGTGTCCAGGTTCGCTCATCCTAGGTGCTTTTGGAGAATGAGTCAGAATAAACACAAGGACGGCGACTTGGTGAAAGGTTGTGTCTTTTTCCTTGAAACATTTCAGTTACCTGAGGAGAAAGATTATTTCAACAACAGTCTGAATATACAGTAAGTTCTTTGAAATTTCTATGTAAATTTCATATGAATATTTCATAGGGGCACAGAGGATGAGAATCAGAGCAATGCTTTGAATTTTTTGTTCTGTCATTTCAAACTGCATACCAAGAAACAACCCCAAATTCTTTTAGAGACCCAATGCTATTTTTCTACTTTTATTTTGTCCAGGGAGTGTTCTGTTATTCTCCCTGTTACCCTCCTACTTATAAGGCTGGAAGCTCAGTGAAATGGGGACTCTATAACTTGGTCCATCATATATATCCCTCCTTTTGACTGTTTCCACAACAGAGTAGTAGCCAGTGATGTCTTTTCTGAAAGAAATCCCATACTAGTCAATGAATATCAGACTAAATGGGTGCAACTAAATTGTTATTGATTAGAGTCTGTGATTACCCTTTAGTCACCATGCAGCCTCAAATGTATGTTTCAGGGCAACTAATATGTGTGACACTCCTAGCTCCAGAGAGATTTTACATAGATATTCAGTTACTCTCTGAGATGCTCTGCATGTGGTCACATTGTGCCTTTTAAAGCTGCATAAAGAATGAAAGTAGAAGACCTGCCAACTGTGAAGTTCTTATGTGATTCTATTTTTCCATACTTTATTTATATATATGTACAACTGCTGGCCTTTATTTCCACAGTAGTTATTCACTGTCTCTTTAGAGTAAAGAAAGAATACACGGAGAAGCCGGGCGGTGGTGGCGCACGCCTTTAATCCCAGCACTCGGGAGGCAGAGGCAGGCGGATCTCTGTGAGTTCGAGGCCAGCCTGATCTACAAGAGCTAGTTCCAGGACAGGCACCAAAAACTACAGAGAAACCCTGTCTCGAAAATCAAAAAAAAAAAAAAAAAAAAAAAGAATACACGGAGTGCAAATGATATGTTTGTATTCTTTGAAAGGTGAGTTGTCACTTAATGGTGGTAACTGCTTGTTTTCCTTGCAACTTGCCTTCATGATAGCTGTGGCGTGTGATACTTGGCAAAACTTGAGAACAGTTACCCACTAGCTCATCTTTACAATTATTTAAGAATCATGTGCCTCTTCTCTTTATGTTTAATCTGTTTATTCACTGTCAATTATATCTCCTTTATCTCTTACATTCCTCTTGCAATAATTTTACTAATTATAGCTCTTTATTTTACCAGTTTTGGCACTAGTCACATTTTAGTTTGGTATTGTTGATTGTTGTTTTCAAACATAACACTTTAGATCACTAAGAGTTCAAGTCATTGATGCTTCTAAATGTTTGGTGTGCAGGACTTAGTGTTTCACTTTCATAAGTTCTAATCTCAAATTCCTATCTAGTGTTACTAAAAATTTCAATGACATTTTCCATAAGGTAATAAAGAATATTTTATAATCTTTTAAATTTCAAAATGTATAGACAAATATCTATATTTATATATAAAGATACCGCAGTGGTAAGAAATCTAATTGGGAAATAGATTGTATTTAACTCTGAGTGCATCATTCAGCCTGAAAGCATATGTTTGAGTTTGATGTTTATTGTTCAGATGATACATAATGTGTAAGAGAACATAGGAGTTATTATTCTTCCCTTAAACATATTCACAAAATGGTATTGTTCTATTCCTGATGACTTGTTAACTATTTATATTGTTAAAACACATAAATATTTTCCATACATTGTACACTTTATATTATTTTATTTTACAAACATGTAATACTGACACAAATGAGTCTCACAGCAATTTTCAGATGTACCTAGTTCTTAACTGCATGCCATTGTTGTGACTGTATAACTGGAAATGTAGACAAAAGATTCTCTGTCCAAGAATATTTATGTTGTTCAGATACCAGGCACAAAGACACTGAACTTACCTGTGTCAACATTAAATAAGTGGACAATATTGACGTACATGCTCTAATCTCTGCATTCATGAAATGGAGCCGGAGTATCACTGTGTGTTTGAGAGCAGCGGTAACTTTTCTTTTCAAATTTTTTAATTTTTTTAAATTAATTAATTAATTTATTAAAGATTTCTGCCTCCTCCCCGCCACCGCCTCCCATTTCCCTCCCCCTCCCCCAATCAAGTCTCCCTCCCTCGTCAGCACAAAGAGCAATCAGGGTTCCCTGCCCTGTGGGAAGTCCAAGGACCACCAACCTCCATCCAGGTCTAGTAAGATGAGCATCCAAACTGCCTAGGCTCCCCCAAAGCCAGTACGTGCAGTAGGATCAAAAACCCATTGCCATTGTTCTTGAGTTCTCAGTAGTCCTCATTTTCTGCTATGTTCAGCAAGTCCGGTTTTATCCCATGCTTTTTCAGACCTGGGCCAGCTGGCCTTGGTGAGTTCCCGATAGAATATCCCCATTGTCTCAGTGTGTGGGTGCACCCCTCGCAGTCCTGAGTTTCTTGCTCATGCTCTCTCTCCTTCTGCACCTGATTTGGACCTTGGGATTTCATTCTGGTGCTCCAATGTGGGTCTCTGTCTCTGTCTCCTTTCATTGTCTGATGAAGGTTAAAATCCAGGAGGATGCCTATATGTTTTTCTTTGGGATTACCTTCTTATTTAGCTTCTCTAGGATCACGAATAATAGGCTCAATGTCCTTTATTTATGGCTAGAAACCAAATATGAGTAAGTACATCCCATGTTCCTCTTTTTGGGTCTGGCTTACCTAACTCAGGATAGTGTTTTCTATTTCCGTCCATTTGCACGCCAAGTTCAAGAAGTCATTGTTTTTTTTCTGCTGAATAGTACTCTAATATGTATATATATATTCCATACTTCTAATATGTATATATTCCATTCTTCCATTGAAGGGCATCTAGGTTGTTTCCAGGTTCTGGCTATTTCAAACAATGCTGCTATGAACATAGTTGAGCATATACTTTTGTTGTATGATAGGGCCTCTCTTGAGTATATTCCGAAGAGTGGTATTGCTGGGTCCAGGGGTAGGTTGATCCTGAATTTCCTGAGAAACCGCCACACTGCTTTCCAAAGTGGTTGCACAAGTTTGCATTCCCACCAGCAATGGATGAGGGTACCCTTTTCTCCACAACCTCTCCAGCAAAGGCTATCATTGGTGTTTTTGATTTTACCCATTCTGACAGGTGTAAGATGATATCTCAAAGTTGTTTTGATTTGCATTTCCCTGATCGCTAAGGAGGTTGAGCATGACCTTAAGTGTCTTTTGGCCATTTGAACTTCTTCTGTTGAGAATTCTCTGTTCAGATCAGTGCCCCATTTTATAACTGGGTTGATTAGCCTTTTACGGTCTAGTTTCTTGAGTTCTTTATATGTTTTGGAGATCAGACCTTTGTCAGTTGCAGGGTTGGTGAAGATCTTCTCCCAGTCAGTGGGTTGCCTTTTTGTCTTAGTGACAGTGTCCTTTGCTTTACAGAAGCTTCTCAGTCTTAGGAGGTCCCATTTATTCAATGATGCCCTTAATGTCTGTGCTGCTGGGGTTATACATAGGAAGCGATCGCCTGTGCCCATCTGTTGTAGGGTACTTCCCAATTTCTCTTCTATCAGGTTCAGTGTGTTCAGACTGATATTGAGGTCTTTAATCCATTTGGACTTGAGTTTTGTGCATGGTGATAGATATGGATCTATTTTCATTCTTCTACAGATTGACATCCAGTTTTGCCAGCACAATTTGTTGAAGATGCTCTCTTTTTTCCATTGTATACTTTTAGCTCCTTTATCGAAAATGAGGTGTTCATAGGTTTGTGGGTTAAAATCTGGGTTGTCGGCGTGAGTCATAAACACTGCCACACCAGCTTGGAATTATTATTAAGACGGTGATATTTATTTAAAAGGGGAAAAACTTACAGATCACTGTCCCAGGCAACAGCCCTCGACGCAACCAGGAAGGGAGTCTAGTCGCCGGCGGAGCAGGAAGTGAAGAGAGCGCGAGAGGGAAGTGGTCGCTTTTTTAAAGGGAGAGAGACCACGCCCCAATGGGCTGGTTTCTCAGCGGCTATAGGCTGGAGGAGTGGGAGGAGTGGGAGGACCTCCCGCAACACCTCCCCCTTTTGTTTAAATAAGAGAGTTCTAAACCTACTATGAAATTATATACAATAAGTACAAATATCCTATTCTAACTAGCTTAGGTCTTGTATAATAAATAACTTGGCCAAGTCATGAGAGAAAAGTAACTACATCTATATAATCTTCAACCCCATCGAAGATCTGAGAAGGGAAATAGTGTTACCTGCGTAATTAGGAAGTTCAGTAAAACAACTTCCAAAACATGCAACAAATCACAAAGACAACTAGCTACCTGGGCAATCACCCAAAGTCACGTTAGCAGTGTTGAAGCAACCAACTTTGGCTAAGGCCTAACATAACTGACATACCATTTTCAAAGGCAAGCAACTTTTCAAAACTATCTTACCCTGTCTTGGCAGGATATGACAGTCCTGTTTTATCCATTGATGCATGCTCTGTATCTCTGTCAGTGGTTGAGGTATGGGCATTTCTTTGCCCAAAGGCCAGTTCTGCCAAAAGGAAAGGCTCCAGGTGGAGTGTCTTTGGTGCTCAACATTCTCTCGGGAATAGAGTGGTGTTGCCAGGAGCAATTGTGTCTCACTACCACAAAACTTTGAGTTAAATTAAAGGCCATTTTCTACAGCTCTTTGAAGAAGTTGAAGATTATCTATCTATACTGAGTATAATCTCTATATATCTAAAGAACCTGATTAATCTAATTATAAATGACAAACTTAGATGACTTTTAATCTATATAATTCTCAATATCTATCTAACTTAAAGACTAAGAAAATAAACAACTGTTAAACAAATGAGGACAATGACCTCCAAATATAAACAATGTACAAATATACATTGCAGTAGGTAAATATATATCAATACACAAACATTATATAAGTATCTTAATCAGAGGTAGAAATGTACACTGCAATATGGTAAATATATACAATATATATATCAATACAATATATGTCAATACATAAAAAATGTTTTAAACAGAGGTAGAGACATGCATGCATACAATAGTCAATATAATTTAACTTTTATCAATATACAAGAATCAATACGAATATATTTGTCTAAAAACAGTAACTCACAATTATAAATCTGTTATCCCATCATTCCTTTTTTTTTTTTTTTTTTTTTTTTTTTTTTTTTTTTTTTTTCAAAATGATCCCTGAGCTTATAAAATTCCTCCCCCAACCTCCCAACCCCTAAATGATGTCCCTAAACCCAGGGGCAAACTTTACTGGGAGAGGGGACGTCGTCCTCTAGAATTACTTCCAGCTGTCATGGGGGCGATGTTCTTTCTGGGGGAGCCTGTGAGAGTAAAATGATGGTTAAATTTCAGGATCAATGTCTTTTAAAATTGCAAATAGTCTCTGAGTATTTTGTGGAGGTCTGGCCAGAATGTTGTACAAGATGTGCACCATTTCAGCTAACCAAGTTGGGATCGTCTTGTGCAGCTGGTACCCAAAACAGGTCTTGTAGTAGCGCTATCAGTATCATGACGTCATATCAACCAGGTAGAGTTGTTGTTATGGGGCCCCATCTTCTTCCTGGAAACTTCAAATGTCACTTCAGGAAAAACTCATTGTTCATTATGAAAAACTTAAACATTAATCATATAGACATATATAGACATATATATATATTCACTGAAAGGCATGATAGATACATTCAATGAAAAGTATGATAGATATGAAGAAAAGCAAAGATGTTTTCTAAACTCAATATTTCTTTCTGTCCCATATCATGGCTCTTGACATGAGACAGAAACTCCAGAAACTCTGGGTTTTTCTCTTACTAACAGGCTTGGAATTGGAGAGGGACTGAGCCAGAGTCCAACTTCAAAACCAGCTTTATAAATTTAGAAATATGGTTTAATATTACTTACACAACCCATTCAGTTTTCTTGATATTTCCTATTGGGCAGGTATTTTTCCATCTGTCAGTATCCAAACATCCAGGGTCCCTTGAATTTTTCAAAGATGAGTGTTTTCCTGTGGAGATAAGAACAGAACCCTGCCCCCATTCTATATGTTTTTCTTACCACCTGTATGAATAACATCACTGTGGATGAGTTGTCATTTCTCCTTTCCAAGAGGTTTCTCCTCTTCAAATCGAAACTTTATTAATTTTGATGGTATCCACAATTTTTCTTCTCCTGTGGAAACAAGAGCAAAACCCCTTCCCCAACGTAGCACATCTCCTGGCTTCCATTGAGAGGTCAGCACATCTTTGAAATAAATTGGTTGATTTAGTTCAGCAGACTTTTCCATTATCCAATGTCTTTCTGCTGCTGTAGTTCCTTTCTCATTAGCATTAAGAAAATTCAAGGTTAATAAAGCATTATGTAATCTATTTCTGGGGGTATTTTCGGTCCCTTTCTGTTTGTTCAGCATATCCTTTATAGTACGATTTGATCTTTCTATAACTGCCTGACCTGTAGGATTATTTGGTATACCTGTAATGTGTTTTATATTATAATAATCAAAAAAGCGTTTCATTTTCTTAGATACATATGCTGGACCATTATCTGTCTTTATTTGTGCAGGTATACCCATGATGGCCATAACTTCCAATAAATGTGTGATTACTGAATCAGCCTTTTCTGAGCTCAGGGCAGTAGCCCATTGAAAACCTGAATACGTGTCTATGGTGTGGTGTACATATTTTAATTTACCAAATTCCATAAAGTGGAACACATCCATCTGCCAGATTTCATTTCTCTTAGTACCCTTTGGGTTACTTCCTGCAGGCAACGGTGTTTGATTATAGAAAGAACAAGTCGGACATCTCTTTATAATGTCCTTAGCTTGTTGCCAAGTAATGGAAAATTCTTTCTTTAGGCCTTTACTATTGACATGATGCTTCTTATGAAATTCTGAGGCCTGCAACACACTTCCAATCAATAATTGATCAATCTCAGCGTTGCCTTGGGCTAGAGGACCAGGCAGACCTGTATGGGATCGGATGTGTGTTATGTACATCGGACAAAGCCTATTCCTGATTATGTCTTGTACCTGGATAAACAATGAAGTCAACTCTGTGTCATCTGGTATAAATTCAGCGGTTTCAATATGCAAGATAACTCTTTCTGCATATTGTGAATCTGTAACTATATTAAGAGGTTCTTTAAAATCCCTTAGCACCATAAGAATGGCATATAATTCTGCCTTCTGGACAGAATTATAAGGGCTTTGTTCCACCTTACTCAATTCATCTGACTTGTAACCTGCTTTCCCTGATTTATTTGCATCAGTATAGAACGTACGGGCTCCAGTTATTGGAGCATCACGTACAATTTTAGGAAGAATCCAAGAAGTTCTTTTTATGAGGTTAAGTCTACCACTTTTGGGATAGTTACTATTAATTTCTCCCAAAAAATTAGCACAAGCTCTTTGCCATGGTTCATTGTCTTCCCATAACTTTTTTATTTCTTCAGTAGTAAAAGGCACTATAATTTCTGCTGGGTCTATACCTGCTAGTTGACGAAGTCTCAGCTTACCTTTTATAATTAATTCAGAGACTTTTTCCACATAAGTTTTTAATTTTTTACTTGGTTTATTAGGTATAAATATCCACTCTAAAATAATATCTTCCCTCTGCATTAGAATCCCTGTAGGAGAAATTCTGGAAGGCAATATGACTAGGATGCAGCCAAGATTTGGGTTCACCCTATCCACATGTGCCTCCTGCAATTTTTCCTCAATCATTGTCAGTTCCTTTTCTGCTTCAGCTGTCAGTTTTCTTGGACTATTCAAATCTTTATCACCATCTAAGGTTTTGTTTAAATGAACTATTAGATCAGGTGTTATCCCAACAGCTGGTCGTAGACTGGAAATGTCTCCTAACAATCTTTGGAAGTCATTAAGAGTCTTTAACCGGTCTCTCCTAATTTGTGCCTTTTGCGTTTTAATTTTCTCTAACCCTATTCTGTAACCTAGGTAATTAATAGAATTTCCTCTTTGAATCTTTTCAGGGGCAATTTGTAATCCCCACCTAGGCAAGACTTTCTTTACTTCTTCAAACATCCTTTCTAAAGTATCTTTATTTGAATCAGATAACAAGATGTCATCCATGTAATGATAAATTATGGACTTGGGGAATTGTTTACGAATTATTTCCAAAGGCTTACTTACAAAATATTGGCACAATGTAGGACTATTGAGCATACCCTGTGGGAGGACAGTCCATTGATATCTCCTATTAGGCTGAGAATTATTATAAGTAGGCACTGTGAAGGCAAATTTTTCTCTATCCCTTTCTTGTAACGGTATAGTGAAAAAACAATCTTTCAAATCAATAACTATAAGAGGCCATCCTTTTGGTAACAGAGAAGGCAAAGGAATTCCAGATTGTAGTGGGCCCATAGGTTGAATTACTTTGTTGACAGCTCTTAGATCTGTCACCATTCTCCATTTACCAGATTTCTTTTTTACAACAAACACAGGAGAATTCCAAGGGCTGGTTGATTCTTCAATATGGTGAGCATCTAGTTGCTCTTGCACCAGCTGTTCCAATGCCTGTAATTTATCTTCAGCTAGAGGCCACTGTTTGATCCATATTGGCTTCTCAGTTAGCCATTTTAAAGGTAGGGCTGTTGGTACCTCTAAAGGTTTGGTATCTGCTGTATGTTCTTGTACAGCCTGAATGGCTGGTGACCTTTTTCCATAATACCTCATCATATCTTTCCCAGAATTATGAGTTCCTGGAACTACAGGAATGTTAATCTGGGTATTCCATTGCTGTAGCAGGTCACGGCCCCATAAATTTATTGCAATATTGGCTATATATGGCCTTAGTCTTCCTATTTGCCCTTCGGGCCCTATGCATTCAACCCATCTTGTGCTTTGTTTTACACGAGATAGGGTTCCAATCCCCAGGAACTGAACATCTACCTCTTGAAGAGGCCAATTCGGATGCCAAGATTCTGGGGTAATAATACTTACATCCGCACCTGTGTCTAATAAGCCTTCAATAAAAGTGCCATTTATACAGACTCTGAGCTTTGGTCTTTGATCATTAATAGAAGTCTGCCAAAATATACGTTTACTCTGTCCTACTGGGTTTTTTGACTCATCCTCCACACGTAATTCATCATTTAGACCAGTATTACTTTTTACAGCAGAAATTGGAGCTTTTAATTTTCTTGATGAGGCACGTTCTCCACTGTGACTGGGAATGACTGGGCCACTGTTGGCTTGGGGGCCTGCGAGAGGCCCCCCAGGGAGTTTCCCGATGATATCGGATTGCCCCGTCTGTCTGTTGTTGACCTACATTCGTTGGACCAATGCCGGCCTTTACCGCATCTCCTACATATACCTGAAGGCCGAGGTCTCCTATTTTTGTCATTCCTAGAAGAGATATTATTCCTAGAAATTCTTTGCCTGCAATCCCTCTGCAAATGTCCTAATTTACCACAATTAAAACATCTGGCAGTTTGATGTCTCCTCATTACTTTGGAAATCGCTTCTCCTACCCAAGATTCATCATTATAGCTAAACGTCTCAACATTCATCGTATGCTGAATCCATTCATCCATAGGTGCTGATCTAGACCTTAAAGGCCCAATTATCTTTTTGCATTCTATGTTTGCATTCTCAAAAGCTAGAGATTCAAGAAGTATTCGTCTAGCTTCTGGGTCTGTTACCCCTATGTCCAGAGCCTTAATTAATCTTTGCAAAAAGTCAATAAAGGGTTCTCTCTGTCCCTGCCTAATTCTGGTATATGATTCAACCCTTTTTGCTGGATCTTGAATCCTATTCCAAGCATTTAAAGCTGCTTGGTGACATAGACACAGTACTTCATCGTCATAAAGAGCTTGGATCTGTGGATCAGCATATTCTCCTGCACCAAGAATTTGATCTTGGGAAACCTCAACACCTTTTGCTCTTCCTTGCTGTTCCATATGTTTGGATTCTTCTCTGAAATAAATTCCAAACATCAAGGAAGGTCCATTATCTAAAACTGCAGACACTAACTGATGGAAATCATAGGGGGTAGCTCTAGCATTAGAAGCCCAAGTTTTTATCATTTCCTTTACATATGCATTGTGCAAGCCAAAATTAACAACAGCTTGCTTAATTTCTTTCAGATCATTCATTGCTATTGGCGTCCATCTAGCTTCTCTGACTCCCTTTGAGCCTTTAGAAGTTGACGCTTTGTCAGAATTAAGTATAGGGTATGTTGCTAGAACCCTGGGTAAGCCAGTTCTAATAGCTGGTGGAGGCACTGTATCCTGTCCTTGTGCCTCCTTACTCTGTTCACCAGCTGCAATAATTTCTCCAATCTTTTCAAATCTTTTTATCATTGTCTCTCTTAAATCCTGAATCTCCTGACCTGTATATATTTCCAGTGATTTCACTGAGGTATCAATTTTTTGGTCCCCATTCTGCACCTGTGATTCCAAAGCTTTAATTTTTTCCTTCAAAGATAACATGTCCTCCTTAAACTTTTCTTGTATATCATGTAGATTCCCATCTTGGAGGTACATTCTGTCTGTTACCTTATCAAAACTTTGTGATAAAGTCTGAAGGTCAAATTCAACAGCCTGAACCCTTTCAGGTAACTTTCTAATACCCTTGGATATGGAGTTAATTTTGTCTGTCATAGTATCCACTTGTTCGGATAACCTCTGATTTTCAATAATTTTAATCCTGTCAATTAGTTGTTCATTATTAGTTCGTAAAGATTCAATCGTTCTCAGGAGTGCCATATTCTTCTGTTCATTATTAGTTTGTAAAGATTCTATCATTCTTAGGAGTGCCATATTCTTGTGTTCATTATTAGTTTGTAAAGATTCTATTGTTCTTAGGAGTGCCATATTCTTCCTTAATGATAGAATATGGAAAAGAAAACTGAAACCTAGTAACAAGCAAATTAAGGTATCCCCATAATCATATAAACCTTGTATGACGTAATCCATTGTATTAGTAAATATAAATGTATTAATCCATTGTATTAGCGAAAACAAAGCAGTAAAATTTGCGTTAGAAACGAAAACTGCCATATTACCTATTATCCAGCAGGTGGCGCTGTTGCCAAGTCGCTTACAAGCGAGATTTAAAAACGACTCAAAAAAGAGCAAACCACGCGGGCAGAGACTACGCAGGCCTGTGGAGTTTAAATCCACGTGGGGAGGCAGACGATAGGCTGCTCCGCCAACTATGCCGCTGCAGCCGCCGCCGGAAGGCACAGGCCGCTGCTGAGGAAGGGAGGCTCGCGCCAAGCCGAACTGGCGGCCGGCAGCCGAGCGGGGAAAGGGGAGGTTCTAACACCAAACGTTGGGCGCCAACTGTCGGCGTGAGTCATAAACACTGCCACACCAGCTTGGAATTATTATTAAGACGGTGATATTTATTTAAAAGGGGAAAAACTTACAGAACACTGTCCCAGGCAACAGCCCTCGACGCAACCAGGAAGGGAGTCTAGTCGCCGGCGGAGCAGGAAGTGAAGAGAGCGCGAGAGGGAAGTGGTCGCTTTTTTAAAGGGAGAGAGACCACGCCCCAATGGGCTGGTTTCTCAGCGGCTATAGGCTGGAGGAGTGGGAGGAGTGGGAGGACCTCCCGCAACACTGGGTCTTCTATACGATTCCATTGGTCGTCTTCTCTGTTTTTATGCCAATACCACACTGCTTTCATTACTGTGGCTCTGTAATAGAGTTTGAAGTCAGGGATGGCAATGCCTCCAGAAGTTCCTTTATTATATAAGACTGTTTTGGCTATCCTGGGTTTTTTGTTTTTCCATATAAAGTTGATTATTGTCCTCTCAAGATCTGTGAAGAATTTTGATGGGACCTTGATGGGGATTGCATTGAATCTATAAATTGCCTTTGGTAGAATTGCCATTTTTACTATGTTGATCCTCCCAATCCAAGAGCAAGGACTCTCATGAATTTTTAAAGCCCTTTCAAGCTTCCAGCTGCAATCACAGGGTGCCCTGTGTGCCAATTCCCTATTTAAGCAGCTGCCATAGTGCCCCCGGCCCCTTCTACCCTTCGCTTTCTTCCCTTTGCTTCTCGCCCCTTCCCTTCCTGCCCCTCGCTTCCTGCTCCCCCTCAATCAAGGACTCCAGTAAAGCGTGATCTGAGTAGAATCCTCGTGTGGTGGTATTCTTTCTCGCCGGTCTAGAGAGGTTCGCCGCATCCAGCAACTTCTGTCATCCCAGCTTCACAACACAGGAAGTTTGTTTCAATCATTAAGGGAGGTTGGGAATCCTGTCCAGTACAGGATCATCCTTGTTCTGACACAAATGATCATCTGTAGATCGCTGTTCAACATCAACACTGTTGCCTCTTACAGAGCACTGACTGAAAACTGCTGTTTTGCTCTGGCCTTGGCTTTTTTAAAAAATATTTATTTATTTATTTATTTATTTATTTATTTATTTATTACATATACAATATTCTGTCTGTATGCCTGAAGGCCAGAAGAGGGCGCCAGACCCCCATTACAGATGGTTGTGAGCCACCATGTGGTTGCTGGGAATTGAACTCAGGACCTTTGGAAGAGCAGGCAATGCTCTTAACCACTGAGCCATCTCTCGAGCCCCTGGCCTTGGCTTTTTGCATTGGTGGTTTCGGCAGGAACCCTGGTCTTTCACCAAGCATGTGGCTAGTATTTGAATTACCAGCAAGGCACTATAATACTGTGTTACAACTGCACAGTCTCATTCATTTTTTTCTGACAAAATAAGAACCTCCCCCATTAATTCTGTAATGACGAGATCAGGTGTGCTGTGGGGTTTACAGGACCTTATTGGGCAACATCAGTCGTAATAGGGTTAGTCACAGACCTCTAAAAATCTCAGCAGATGAGTATTTTTGAGTGTTTGCAAGAAATCTTTGTCTGCATTTCTACCATTCCCAGATGCTAAGAAAAGTGTGAGGGAGATAATGGTCACACACATATGTCAAACTGTGTAGTTAAAGGCTACTATTCAGAGACTTAATGGGGCTTTTGTGTTTTGCTGCTTGAAGCAGAGATGAGGAAAGAAGTAACAAGTGAGGGGATTTTCTAGAACACTTGGCAGAGCAGTGTTTATAAGTTCTTAAGAGTGCATGTTACTTCATGCTGCTCCCTGTGCCCTAGGTCGTTCAGTTCACCTATGGACCCTCTCATCCTATCGTGAGTGATTGTGATCAATTTCCATATCTGTATCAGGTGGTCCACAGAGATACATCTCTAGCTATGGACATTATTTCTTTCATGTTTCACTTCAACTGGAACTGGATTGGGCTGCCCATCTCAGACAATGAAGTTGGCGCTCAATTTCTTTCATATTTGAGAAAAGAGATGGAAAGTATACAGTCTGCTTTGACTTTGTAAATATGATCTGAGTCAACATGCATTTATGCTTGTCAAGACCTGAAGTATATTATATCCAAATTATGACATCATCCATAAATGTTCTTTTCATTTATGGTGACACAGACAGTATTCTAACAGTGTCCTTTAGAATGTGGAAATCACTATTTGTATTGTCTGTAGGTCTAGAAGGAATATGGCTCACCACCTCACAGTGGGATTTCTCTACAAGAAATAGGGACTTTACAATTGACTTATCCCTTGGTGCTAGCTTTTGTACACCAACATGGTAAGATTTCTGGTTTTAAATTTTGACCATACATTAATCCATCTCATATACATAGATTAATACCTGACAAGTCCACATGGATGAAATTTAGAATTCCCAGTTTCTAAGTGTCAGACACTGAAAACTTTTCATTCAATGCTTTATTGGAAAGGCTAATGGTACAGACTTTTGACATGGTCTTTAGTGAGGGCAGTTAAGATGTATACAATGTTATGTATGTTGCGGCCCATGCTGTGCATGCTGTGACCCATTTCATGTATGGAATGGTCCTTCAATAGAAAGATAATCAGTCACTGGACAGCAGAAAAAAATCCGATATTAACTGCTTGGAGGTAGTGTTTCTTCTATTGGATGATATTTGGTGTCATCAATGCCATATTGTATAAGAAATTCTCAGATGCCCACAGTTACTATTTTAAGAAATATTCACCAAATAGATTTCTGAACATTTTTTATTATTTATTTTTATATATCTTAAAATTGTTTTTAATGAGCTATATTTTTTTTTCTTAGCTCTCCTCTCTTTCTGCCCTCTTCTATGGTTTCCATGCTCCCAGTTTACTCAGGAAATCTTGTCTTTTTCTACTTCTGATGTAGATTTGATCCATATATGGAACTTAGGGTCCTCATTGCTGTCTAGGTTCTTTTGGATTGTGAATTGTAGGCTGATTTTTCTTTGCTTTATGTCTAAAAGCCACTTATGAATGAGTACATACTGTATTTGACTTTCTGGGTCTGTGCTACCTCACCCAATATGATGTTTTCTAGATCCATCCATTGGCCTGCAAATTTCTAGATGTCATTATTTTTTTTTCTCCTGTGTTGTACTCCATTGTGTAAAGGCACCATCTTTTCCTTATCCGTTCTTCCATCAAGTAGCATTCAGGTTGTTTCCAGGTTTTGGCTATGACAAACTGTGCTGCTATGAACATAATGTAACATATGTCCTTGTGGTATGATTGAGCGAGCATCTTTTACGTATATATCCAGAAGTGGTATTGCTGGGTCTTGAGGAAGGTTGTTACTTTATTTCCTGAGAAATCTCCATACTGATATCCAAAGGGACTGTACCAGTTTGTACTCCCACCAGCAATGAAAAGTGTTCCCTTTACCCCACAACCTCTCCAGCATAAGTTGTCATCAATGTTTTTTTTTTTTTCTTTTTTTCTTTTATCTTGGCCACTCTTACAGGTGTAAGGTGGAATCTCAGAGATTTTTTTTTATAGTTCTACTTCTTTTATTTATTTATTGTTTTTGTTGTTGAAAAAAATTTCCGCCTCCTCCCCGTTTCCCATTCCCCCCTCCTCCCATTCCTCTCCTTCTCCCCCCACTCCCCTCCCCCTCTCTCCATTCCTCTCCCCCTCCCCCACTCCATTCCCCCTCCCTCTTGAGACTGAAGAGCAGTCCAGAGGGAGGACCTTCGACTTCCCGCAGGGCAGGGAATCTGGACTGCTCTTTAGAGTTGTTTTTATTTGCATTTCTCTGATGGCTAAGGATGTTGAGCATTTTCTTTAGTGTCTTTCACCATTTTAGATTCCTATGTTGAGATTTCTCTTTTAGGTCTGTACCTCATTTTTTATTGGATTATTTATTCTTTTGATGACCAATTTCTTGAGTTCTTTGTATATTTTGGAGATCAGGCTTCTGTCCTATGTGGGGTTGATGAAGATATTTTCCCATTCTGTAGGCTGTCATTTTTTCTTGTTGACCATGTCCTTTGATTTACAGAAGCTTCTCAACTTCAATTTATTAACTGTTTTTATCAATGTTTTGCAACTGGGGTTATCTTTGGGAAATTGTCTCCCTTGCCAATGCTTCAAGTGTACTTCCAAATTTCTTGTCTATGAGGTTCAATGTCACTGGCTTTTATGTTGAGGTCTAGATCTATATGGACTTGAGTTTTGTGCATGGTAATAGATATGGATCTATTTTAATTCTTCTATTTGTTGATATCCAGTTGTTAAATATGCTTTCTTTTTTCCATTTGATATTTTTTGCTGATTTGTAATAAATCAGGTATTCGAAGGTGTGTGGATTAATATCCGGGTCTTCAGTTCAGTTTCATTGGTTCTCCTTTCTCTTTTTAAGCTAATACTTGGCTGTTTTCAGTACTGTAGCTCTGTAGTAGAGTTTGAAGTCAGAGATTGTGATGCCTCCAGAAGTTCTTTTATTGTACAAGATTGTTTAGCTATCCTGGGTTTTTTGCTTTTTCATATGAAGTTGAGTATCATTCTTTGAGGTCTGTGAAGATTTTTTTTCTAGGATTTTGATGGGCATTGCATTGAATCTATAGATTTCTTTTGGTAAGATTGCCATTTTTAGTATGTTATTTCTACCTACCCAAGAGCATGTGAGATCTTTCCATTTTCTGGTGACTTCTTCAATGTCTTTCTTCAAAGATTTAAAGTTCTTGTCATACAGGTTACACTTGTTTGGTTAGAATTACTCAAAGATATTTTATGCTGTTTGTAGCTATTGTAAAGGGTGATGTTTTTCTGATATCTTTCTCATCCCATTTAACATCTGTGTACAGGAGGGCTACTGATTTTTGTGTTATTCTTTTATCCTGCTACATTACTGAAGATTTTTATGAGTTGAAGAAGTTTCTTGGTAGAATTTTGGGGTCGTTTATGTAAACTGTCATATCCTCATAAAGTAGAGTTTGACTTTTCCTTTTCTCATTTGTTTCCCCTTGATCTCCTTTTGTTGTCTTATTACTCTAGCTAGAACGTCAAGAAGTATATTGAATAGTTATGGAGAGAGTGGCCAACCTTGTCTTGTTCCTGATTTTAGTGGCATCACATTGAGTTTCTTTCCATTTAGTTTGATGTTGACTGTTGGCTTGCTGTGTATTTTCTTTATGTATTTTCCTTGTATACCTGTTCTCTCCAAGACATATATCATGAAGGGATGTTTTATTTTGTCAAAGGGTTTTTCAGAATCTAATGATATTACCATGTATTTTTTTCCAGTTTGTTTATATGGTGGATTTAGATTGACAAATTTTTGCATGTTGAACCATCCCCGCATCTCTTGGTGATCAAGCTGACTTGATCATGGTGGATGATTTTCTGATGTGTTCGTGGATTCGGCTTGCCAGTATTTTATTGAGTATTTTTGTATCAATGTTCATGAATGAGATTGGTTTGTAATTCTCTTTCTTAGTAATGTCTTCATGTGGTTTAGGTAATTGTAGCCTTATAAAAAAGACCGGGGGAGGGGGAGGGAAATGGGAGGCAGTGGCAGGGAGGAGGCAGAAATCATTAATAAATAATAAATAAATAAAAAAAGAAAGAAAAAAACAAAAACAAAAAAATAAAAAGAGTTTGGCAATGTTCCTTCCGTTCCTATTTAGTGGAACAATTTGAGGAGTACTGGTATTAGTACTTTGAAAATCTTGTGGAATTATTTGCTGAAACCATCTGGTCCTGGGCGTTTATTGGTTGGGAGATTTTTGAGATTGATTCTTTTTCTTTTGCATTTAAAGGTCTATTTAACTGAAGGTGATGTTTTTCGTAAGTGTCCTTAACGAATTCTACTCCCATGTAGGCTCTGGGGACCTCACTTATAACTCTGAGAGTAATTACAAAGATATTGTGCTGTGATTCACTTCAGTACATGCATGCATATTCATTTATCTGAATGAATGTTTCCCAGTGTGCATGGATGTATGTTTGTGTATTTTTTGAATCTGTGTCTATATCTGTTTATATATATATAATATATATATATATATATATAAATAAAATGTGTGTGTGTGTTTCTGTCTAGCTGGATGTCTGTCTGTTTTTAGGAGTGAGTATATATTTGCCTTGTGGTATTGTCTTTCTGTACAGTGGCATTTTTGTGTGTATCTTCCTGTGTGTGTGTTTGTCAGTGCATGTCTCTTCATGTGCCTGTGTGTGTTTTTCATATTTCTGTCTATGTGTGTGTATGTGCAAATATGTATGTGTGTGTTGCTGTGTATGTGTGTGTGTTTGTCTGTTGCTATGTCTTTGTATATGTACATTAATTTGTCCGTGTCATTGTCTTTCTGTGTGATTGTTTGTATGCATGTTTTTCTCCCTGTGTGTATTTGTCTGCAAATATGTATGCATGTGTATCTGTGTATCTCTTTTGCATATTTCTTTTTCTGTGCGTCTTTTGGGTTTATATGTCTCTCTGTCTGTGTGCCAGTGTGCTTATCTGTATGTTTTTGCGTGTGTGTGTGTGTGTGTGTGTGTGTGTATGTGTAGATGAGTATGTGGCTGTATTATGTATGTATTTCTTTAGGGATGTAAGTATCTCCTTGTGTAGCATTTTGCTGTGTGTGTGCAGTTCATATCTATGTTGAGGCAGCTTAACTGAAGTGGCAGCAGCTGGAGTATAGGATTCAGGGGAAGCCTACAACCTATGGTAAGAGAGAGCCACCTACTTAAAAGTGGACATGGAAATGTGCAAAATAGGAACCCATTTCAGGATGTGTAGGTCAAAATGGCCAGTGGTTAGCCACCAACTATAGTTAACATTTGGAGCCCCAGGTGTTGTGGACTTTAGGGCCTATGGAGTTTGGGCCCAGGGTATGGGCAGCAGCTAGGGGTGTTATAAAGAGGTTGAAAAAGAAAAATGTCAGACTTATCTAGAGGGCTGAAGGCAAGGAAGGAGAGCCATTTGTGCTGGCAGTGTCTTAAATGGTTGCAAACCTCAAGGTAACAGGTTAACAATCTTGATTTTTGTGCCCAGAGTTGGATGCCAGATGATGTTTTTTTTAATCTAAATATTATTTATCAATAAAATCTCAGGAGTCAGATATCAGGGTAAGAACCTGAATGATCAGAATAGTGGCGGAGAAGCAACAAGTGATCTCCTGTCTCTTTTGTTCTCCTAGCCAAAAGAGTCAAGTCTCTCTCTAAAGGCCCACTATTACTTCCATTGTCTATCTGTCCTCACTCCTGCAAGACTTCTGTGGTTAATTTTGGTTAGCTAGTAGCTAGCTACACCCTCTAACTCAACACAAACTTTATCATCAATCTTGGGAACATTGAATCTAATTTGTTATTTTTAAGGTAATCCAAATATCATACAGCACAAAAGTCTTTTGCTTACTTTCTAGAGTAACCCCGAGATATTTTGCATCACTTCTGGTTATCATGAAGGGTGTTGTTCAACTGATTTTTGTCTTAGTTTCATTATCATTTGTATATAGGAATGCTACTTTTTCTTTGTTACTTAATTTTGTATCTCACCACTTTAGCTGTGAATCAGTTGTAGGGATTCTGTGCTAGAATTTTCAGAATCACTTATGTATGTTTTCATATTTTCTGCATATACCTACACTTCAAATTTTTACTTTTCAATTTTAACCTTTTGATCTCCTTGACAATCTTACTGCTCTTAACTAAAACTTCAAATATTATGTTGAATAGACATAGAGAGGATAGAAAACCTTGACTTGGTACTGATTTTAATGGGAATTCTTTTAGTTTCTTTCCATTATTTTAATGTTGGCACCAGAAGAGCTGTAAATAGCCTTATTATGTTGAGGTATGTTCCCTGTATTCCTACTTTCCCTGTGACTGCTGTCATGAAAGTCGGTTGGAATTTATCCAAGGCATTTTAGCACCTAATGAGAATATCATGTGGTATTTTCCTTTCAGTTTGCTCATATGGTGGATTATGTTGACTGATTTTTTTTTTATTTTGGACTTTGGGAGTTCAGTCCAGTGCTCCAGTGTGGGTCTCTGTCTCCATCTCCATCCATCGCCAGATGAAGGTTCCATGGTGATATGCAAGACATTCATCAGCATGGCTATAGGATAGGATCATTTCAGGTTCCCTATCCTCAACTGCCCCAGGAACTAACTGGGGACCTCGCCCTGGGCATCTGGAAGCACCTCTAGGTCCAAGTCTCTTGCCAACCCAAAGATGGCTCCCTTAATTAAGATATGTGCTTCCCTGCTCCCCTATCCAAATTTCCTTTATCCCAATCATCCCATTTCCCCAAGTTCTCCCCAACCTACCCTTCTCCCTTTTCTCTCCCCATCTCCCCTTACCCCCTCCCACCCCACCCCCAAGATCCCGATTTCTTGCCCGGCAATCTTGTCTACTTCCCATACCCAGGAGGATAGCTCTATGTTTTTCCTTGGGTTCGCCTTCTTATCTAGCTTCTTTAGGATAACAAATTATAGACTCACTGACCTTTATTTATGGCTAGAACCCAATTATGAGTGAGTACATCCCTTGTTCATCTTTTTGGGTCTGGGTTACCTCACTCAGGATAGTATTTTCTATTTCCATCCATTTGCATGCAAAATTCGAGAAGTCATTGTTTTTTACCGCTGAGTAGTACTCTAATGTGTATATATTCCACACTTTCTTCATCCATTCTTCCATTGATGGACATCTAGGTTGTTTCCAGGTTCTGGCTATTACAAACAATGCTGCTATGAACATAGTTGAACAAATGTCCTTGTCATATGATTGGGCATCTCTTGGGTATATTCCCAAGAGTGGCTGTTGACTGATTTTTATTTGTTGAATAATTCCCGAAACTCTGAGATAAAGTCTACTTAGTCATGATCTTTTTGATGTATTCTTGGATACGGTTTGCAAGTATTTTACTGAGTATTTTCTATCTATGTTCAAAAGGGGGATTCATTGGGATTTTCTTTCATGGTTGAATTATTTGTGGATTGTGTATCAGGTGACTGTGGTCTCATAAAGTGAAGTTGGCAATTTTGCTTATGTTTGTATTTTGTAGAATAACTTGGTGCTCACTCTTACTGGATTTTCTCAAAGAACCAATTCTTAGTTTTGTTTACTCTTTTTATTGTTCGCTTTTATCTAACTTATGGAATACAGAATTCAGTTTATTTCCTGTGTCTAGTCCTCTTTGATGTCCTTACTTCTTTTTGTTCTAGAGCATTCAGATGTGTTTTAAATTGCTAACATAAAATCTCACATTCATTTTGTAAACTGCTAGATAAATGAACTTTTCTTTTGCCACTTCTGTCACCTTGTTCCATAAGTTTGGGTGTATGTTGTATTCATATTTATTTAATTCTAGGGAGTCCTTAATTTCATTATTCTTGTCTTGATTTTCTTGTTAATCATTCAAGAGTTGTTTGTTTTCCATGAATGTGAAAGCTTTCTGTTTTTTCTTAAAGTTGATATTCAGGTTTAATCTCTGACAGTTTGATAGGGTTCAGAAGGTTATTTCATTTTTCTTGCATAATTTGTAATTTGATTTGTGACCAAGTATGTGATCAATTTTGGTGAAAAGTCCTTGAGATCCTGAAAAGATGAAATACTCTTTTTTGTCTGTGTCTAGTGTTCTGTAGATATTTGGTAGGTTCTTTTGTTTATAACGTCTGTTAGCTAGGGTATTTTTCTGCTTTGATTTTGTAGAGATGACCTGTCCTTTGGAGAGAGTGGGATATTGAAATTTCTCACTATCAGTGTCTGAGCGTCAATGTGTGATTTAAACTTTAGTTATATTGTCTTTACACTTGTGAGCCCTCTTGCTTTATAGCATAGATGTTATGAAGTGAAATGTTATCTTTGTAGGCTCCTTCTATTATGAAAATGCAGTATCTTTTTATCATCTCTTTTGATTAATTCTACATTGTTCCATCATATACAGTCATCCACTTCACAGATTCTGTAGCACAGTAGCAGGAGATGACTTATCAAATGAAACCCCATTCTATTTCAAAGAGTATCATCCTAAGTGGGCCCAAGTAAATGGCCATAGGTTACAATCAACTGATGAATGTACACCAAAGTGTAGGTCCTACTGCATATACTAGGGCAACTAATATTTGTGATATACCTAGCTGTGGAGAGTTTTCACATAGATGTAAAGTTACTCTCTTGAATACTCTGAATGTGATCCAATTATTCCTTTGAAATTGCACCGAGAATGAAAATAAGAGACCTGAACTTTGTAAACATCCTATGTATTCCCATTTCTTCATACTTTACTTACATACAAGTACAATCACTGCCCATTAATTTCAAAGTCCAGTTCTCCACACTATTTTTGATAAACAAGGAATTGCAAACTGTAAATGATATGCTTGTATTCTTTCAAAAGTGAGACTGTCATTTCTATTGTCACTTACCTGAGTGGACAGCCTTGGTGTGTGATAATTGCCCTGTGGGAAGTCCAAGGTCCTCCCCCCTCCATCCAGTATAGAAAGGTGAGCATCCAAACAGACTAGGCTCCCACAAAGCCAGTACATGCAGTAGAATCCAAAACCCAGTGCCATTGTCCTTAGCTTCTCATCAGCTCTCATTGTCAGCCACATTCAGAGAGTCCGGTTTGATCACATGCTCCATCAGTCCCAGTCCAGGTGACTTGGTATCTTACTCCAGTGAGTCATTCTTATGTTGCTTCCTCTGTGTCTGGCTGTTGATTGCAGAGTGAGCCTTTCCTCTTCCCAGAATTCTCCTAGCTATGTTGCCCATCCTGCCTGGCTACTGGCCAATCAGTGTTTTATTAAACTAAAACAAGTGACAAATATTTACAGGGTACAAGAGCATTATCTAACAGCAATTCCCTTTTTTTTATTTTCAAAATAACAGCTCTGAATCTAATTTTTTGTTTATTTTTTTTCTTGACCCTTATCCATAACAACTTATAACCAACATTCTCAACAAAGACAAATATCCATAATCCATTTTTGGGGATGTAGTTTTTATGCTATTTCCTGCTGATTAGGGTCACTGATGATATCATGGGGACCCAAAGAAAAATTAGATTAATGGTAATGTCCTCACAGGAATATTTTGTAAGGCAGGATTATCTCAGATAGCAGTCTTGAGGCTGTTCTGGATGTAGAACTCAGAGGAAACTGAAACAGAGGTGCTCTGAAACTTGTGATCACCATGTTCATCAATTCCTATAGGAGATTCTTCAGGGGTTCTTTCTCAATCAAACCTGATTTTTCTTAACACAGAATGGACCCACAACCTGTCATTTCCTGTGTAAACAAAAGCAAAATCTCTTCTTCAAAGTAACATATCTTTTGCCTATAAATTTTCAAAATATATAGGCTGGATTAATTCAGCAAAATTTATAATCAAATGTCTTTTAGTAGCTGTTGTTCCTTCCTCACCAGTCAAAAAATTTAAAAACAGCACAATAGCACACAGTATCCAGATTCTTTGTGTATTTTCCATCTTTACATAGCTTCTTCTTCTTTTTTTGCTCTATTTCTTTTATTTTTATTTTTAATTTTCAGTGTTTTAAGACAGGTTTTTCTCTGTGTATCTTTGGCTGTCCTGGAACTCACAGAGCTCAATCTTCCTCTGCCTCCCAAGTGCTGGAATTAAAGTCATGTACCACCATACCCAACTACTCTATTGTGTCCTTCCTGGTCCTACAGACATTCAGTCCTCCCAAAAAACCACACAGAGGCTTACATTAATTAAAAACTAGTTGGCCTATTAGCTCACTCTTCTTATTAACTCTTATATCTTACATTAGCCCATAATTCTTGTCTGTGTTAGCCACATGACTTGGTCCCTTTTATTAATGAGGCATTCTCATCCTGCTTCTTCTGTGTCTGGGTGATGACTTCAGTCTGAGCCTTTCCTGTTTCCAGAATTCTCCTGTTATGTTCATCCTGACTATACTTCCTGCCTGGCTATTGGCCA
Organism: Microtus californicus; assembly: GCA_028537955.1. Classification (NCBI taxonomy): domain Eukaryota; kingdom Metazoa; phylum Chordata; class Mammalia; order Rodentia; family Cricetidae; genus Microtus; species Microtus californicus. Next base: position 30,942,979 of record JAQJZF010000002.1, on the reverse strand, counting down.
ATCAGCATTTTATTAGACCAGTACATGTGACAAACCTTTACAGGGTACAAGACCATTGTCCCACAGCCCTATTGCTTTTTTGAAGGACTTTCTCTATCCTTTTTCTTTCCTTTCCCAAGCCTATGCATATTTCTAAACACACTGTAAATAATTTAGAGTTTTTTATCATCTGAAATTATCTTTACTGTGTATCTCTCTTTTACTGATGTCATGAGTCCTTAATTTATCAAGCAAGGTGGCTAGGATTAAAGCTGCTACTTTGATGACTGGATCTACCTCATTCCTTGGTTTCCTGAGAGTCAAGCTTCATGGTGGAGGTACTGACAGAAGCCTAGTTTTTTTAACCATAACTCTGTGGTGTTTCTAGTTCCATGCCACCAACAAGAAGCATTCTGGTGGCTGCTCATCAACACTATTAAAGTGTTTGGTGGCAGGATCTCTTAAAAGAGCTGCAAGGTTTCTGCTAATGCTGAGTCAGGAAGCCTTTCTTTCTTTTTTTTTTTTAATTGAGAAAAAAATTTCCCCCTCCTCCCATCCTCCCACTCCTCCCCCACTCCCCCCACTCTTCCCTCCCTCCCCCCACTCCTCTCCCCCTCCCCCCACTCCTCTCGCCCTCCCTCTGCAGTCTGAAGAGCAGCCAGGGTTCCCTGCCCTGTGGTAAGTCCAAAGTCCTTGCCCCTCCATCCTGGACTAGGAAGGTGAACATCCAAACTGGCTAGGCACCCTCAAAGCCAGACCATTATGCAGGATCAAAACCCAGTGCCATTGTCCCTGGCTTCTCAGCAGCCCTCATTGTCCGCCATATTCAGAGAGTCCGGTTTTATCCTCTGCTTTTTCAGTCCCAGTCCAGCTGGCCTTGGTGAGCTCGCAATAGATCAGCCCCACTGTCTCCGTGGGTGGATGCACCCCTTGTGGTCCTGACTTCTTTGCTCATGTTCACCCTCCTTCTGTTCCTCATTGGGACTTTGGGAGTTCAGTCCAGTGCTCCAGTGTGGGTCTCTGTCTCTATCTCCATCCATCGCCCGATGAAGGTTCTATGGTGATATGCAAGATATTCATCAGTATGGCTATAGGATAGGGTTATTTCAGGTTCCCTATCCTCAACTGCCCCAGGAACTAACTGGGGACCTCGCCTTGGGCATCTGGAAGCACCTCTAGGTCCAAGTCTCTTGCCAACCCTAAGATGGCTCCCTTAATTAAGACATGTGCTTCCCTGCTCCCCAATCCAAACTTCCTTTATCCCAATCATCCCATTTCCCCAAGTTCTCCCCAACCTACCCTTCTCACTTTTCTCTCCCCATATCCCCTTACCCCCTCCCACCCCACCCCCAATATCCCGATTTTTTGCCCAGCAATCTTGTCTACTTCCCATACCCAGGAGGATAGCTCTATGTTTTTCTTTGGGTTCACCTTCTTATCTAGCTTCTTTAAGTTAACAAATTATAGACGCACTGACCTTTATTTATGGCTAGAACCCAATTATGAGTGAGTACATCCCTTGTTCATCTTTTTGGGTCTGGGTTACCTCACTCAGGATAGTATTTTCTATTTCCATCCATTTGCATGCAAAATTCGAGAAGTCATTGTTTTTTACCGCTGAGTAGTACTCTAATGTGTATATATTCCACACTTTCTTCATCCATTCTTCCATTGACGGACATCTAGGTTGTTTCCAGGTTCTGGCTATTACAAACAATGCTTCCTGATATATATATATATATATATATATATATATATATATATATATATATATATATATCAGGAAGCCTTTCTTAAAATAGCTATGCCTCTGCTCTCCTCTAGCAAAAAGAGCCTACCTGAGACAATGCGGCTATCAAGAATCTGTGCTTGAATCTTTTTTTTTTCTGTCTATAATCCTTTATTTCTAAGGCTTTCTCAGGTTTTATGTGGAAATTCTTGCCAAACATTGGATGTCATTTATAGATGGAAGTTTCTGTCCTGCCCAGTCCCACAGCTGTTCAGTCCCAACAAAACACAGAGAGGCTTACTATAATTATAAACTGGCTAGCTGATTATCTCAGGCTTATCATTTACTAGCTCGCACAACTAAAATTAACCCATACTTCTTTTTTTTAATGTATATTTTTTTAATGTATACAATATTCTGTCTGTGTGTATACCTGCAGGCCAGAAGAGGGCACTAGACCCCTTATAGATGGTTGTGAGCCACCATATCGTTGCTGGGACTTGAACTCAGGACCTTTGGAAGAGCAGGCAATGCTCTTAACATCTGAGCCAGCCCCCCCAACCCAAACTTCTTACCAATGTTTAGCCATGTGGCTTAGTATGTTACTCAGCAAGGCATTCTCATCTTGCTTCCTCTGCCTCTGGCTGCTAACTGCAGATTGAACCTTTCCTCTTCCTAGAATTCTCCTAATCGTGTTGTCCCACATCTACTACCTGCCTGGCTACTTAACTAATCAGTGTTTTATTAAACCAATTCAAGGGACAAATCTTTACAGAGTACAAGAGTATATCCCACGGCAGTGCTTTCTTATAACAAATGGCATCATCAGCAAATAGTTAAATAGGAAACATAGTTATTGTTTTATTTCATTCCCAATAATGATAAAAAATGTATATTATGAAATGGAAGCATTGCTATGCAGCAGTATCCTTCAAATACATCATGAGCAACAAATACAAATATTGCAACGTTTCTTCAACAAAATTAATTGAAATATCTTGTCAATAAATGGTTTAAGTTGAACCAATCATATTATCTGTTCTCCATCAGATATGGATAAATGTCTGAGGTGTCCAGAGGACCAGTATGCCAACAGAGAACAGAACCAGTACATTCCAAAAGCTGTGGTCTTTCTGAACTACAAAGACCCTGTGGGGATGGCTCTTGCCTTAATGACCTTATTCCTCTCTGCATTCACAGCTGTGGTTTTTGGGGTCTTTGTGAAGCATCGTGACACTCCCATTGTGAAGGCCAACAACCGGAATCTCACCTATATCTTGCTCATCTCACTGGTCAAATAAAATGTTAAATCCAACAAATTCTTAACACAAAACATTCAGGAAATCTGGGACACTATGAAAAGTCCAAACCTAAGAATAGTAGTGGTCGAAGAAGGAGAAGAACTCCAGCTCAAAGGCAAAGGAAATTTATTCTTTTTTCCCCTGTTACATTTGTTTTCTAATCTTTTTTGGGTTGGTTTTCTATTTTATATTATTGATTATTTATTGTGCTCTACATTTTTCTCTGCTCCCCTCCCTGTCTCTCCCATCTGCTCCCCTACAACACTCTCCCAGGGTCTCCATGTTCACAATTTACTCAGGAGATCTTGTCTTTTTCTTCTTCCCATGTAGATTAGATCTATGTATGTCTCTCTTTGGGTCCTAATTGTCTAGGTTCTCTAGGACTGTGATTTGTGGGCTGGTTTTGTTTGCTTTATGTTTAAAAACCACTTATGAGTGAGAACATGTGATAATTTTCTTTCTGGGTCTGGGTTGCCTCACTCAAATTGATGTTTTCTAGCTCCATTCATTTTTCTGCAAAATTCAAGATGTTTTTTTTTTCTGCAGCGTCGTTCTCCATTGTGAAAATGTACCACATTTTCTTTATCCATTTGTCAGTCGAGGGGTATTTAGGTTTTTCCAAGTACTGTCTATGATGAAAATGCTGCTATGAGCATCGTTGAGCACATGTCCTTGTGGCATGATTGAGAATCCTTTGGATATATACCCAAAAGTGGTATTACAGGGTCTTGAGGAAGGTTGTTTCTTTTTTTTTCTTTTTTTTTTTGGATTTTTGAGACAAGGTTTCTCCGTAGCTTTTGGTTACTGTCCAGGAACAAGCTCTTCTAGACCAGGTTGGCCTCGAATTCACAGAGATCTACCTGTCTCTGCCTCCCGAGTGCTGGGATTAAAGGCGTGCGCCACCACCGCCCGGCCCAAGGAAGGTTGTTTCTTAATTTTCTGAGAAATCACCACACTGACATCCAAAAAGGTTGTACAGCTTGCACTCTCATCAGCAATTCAGGAGTGTTCTCTTTACCCTACAACCTCTCCAGCATAAATTGTCATCAGTGTTTTTGATCTTGGCCATTCTTACAGGTGGAAGATGGATTCTCAGAGTTGTTTTGATTTGCATTTCTCTGATGACTAAGGATATTGAATATTTCCTTAAGTGCCTTTCAGCCATTTTAGATTTCTCTGTTGAGAGGTCTCTGTTTAGGTCTGTAGTCCATTTTTAAAAATGTATTTTTGTTCTTTTGTCGACCAATTTCTTGAGCTCTTTGTATATTTTGGAAATCAGACCTCTGTCTGATATGGGGTTGGTGAAGATCTTTTCCCAGTCTGTAGGCTGTCATTTTGTCAGGAGCCGAGTCCTAAAATCATTACAGGAACCATCACCCTGGGGAATCTACAGATCTGTCAGGAGCCAATTTCCTCCTAAAATCATTACAGGAACCATCACCCTGGGGAGTCTGCAGAGAACCCACACCCATAATTGTGTTAAGAATCATTCTATTGACAGAGCCTACTCCACACCCAAATTGGCTGTTAATGAAGAGCTATCTGTTAGCGGAACCCACTCCACATTCCAAACTAGCTAGAGAACTAGGTGTGTCAACTCGTGACTTCCTGGCCTAGGTGACCTGACCGAAGGTAACCTCCTGGACCATGTGACCAACGGGAACCACGAGGCTAGAGCCCAGGCCCCTGTGCCCACCCCCAACTCCTTACCCTATATAAGCTGTACCCCATCTCTAATAAACTGAGGCTTTGACAAGAACCTCGCTTAGCCTCCTGCCTCTTTCCTAGCCCATTTATCTTCCAGATAGTGCCTCTCTGTGACCCTGGAATAACTGAACTGCCAGGTGGGTTACAACCCCTGACTAAGTAACCCGCCAAGGCAATCAACAGTGGCACCCGAACCAGCGACTTGGAGCACGGCCAACTATCTGACGACAACACGCGGTCCCGGGACAACAAGAAGAAAACAGAAGGTCCTTCGGCTGTAGAACTCGGACAGATCGGCAGGACGAGGTAGGCGCAGGTTCACCGTCATCCAAAAAGATATGGGACAGTCACTTTCAAAGGAAGAGAAATTCATACAGGAATTTAAGCAATCCCTCAGGGAAAGAGGAGTAAGAGTCAAAAAAAGAGATTTAGTTGCATTTTTCTGTTTTATAGATGAAATATGCCTCTGGTTAGCTTTAACCGGCCCAGAAATACACCCTAACATTTGGGATAAGGTGGGTAAAAATCTTAGTAAACTGATTAAAGCAGGTGATTCTGTGCCGGAAGTTGTTCTTATTTACTGGTCCCTAATCAGAGACATCATAAATAGCCCAGAATGTGGAGGGGATGGTTCCCGTCTCCTGACAATTGTTACTGAATTCTTAGAGGCATCCCACCCGCCATCTCGTAAAGACAACGAGAAGGGGTGTCCTTCCCCGTGCCCTTCAGTTATTTTTTTTAAAATTTATTTATTTATTTTTTTATATTTTTATTTATTTATTTTTTATTTATTTATTTTTATTGAGGAAAAAATTTTCGCCTCATCCCATCCTCCCACTCCTCCCCCCCTCCCCCTACTCCTCTCCCCCTCTCCCCACCCCTCTCCCCCTCCCCCCCACTCCTCTCCCCCTCCCTCTGCAGTCTGAAGAGCAGCCAGGGTTCCCTGCCCTGTGGAAAGTCCAAAATCCTTGCCCCTCCATCCTGGTCTAGGAAGGTGAACATCCAAACTGGCTAGGCACCCTCAAAGCCAGACCATTATGCAGGATCAAAACCCAGTGCCATTGTCCCTGGCTTCTCAGCAGCCCTCATTGTCCGCCATATTCAGAGAGTCCGGTTTTATCCCCTGCTTTTTCAGTCCCAGTCCAGCTGGCCTTGGTGAGCTCTCAATAGATCAGCCCTTCAGTTATTATTAGTATCCCTGAGGACCCCTCTTCAGGGCCTATTAATCCCACGGCAGGCCCCCAAGAGGAAACCGTGCCGGCTGGAGATAAGAGTCAAAAATCGCCTAACGGCATTTATCCATCGCTGGTTATTTTTAAAAATGAAATCAAACCTAGCCAGCAGGACTCGGATCGCTGGATTCAGAGTTCTGGGGAGCTCTTGGATTCAGAGTCCGAAAATGAGTTAGAAGCAGCTAGATATAAGGAAGGAAAGTATGGTAGAGGAGAGAGGGTTCCCCGTGTCTTCCTTAGTCAGCCAAAAAGGACTCCGCAGCCGCCCCCCTATGCTTTGACAGCCCCCGACAGCCTGCCTTTACCCACTCCTTTGGTTCAGGAATTATTTAATACAAAAGCTGCCCTTAAGGCGCAAATAGGAGGTCTCAAGCAAGTGCTTACATTACAACATGAACTCTCAGACCTTTCCTCTCAGAATCGGGACTTACAATTCACTATGGGAACAGGCATGATTTTAGACAAACGGGCAAACTCTAGACCTAATCGCAAAATGGTCTATCCAGTTATGACGCGGACATGAGCTAGACAGGCGAACGCCGCTGAGCTCCACCCTGATACCGCAGAAGACCAGGAGAATTGTGATGAAGTTCAGGAGACCTCTGATACTGAGGAGGATCCCGAACAAAGTGAAGGCGACACCTCTCAGCCCATATATAAAAAGTTAAAAATTAAACATATTAAAGACCTTCACTCAGCTGTTAAAAGCTATGGAATACATGCACCTTTTACTCTTTCCATATTGGAGGGATTATCAGGGGACAGATTTATGTTGCCCATAGAATGGGGCAGGGTGGTTCAGTCGGTGCTAACTAGAGGACAATATCTGACCTGGAAGATTGAGTTTCTGGATAGGGCTGAGGCCTTTGCTAATAACAATAGAAAAAACCCACTAAGTCAGACTGCCTCCTGGACAGTTGATAAAATTGCTGGCCAGGGTAAATTTGCAGATGAGGAGAAACAAAGGGGATTGTCACCGGGAATACTTTCGCAGACAGCCCTGGCAGCCTGGAGGGCAGTTCCCTCCGCTAGTGGCGCTACCACCCCGCTCACTAAGATCATTCAGGGGCCTCAGGAGCCATATGCCCAGTTCATGGGTCGGCTCCAAGAAACAGCAGAAAGGATCTTGGGGCCTGAGGAAATGGAAGGGACTTTGGTCAAACAACTCTCCTTCGAAAACGCAAATGCTGCATGCAAAGCTGCATTAAGGGGAAAAATGAGGGACATTGATGTTTCTGGTATGATTAAAGTGTGTAATGAGGTAGATACTTCTGGCCATCAGCTATCAAAGTCAATCAGCCTGGCCATTGGCGCAGTATTTCAGGGACAAAGGGGACACTCTCGCCCCCAATGGAAGACATGTTTCATCTGTGGTCAATTGGGACATTTTGCAAGGGAATGCCCCTCTCGACAAATGGTTGGGAATAATCGAAATGGTCCTGGGAATAGAAGGGGTGTTCCCCCGAGACCCTGCCCCCGATGCAAGCGGGGTGCACATTGGGCAAGTGAGTGCAAATCCAAGGCTGATGAATTGGGCAATCCCCTAATCCCTGCCTCCGCTACTGCGGTTCAGGGAAATGGGAAAGGGGCCCCCGATTGGGAGCCCTTACTCACCAACTTTGTACCAGCCAGCTCAAACCCCGATACCCAATATAAGGGAGATGGCCCAATGTCAAAACCCCTTTTCCGGGCCACTCCAGGGAGTGCAGGATTGGATTTGTGTCCCTCCTCCACCCGGATTATAACCCCCGAGGATGGGACCACAATTATAGAGACGGGTCTATATGCCCCCCCCTCCTCCTGGCATGTTTTATCTCATTATAGGGCGAGCTTCATGCTCTCTAAAGGGGCTTTCTGTTATCCCCTCTGTAGTTGATGCTGATTATAAAGGAGAAATTAAATTACTTGCCACTGCTACCGAGGGCCCCTTAACTCTGAGAGCTTGACATCGCATAGCACAAGCCCTGCCATTGCCTATTATAGGACAATTCCCCTGCCAAGGAAACGAGCGTGGTGCCTCGAGCCCCGGCTCTTCTGATATATATTGGGTGCAACAGCTTTCTGATACTCGACCTATGATGACATTATGGTTAGATAATAAACAATTTCAAGGCCTTTTGGATACGGGTGCGGATACCACTGTTCTATCATCTAGATATTGGCCTAAGGCATGGCCTGTGGATTCTACCGCCACCCACTTACAAGGTATAGGACAAACCCAGAGTACTCTACAAAGCTCCAAGCTGTTAACCTGGAAGGATAAAGAGGGCAATTCAGGCACCATTCAGCCTTTTATAGTCCCAGGCCTCCCGGCTAACCTCTGGGGAAGGGACATCTTAAAACAAATGGGAGTTATTATGCTTAGCCCTAATGAAGATGTCACTAAACAGATGCTTAATATGGGATTCCTCCCTGGTAAAGGATTAGGGAAGGAAGAACAGGGGCCTACAGGCCCTATTGCTGTTAAACAACACCCAGGTCGCTTAGGCTTAGATGCGGACTTTTTTTCATAAAGACCACTGATCCTCCTGCACTCCAGGCTGATAGGATATCTTGGAGATCAATGACCCAGTCTGGATGGACCGACCAGTGGCCCATGCCTCGGGAAAAGGTTCAGGCAGCCCTGCAGTTGGTGCAAGAACAACTAGAGCAGGGACATCTTGAGCCCTCCACATCCCCATGGAACACCCCTATATTTGTTATTAAAAGAAAAATGGGGAAAAAAAAATAAAAAAAAAAAAAAGAAAAATGGGGACTGGAGACTGTTACAGGACTTAAGGGAGGTTAATAAGACCATGATGCCCATGGGGGCTTTACAACCAGGCCTGCCGTCACCGGTTGCTATTCCCAAAGGATTTCATAAAATTGTTATTGATATCAAAAATTGCTTTTTTTCTATCCCTTTGCATCCCGCTGATTGTAAACGATTTGCGTTCTCTATTCCAATTATCAACCATGTTGGCCCAAATCCGCGATTTCAATGGCGAGTCCTGCCCCAGGGTATGGCTAACTCGCCCACCCTGTGTCAGCGTTTTGTAGCTCAATTTGTGAACCCCATAAGATTGCTATATCCCACTGCTTATATTCTTCATTATACAGATGATGTATTGATAGCTGCTGATAAGATTGAGGTAGTAAATCAAATAGCTCAGGATTTAGTTTTAGCCTTACAAGATAGAGGTTTTATTATACCTCCAGAAAAAATTCAAACTTGTTATCCCTTTTTATTTCTGGGATTTCAATTGGACCCAACCTTGATTCATACACAAAAGATTCATACTAAAAGAACCAAATTAAGTTGTTTAAATGATTTTCAAAAACTCTTAGACGATATTAATTGGCTACGCCCTTATCTCCGACTCACAACAGGAGATTTAAAACCATTGTTTAACATATTACAAGGGGACCCCATCCCAGCTCTCCCAGGAGTCTCACACCAGAGTCAGAAGCTTCACTCGTAAAAGTAGAGGAAGCTATATCTCAGCAAGGCATAGGATACTTTGATCCTGCAAAAATTCTCTATTTGTTGGCATTTAACACTGACTATATGCCTTCCAGACTTCTGTGGCAAGAGGAACAACCACTTTTATGGGTTCACGCACCTGCTACTTCATCCAAAGTTTTGCCTCCCTATCCCTTTTTGGTAAATTAAGGAATTAAGGAATTAAGACTGCAGTTCGCTATTTTGGCTGCGACCTTGACATTATCATCACCCCATATTCAGGACAACAAATTGCCTGGCTGCAGCAGAGGCACGATGAATGGGCTGTGTTACTTGCTGGATTCCACGGAAAGCTTGACACTCACATCCAATTTCTTAATATCACATCTTTTACATTTTTAAAGAACACATTTTTAAAGAACACATGCCCTGCGGCCCATCCCAAATGCCTTGCTTGTTTTTATAGATGGTTCGAAAAATGGGAAAGCCTCATATGTTGTTAATGATAAGGCCTACTCTATTGATACCCCATATAGATCTGCCCAGATGGTAGAATTGTATGCAGCATTCACCATATTCCAATTGATCCGCCACCAGGAATTTAATTTGTTCTCTGATAGCCAATATGTTGTTAGGGCCCTTCAGGTCCTCGAAATGGTGCCTACCATTCAGCCTTCAACACCCTTCAATTGTTTTCCAAAATCCAAAGGTTAATTAGAGACCGCTCATATTTATTTTTTGTGTGCCATATTCGAGCACATTCGGGTTTTCCTGGACCTTTAACACGGGGAAATGAATTGGCAGACAAGAGCACTCATTTAGTAGCCTCAATGTCTGTACAGGATCCCGTGAAGGAGGCCCAGGCTGCCCACTTGCTTCATCATCTTAATGCCTCAACCTTGCGTCTTAGATTTGGTGTAACTAGAGAACAAGCCAGACAAATTGTTAAAAACTGCAAGAATTGTGTGACCCTTTTGCCTGAACCCCATTGGGGAGTCAATCCTCGGGGCCTGATCCCAGGGGAACTATGGCAAATGGATGTTACTCATATCCCTTTCTTGGTAAACTTAAATATGTTCATGTTACTATTGATACTTATAGTGGCTTCCTGTATGCGTCTGCTCAGACGGGGGAAGCCACTAGACAGGTTATTGCTCATTTGTTTCTTACATTTTCTGCAATGGGACAACCCAAAATACTTAAAACTGACAATGGACCTGGATATACTAGCCAGAAATTTAAACAATTTTGTGCCCAGTTAAACATAAAACATTGTACTGGTATTCCCTACAATCCACAAGGCCAGGGCATTGTTGAACGTGCCAGTCAGACACTTAAGCATACCATCCTTAAATTAATGGCACAAGAGACACTTTACCCCATAACAGGTAATGCTAAGATAATCTTGGCCCATGCTCTCTTTGTGCTCAATTTCCTAACACTGGATAATCAGGGAAGGTCTGCTGTGGACAGACTGTGGCACCGCTCTACCCAATCTACCTATGCACAAGCCCTTTGGAAGGACCCCTTGTCGGGTGCCTGGGCTGGCCCCGACCCTGTGCTCATTTGGGGAAAAGGCCATGCATGTATTTATGATACCAAGGCTCAAGATGCCAGATGCCTCCCTGAGCGTCTGATAAAATTGTATAATCCAACCAGGGAAAATAAGCCCTGAGAAAATTTCCCTTCTTGTGTTTTATTTCAGATGCTGACAAAAATCTTGACACCACCTTGGCTATGGGTCCTCCTAATTTGGGCCCGTCATCTTGGAGGAGCAGCACCCCCGTATCAATTTTTCAATTTCACCTGGCAAGTCATAAATGAAGCAGGTGACATTGCTAACACCTCCTCCACTATAGCCACAACTCCTGATTGGGGCCCTTTAGAAGTAGATCTCTGTAAACTGGCTTTGGGAGGCCATTCAGCTTGGGGAGTGCACAATAAGTTTCTCCCTTTAACACAGGCTCCAGAAATTCCATTCGACTTCACGAAGCAGCCTGGCTGTACCACTAGGTTTAGGAGTCACACCAATGTATGTTTGCCCCGGAGCCTCCCACAGAGATCGCTCCCTGGCCTCCAAATGTGGATTTAGTCCTGATTATTTCTGTGCCTCATGGGGCTGTGAAACTACTGGGGATACATATTGGAATCCCTCTTCTTCCTGGGATTATATTCAAGTTAAGAGAAAAGGCCCAAAGCAAAGCTTAGCTGCTCGATGTGTACCTCACAGAGGGTGTAACCCCTTAGTAATCACCTTTACAGAAGCAGGAAAAAGGTTTGATTGGGTCAGTTCTAGAGGAGTAGAATGGGGGCTCCGTCTCTATAATGAGCGGAAGAGACTTTGGGATGACTTTTAAAATAAAGTTACTAAAAACAGTCCCCCAATCCACTGTTACTGCGGTAGGCCCCAATAAGGCATTGCATTTTCTGACCAGCGAGCAACTTAGTCGGCCTTCAATTCACAAAGAAACTCTGACCGATAGTTTCTCTGTATCGGCCCCTCCCTTTCGACCCACCTTGCCCCAAGGACTTCCCTCTTCTGCTGATCTTATTCTATCTATGGTCAATGCTTCTATAGTTGCTTTACATGCTATTAATAATTCCCTATATGAGGAATGCTGGGTTTGCTTTTCACCAAAGCCCCTCTTTTATGAAGGTGTGGCTGCTTTTGGTTCCCCCAATTTAACTAATGATCCAAAGCATTTAAGGTGGCATCCTGTTGATGGTGAAGGTCTTACGATAAGCCAGGTTTCTGGCATAGGGCTATGCCTTAGGGGACCAGCCTTGAGCTTCCCTCAACCATTGCAGTATACCTGCAATCAAACACTTATTGTCAATATTTCTTTTTCTTATATCTCTGCACCTGAAGGACTCTATTTTGCCTGTTCCTTGGGCCTCACCACTTATATAGTTACCAGTAACTTTTTGATCAATGAGGATTATTGTGTGCTAGTGCGGTTGGTATCTCGTCTGAGGATACATGAGTCAGAGAGATCTTGGCCATTCTTACAGGTGGAATATGGATTCTCAGAGTTGTTTTGATTTGCATTTCTCTGATGACTAAGGATATTGAACATTTCCTTAAGTGCCTTTCAGCCATTTTAGATTTCTCTGTTGAGAGGTCTCTGTTTAGGTCTGTAGTCCATTTTTTAAAATGTATTTTTGTTCTTTTGTCGACCAATTTCTTGAGCTCTTTGTATATTTTGGAAATCAGACCTCTGTCTGATATGGGGTTGGTGAAGATCTTTTCCTAGTTTGTAGGCTGTCATTTTGTCTTGTTAACCATGTCCTTTGCTTTACAGAAGCTTTTCAGTTTCATGAAGTCCCATTTATTAATTGTTTCTCTAAGTTTCTGTGGTACTTGGATTATATATAGGAAGAGGTCCTGTGCCAATGTGTTCAAGTGTATTTCCCACTTTCTCTTCTATGAGGTTCAGTGTAGTTGGCTTTATATTGAGGTCTTTGATCTATTTGGACTTGAGTTTTGTGCATGGTGATAGATATGAATCTATTTTTATTCTTCTAATTAAATATGCTTTTTATTCCATTTGATATTTTTTGCTTCTTTGTCAAAAATCAGGTGTTTGAAGGTGTGTGGATTAATATTTGGGTCTTCTATTTGGTTCCACAGATCCTCCTGTCTGTTCTTATGCCAGTACCAGGCTGTTTTCAGTACTTGTAATAGGTCCATTTGATTGGAAAATTTTTTCCAACTTTTACTCTGAGGCAATGTTCATCTTTGAGGTTGAGGTGTGTTTCTTGTATACAGAAGAAAGATGAATTCTGTTTTTATATCCAATCTCATAGCCTGTGTCTTCTTAGAGGTGAATTGAGTCCATTTATATTAAGGGATATTAATGACCAGTGATTGCTATCTCTTGTTATTTTAGTTTTCATTGTTGGTGATGTTATTTTGTGTGTTTTTCCATTCTTTGGGATTTGCTGCTGTGAGATCATCTATTGTCTATTTTTGTTGATGTAACCAACTTTCTTGAGTTGGAGTTTTCTTTCTTTTTTTTAAAAAAATATTTATTTATTTATTGATTTATTTATTTATTATGTATACAATGTTCTGTCTGTGTGTATGCCTGCAAGCCAGAAGAGGGCACCAGACCTCATTACAGATGGTTGTGAGCCACCATGTGGTTGCTGGGAATTGAACTCAGGACCTTTGGAAGAGCAGGCAATGCTCTTAACCACTGAGCCATCTCTCCAGCCCAGAGTTTTCCTTCTTGTAGTTTTTGTAGGGCTGGGTTCATGACATAAAGAAAATGGAGAAAGCTCACATTAGTGATAGCAGTACACCTGAAAGCTCTAGAACAAAAAGAACTAAACTCATCAAGGAGGAGGAGAAGACAGGAAATAATCAAATTGAGGGCTGAAATCAACAAAATAGAAACAAAGAAAACAATACAAGAAAATAAATGTTACAAAGAGCTGGTTCTTTGAGAAAAATCAGCAAGATAGACAAACTCTTATCTAAACTAATCAAAAGTCATAGAGACTACATCCAAATTAACAAAATCAGAAATGAAAAGGGGATATAACAACAGACTCTGAGAAGATTCAGAGAATAATTAGGTCATACTACAAAAATCTACTCCACAAAATTGGAAAATGTAAAAGAAATGGACAATTTCCTATATAGTAATCATACATCAAAATTAAATCAGAACCAGGTGATCAATTTAAATAGACCAATAAACTGCAAGGAAATAGAAGCTGTTATCAAAACCACCCAACCACAAAAAGAACAGAGCCAGATGGTTTTAGTGCAGAATTCTACCAAAACTTCAAAGAAGAGTCTAATACCTATACTCCTCAAAGTGTTCCACATAATAGAAACATAAGATATATTGCCCATCTCTTTTTATGTGGCTACAGTTACCCTGATACCAAAACCACACAAATACTCAACAAAGAATAATTACATACCAGTATTTTTTTGTGAACATGGATGCAAAAATACTCAATAAAATACTGGCAAACTGAATCCAAGAACACCTGAAAAGAAATCATCCACCATGATCAAGTTGACTTCAGCCTAGAGATGCAGGCCTGGTTCAACTTATGAAAATCTATCAATGTAATCCAGTCATAAATAAAAAAAAAAAAAAAAAAGAAAAAAACCATATGATCATTTCATTAGATGCTGAAAAAAGCATTTGACACAATCCAATACCATTTTATGATAAAGATCTTGGAGACATCAGGGATACATGGAACATATCTAAATATATTAAAAGCAATATACAGCCAACATCAAATTAAATGGAGAGAAACTTAAAGCAATTCCACTAAAATCAGGAACAAGACAAGGCTGTTTACTCTATATCTCTCAACATAATTCTTGAAGTTTTATTGATAGCAGTAAGACAACATAAGAAGATTCAAATCGGAAAAGAAGTCAAAATTTGTTATTTGCAGATAATATAATAATGTATATAAGTAACCCTCAAAACTCTATCAGAGACCTCCTATAGCTGATAAATAACTTCAATGATGTGGCAGGATGCAAGTTCAACTCAAAAAATCAGTAGCCCTTTTATACACAAAGGATAAAGAAGCTGAGAGGAAAATAAGAAAAACATATTTCACAATAGCCACAAATAACACAAAGTATTTTGGAGTAACAATAACTGAAGAAGTGAAAGACCTATTTGATAAGAACTTTAAGCCTTTTAAGAAAAAATTGAAGATACCAGAAAATGGAAAGATCTCCTATGCTCTTGAATAGGTAGGAGCAACATAGTAAAAACGGCAATCCTACCAAAAGCAATCTATAGATTCCGTGCAGTCCCCTTCAAAATCCAAGCACAATTCTTCTCAGACCATGAAAGAACAATAATCAACTTCATATGGAAAAACAAAAAAAAAACCCAGGATAGCCAAAACTATCCTGTACAATAAAGGAACTTCTGGAGGCATCTCCGTTCCTGATATCAAACTCTATGACAGAGCAACAGTAATGATAACAGTTTGATATTGACATTATAACAAAGAGGTTGACAAATGGAGTCAAATCAAAGACCTAGATGTTAATCAGCACACTTATGAACACCTGATTTTCGAAAAAGAAGCTAAAATTATACAACGGAAAAAAGAAAGTTATCTTTAACAAATGGTGCTGTCATAATTGCATGTCAACATGTAGAAGAATGAAAAGAGATCCATATCTATTGCCATGCACCAAACTCACTTCCAAAATCATTAAAGACCTGAATGTAAATCTGACCACACCAGTTTCTCAGAAAATTGGGAGTCAACCTACCCTAGGATCCAGCAATACCACTCTTGGGAATATACCCAAGAGATGCTCTATCATACTACAAAAACATTTGTTCAACTATGTTCATAGCAGCATTATTTTAATAGCCAGAGCCTGAAAACAACCTAGATGGCCCTCAATGGAAGAATGGATAAAGAAAGTGGGGGCACATCTATACACTTAGAGGAAAAAAAATTGACATCTTGAATTTTGCATCAAACACTATCTTGAGTGAGATAACCCAGACCCAAAAATATGTTGCTCATTTGTGGATACTAGTCATGAACAAAGGACATATGATAACAGAAAATCCTAGAAAATCTAAGTAATAAGGTAAACCCAAAGAAAAACATATATAGATCTTCCTGGAAATGGGTAGCAGACAAAATCATCTGACAAGATTTTGAAACATGGGGGAGGGAGTAGAAGGAAGAGAAGAAGAGGAAGAGGAGGGTAGAAGGGGAGGGTTGGGGAGAGCTTGAGGGAGTGGGATAGTTGAGATGGAAGAGCGACAGAGATGAGAGCAATAAGAGAGATATCTTGATTGAGGGAGCCATTATGGGGTTAGCAAGAACCTGGCTCTAAAAATTCCCAGAAATCCACAAGGATGACCCCAGCTAAGACCCTAAGCAATAGAGTGGATACTAGGTATATACAGAGGACATTGAGCCTATAGTTTGTAATACTAGAGAAGCTAAGTAATAAGGTGAGCCCATAGAAAAATATATATAGACCCACCTTGAAATTGAAAATGGACAGGATTGACTGGCAAGGTTGGGAGCATGGTGGTGGGGGAAGAGGAGGAGATTAGGAGGAGAAGATGAGGGGAGAGAGGGAGGGTTGAGGAGAATTTAAAGGATGGGATGGTCAAAATGGAGGAAGGGCAGAAATGAGAGCAAGGAGAGAGTTATCTTGATTGAGGGAGCCATTATAGGGTTAGCAGAAACCTGACTCTAGAGAAATTCACAGGAATCCAAAAGGTCAACCCCACCTATGACCCTTGGCAATAGAGGAGAGGGGGCCCGATCTTGACTTGCCCCGTAGTCAGACTGATGATTATCTTAAATATCACCAAAGTTCACTTGAAGAGTAGAAGGAATGAGAATATGAGTAAGGAAGTCAAGACTGAAACAGTTTGCCTTAGCTAATGGGAGCTCACCAACTCCAGCTGAACTGGGAAAGAGGAAGCATAAGACCAAATTAGTTCCTCTGAATGTGATTGACAGTTGCATGGCTTGGGAAGATTGAGGGGTTCCTGGCAGTGGCCTTAGGATTTATCTCCATTGCATGTATTGGCATTTTGTCATCTTATTCTCTTTGGTTGTATACCTTGCTCAGCCTAGATATAGTAGGGATGGCCTTGGACCTTCCACAAGGCAATGTGCCTTACACGCTTTGAGGATTAGATGGGGGTGGGGAGGGAGGGTGTGTAGAGGGAATTGGAGGAGGGGAGGGAGTGGGTTCTTAGAATTTTTTTTTTATTAAAGATTTATTTATTTATTATGTGTACAGTATTCTCAGTATTGTCTGCATGTATGCCTGTGGCCAGAAGAGGGCACCAGACATCATTACAGATGGCTGTGAGCCACCATGTGGTTGCTGGGAATCAAACTCAGGACCTTTGGAAGAGCAGGCAGTGCTCTTAACCGCTGAGCCATCTCTCCAGCCCCCGGGTTCTTAGAATTTTGATTTTTAAAAAAAATCTAATAAATTAAAAAAGAATAATGCTATACATACCACCATACCTAATTCCAGAGGGACAATGAACAACAAATGCAGCACAATGCTGGCACACACAAGTTTTTACCTCAGTGGTTCAGAATTGTTCAACTTAGAAATAAAATTTTGCACACACACAACTTTAGAAAACAATGGTTGTTGTTAATTTGTTAATTTAATAGTAGCTGGCTTTTCTGTCTGCGGGGTTAAAGGTAGAGACGTTACGCAGGGAAGAAGACACAGACGCGCGGCGGTCCCACGTGGGTGCACTTTAATGGGGGGAGGGGTAACAAAGGGTAGGTACAGGTGTGCGACACGGAAGGAGGGGCAGGGAAAGGGGGAAAGGGGAAAAAGGGGAAAAAGGGGGCAGGTTGTGGCGACCCTGGCCTTTTAACGAGGAATGCCAAGGCTTCTGGGAAATGTGTCCGTAGTCCAGGAGATTGCTGGGGGCTGTAGTTCCGCAAAAGAACAACATTTCACCCTTTTGGTTTGATTAAAAAAAAAAAATTGGGAATGGGGGCGTAGCCCAGTCTCTCATGACTGCTTCCTGCTGGCTTTGGGCGTCGAGGGATCCAGGGGGTGTCCGATTATTCTGGCGATGTGCTGGCGTTTCGCTGATGTCCGGGGTGCTGTCCTTCCTTGAGGTCGCTGGTGTCCGGGGTGGCTGATTGTCCCACTGGCGCTTGCGATTGCTGGTGTCTGAGGTGGCTGATTGAAGAAATCTGCCTGGCGTTTTCTGAGTAGCTGGGTCATCGTTAAGATGCTGGAAGACAAAAGTTGCATTAGAGAGGAGAAAGAAAAAAAAATTAAAGAGAGGGGGTTAAGAGGGGGAATCTGGGTGGGATTAGAGGGGAGATCCAGGATGGGAGGGTTAAGAATGATAAAAAAAAAAATTAAATGATACTTATTCCGTTAATGATCCGCTTGTGTTTGATTTGTTTAGGTGGGTCAGGCTGGCATCCTGGAGCTTAAAGAAAGTGTCTTAAAAGAAACAGATTTTAACTGTATATTCCTTAACATTTTAACTGTATATTCCTTAACATTTCAGGGGCCACTGGTGCAGCCAGCGGCTGGCCTGTTATGTTAAGGAGCTTTGTTGAGAATCTGCTTACCACCTGAGCCCTTGACTCCATATCTGATGATGGTACCTGTAACAACAGCTGGATGGTTATTTATGAATTTAAAGAAAGGAGGTTGTGTTAACACAGAGACGGATGGGACCACTGTTTTCCTTAGACTGGAGTAGAGGGGGCTAAACCCGGTGTCCTTTGGAACTTAAGAGAACAAGGTCCCATCTGAGTTACCGTAAATGAAGGAAATGAAGGATTATAGTGACGGCGGGAGCCTAGAGGGGCTTTGGCGACTGGGCGGAGCGAGAGCCCCCCCCAGGCCCGGGAGGGGGTGGTGTGGTGGTGGAGGTTTGTCCATGGGATCCATGGCGGGAACAGAGGATTCCTGGAAGGCATTGCTAAAGGCGGATTAATGTAGATAGTTTTACGGAGGGGATGAGGGCGTGAGGCTCTAGAGCCTCCAGAAGCTGCCCGAGAGGACAGGATGGGGGAATTGTTTTGGATGGCTTGGAGCCCATGACTAAACGTAAATCTGTCCGCAAAACGTTAATTCGAGCGCGGCAGCCTCGAGTGCAGGCGTCCCTGGACTCAAGGGGCGTGCTAGAGCTAAATTGGCCCGAACCCAGCTACCGACAGGGAAAAACCCTGGCTGGGAGGAGACAATTAAGCTTTCGGGGGCTGATTCACAGCCCGGGGCAACTGCACCGTAGCGGGCCGGTAAGAAGACAGGAAAGATTAGAAAAAGAGAGAAAGAAGCTGGAAGCACCAAACTTCCAGGCGCGGACAAAGATAGGTAGCCGAGGGCAGAAAGCCGGGAGGAAAGGGGGGGGAGGTCAGCGACCTTGCCCAGGATGAGCCCAAGAGAGCCGGCCGGACAGTCTGAGCACCCCTGGGAAGGAAGCCAACTTAGGTTAACTCACGAATCAGTTGGTTCCCAATGGTTAGCGCTGATTAGTTGATTTGTTGTTTGGAGGAGCTGCATCCAGGCGGATGAAACACGTGGGTCATTGTAGAGAAGGTCCTCAGGTTCTGATTCTGCCCCGGGAGGGAGCTCAGAGTCCCGGACGGCGCCTAAAGCCAGAACTCTGGCCCCAGGTGGAAGTCCGGGGCGGGCGAATCATCCGAGTCGTGGCACCAAAATGTTGTTAATTATTTTGAGTGGCTTTCTTAAAGGGGTTAAAGGTAGAGACATTACGCAGGGAAGAAGACACAGACGCGCGGCGGTCCCACGTGGGTGCACTTTAATGGGGGGAGGGGTAACAAAGGGTAGGTACAGGTGTGCGACACGGAAGGAGGGGCAGGGAAAGGGGGAAAGGGGAAAAAGGGGAAAAAGGGGGCAGGTTGTGGCGACCCTGGCCTTTTAACGAGGAATGCCAAGGCTTCTGGGAAATGTGTCCGTAGTCCAGGAGATTGCTGGGGGCTGTAGTTCCGCAAAAGAACAACAATGGTTACTTGAGCTGATGGGATTGTCTAGTGGTCTAAGGTGATGTGTTTGAGAAACAACTGTCAGCATGTTCTTTCCCAAGCCTACATATATTTTTAAACACACAGTAAATCATTTAGATTTTTTTTCATCTTTGAATCTATCTTTACTGTATATCTCTCTTTTTCTGACCACGTGAGTTTTTAATTTGCTAAGCAATATGAAGAGGACTAAAGCTGTGGCTTTGATGGCTGGATCTAGCCCATTTCTTAGCTTTCTGAGATTCCAACCTCATGGCGGAGGTAACAGCTGGAACCATGTTTATTGCTACAACTCTATGGCATTTCAAGGTCCCTGCCAGCAAGCAAGCTGCAGCAGTCTATTCACAAACCACACTCAAATCCTCTGTAGCTGTACCTCCTGCCTGAAAGAGTCAGAGTTTGCACTGGCAAGACAGCTCAGAAAGCCAGCATTTTAAAATGGCATGCCTTTTTTCCTGGTATGGCTGAAAATCAAAAAGCATGCAGTATCTTTTCATCAACATCATTTAAGTGTTTTGTGGCAAGACCTCTTAAAAGAGCTGCAAAAGCTGAGTCAGGAAGCCTCTCTTAAATGAGAGAGTTTACCTCTAGCAAGCAGAACTCACCTGAGAAAATGCTGCGATCAATAAGCTATGCTTAAATCTTTTCTCTTTGTCTAGAATTACTTTCCAAGTTCTCTTGGGCTTTATGTGGATGCAGTTGTCCACATGGGGACCATTTGTTTTCTGAGGTTTCTGTCCCACCAAGTCCCACAGCCATTTAGCCTCCCCCAAAATCACACCAAGTGCCCTTTTGTCTGTGAGGTCCCTGACCAACAAGTGGCCCTGATCCAGTAACAGAAGATCCATCCGGAGGGGTAAGTATGTGCCCACCCTGCTGGCTGGCCACCCCGGAAACAGAGCACAGGCACCCTCCAATCCCCTAAACTTTCTGGCCATTCAGCAGGGCTCCTCCCTGGCTACTGTCTTTCTCTATTTACCCCATCCCAGTTTGTCCCCAAGCACCTCTTTCCATCAGCAGGGTCATTAGGATCCCCCAACTCAGCCTGCTTCAGGGCTAAGGGTCTGGGGACAAAGTAGTGAGTGCAACTGCTACAGGAGTTTCTTTGTTCCACTGAGCCTGCACCTAGAAAGCCTGTTCTTTTGTCTGTGAGGTCCCTGGCCAACAAGTGGCCTGATCCTGTACTCGAAGTTTCATCCCTCAGGAGGGGTAATTGAGGGCCTGTCTGGCTGGTTGGAGGCCCTGGGAACAGAGCACACGCATTCTTCAATCCCCTAAACTTTCTTACCATTCAGTGGGGCTTCTCCCTGGCTACTGCCTTTCTCTACTTACCCCATCCCAGCTTGCCCCCAAGCACTTCTTTCCATCTGCAGGGTCCTTAGATCCACCACCACAGCCTACTCCAGGGTAGAGAGGATCTGAGAGACTCCAGTGCTGAGGGGACCTAAGGGAGGGCAGACTAAGAAAAAACCCCCTAGTACACAGGTAGCCACAGTAAAGAGCAGACCAAGCTGCCACAACTCTCCTAACAGCATTTGAAGGAAGAGATGGGCATGTACCAATGCAAGAATTCCTCCAGCAATCTGAAAAACAACACAATAACACCAGAATCCAGCGAACATACAACAGGAAGACTTGAACACCCTAATCCAGAAGAAGTAGAAGAAATAGACTTTAAATGTAACATCATGAAAGTGATAAAGTCCCTTAAACAGGATGTGAAAAACTCCCTTAAAGAAATGGATGAGAAGAATAACAAAAGGTTTGGAGAAATGAATAAATCCCTCAAAGATACCTAGGAAACCAAGAAAAAGCAATCAAACAGGTAATAGAAACAGTTCACAACTTGAAAACTGAAATGGAGGTAATGAAGAAAACACAAATCCAGGGATGGCTGGAAATGGAAAATCTGGGTAAACAAACAAACTACAGAGACAAGTATAACCAACAGAATACAAGAGATAGAAGAAAGAATCTCAGTCACTGAAGATACTATAGAGGAAATAAACTCATTGATCAAAGAAAACAGCAAATCCAACAAATACTTAACACAACATATCCAGGAAATCTGGGACACCATGAAAAGACCAAACTTAAGAATAACAGGGATAGAAGAAGGAGATTACAGCTCAAATGTCCAGAAAATATATTCAATAAAATTATAGAAGAAAACTTTCCCAACCTAAAGAAGGATATTCCTATGAAGGTACAAGAAGCATACAGAACACCAAATAGACTGGATCAAAAAAAAATCCCCTCACCATATACTAATCAAAACACAAAACATACAGAATAAAGAATATTAAGAGCTGCCAAGGAAAAAGGTTAAGTAACATATAAATGGAAACCTATCAGAATTAGACCTGATTTCTCAATGGAAACCATGAAAGCCAGAAGGTCTTGAATAGATGTGCTGCAGAAACTAAGAGAAGATGGATTCAAGCCTAGACTACTATACTCAGCCAAGCTTTCTTTCACCATCAATGGAGAAAACAAGATATTCCAGGATAAAAACAAATTTAAACAATATGTAGCCACAAACCCAGCCTTACAAAAAGTAATAGAAGGAAAATCACAACCCAAGGAACCCAACAACACCCACAATAACTTAGACATCTAACAACCCTCCACAAGCACAACCAAAGAAGGGAAAGACACAATCTCTACCACCAAAAAAATAACCAGAGTTAAGAACCACTGGTCATTAATATCACTTAATATCAATGGACTCAATTCACCTATAAAAAGGCACAGGTTAAGAGAATGGATGCGAAAGCAGGATCCAACATTCTGCTGCTTACAAGAAACACACGTCAACCACAAAGACAGACATTTACTCAGAGTAAAGGGTTGGGAAAAGGTTTTTCAATCAAATGGACCTAAGAAACAAGTGGGTGTGGCTATACTAATATCTAACAAATTTGACTTCAAACTAAAATCAATGAGAAGAGATGGAGATGGACACTTTATATTCATAATAGGAACAATTCATCAGCATGAAGTCTCAATCCTAAATATCTATGCCCCTAATATAAAAGCACCCACATATGTAAAAGAAACATTACTAGAATTCAAAGAACATATCAAACCTCACACACTAATAGTAGGAGACTTCAACACTCCGCTCTCACCAATGGACAGGTCAACCAGACAGAAACCTGACAGAGAAATAAGAGAACTACCAGATGTAATTAATCAAATGGACTTAACAGACATTTATAGAACATTCCACTCAAACAGGAAAGAATCTACCTTCTTCTCAGCACCTATTGGAACCTTCTCAAAAATTGATCACATACTGGATAACAAAGCAAACATCCACAGATACAAAAAAAAAATGGAGAACCACCTGTGTCTTATCAGATCATCAGGCAGTAATGTTAGAATTTAATGACAATTCCACCCCCAGAAAGCCTACAAACTCATGGAAGCGGAAAAGTCAACTACTAAACCACCCCTGGGTCAAGGAAGACATAAAAAAGTCTTCCTTGAATTTAGCGTTAATGAAGACACACATACCCAAACCTATGGGACAGTATGAAAGCAGTGCTAAGAAGGTAGTTCATAGCACTAAGTGCCCACATAAAGAAAACTGAGAAAGCACACATTAGAGATTTAACAGCAACCTAAAGGCTCTAGAAAAAAAGAAGCAGACTCACCCAGGAGGGGAAGAAGACTGGAAATAATCAAACTGAGGGCTGAAATCAACAAAATAGAAACATAGAAAACAATCCAAAGAATCAATGAAACAAAGAACTAGTTCTTTGAGAAAATCAACAAGATTGACAAACCCCTATCCAATCCTAAATAATCAAAAGACAGAGAACACTCAAATTAACAAGATCAGAAATGAAAAGGGGAACATGACAACAGATACTGAAGGAATTCAGAGAATCATTAGGTCATACTACAAAAACCTGTACTCTGCAAAATTGGAAAATGTAAAACAAATGGTCAAGTTTTTATTTATTTATTTCATTTCATTAAAGTTTCCAAATTTCATCCTCCTTCCCTCCTCCCATGTCCCTTCCCTCCCTCCACTCCCCCTCCCCATCCTGGAAAGCAATCAGTGTTCCCAACCCTATGGGAAGTTCAAGGTCCTCCCCACTCCCCCCATGTCCAGGAAGGTGAGCATCCAAACAGACTATGTTCCCACAAAGCCTGTCCACACAGTAGAATCAAAGCCCAGTGCCATTGTCTTTGGCTTCTCAGTCAGCCTCCACCATCAGCCACATTCAGAGAGTCCTGTTTGATCATATGTTCCATCAGTCCCATTCCACCTGGACTTGGTGATCTCCCATTAGATCTGTCCCACTGTCTCAGTGGATGGACGCACCCCTCGCGGTCCTGACTTCCTTGTTCATGTTCTCCCTCCTTCTGCTCCTCATTAAGACCTTAGGAGCTCAGTCCAGTGTTCCAATGTGGGTCTCTGTCTCTATCTTCAACCATCACCAGATGAAAGGTCTATGGTAATATGCAAGATATTCATCAGTGTGGCTATAGGTCAAGGCCAGTTCAGGTACCCTTTCCTCTGCTGCCAAAGGAACAAGCTGGGGACATCTCCTTGGACACCTAGGAACCCCTCTAGAGTCAAGTCTCTTGCCAACCATAAAATGGCTCCCTTAATTAAGATATCTACTTCCCTGCTCCCACATCCATCCCTCCTCCATCCCAACCATCCCATTCCCTCAAGCTCTTCCCATCATCCCTTTCTCCCTTCTCTCCCCTATCTCCCCTTATCAATGATCCACCCCCACACCAGTGCTCCCAACCCCTGCCAAGCAATTTCATCTACTTCCAATATCCAGGAAGATAACTATACGTTTTTCTTTGGGTTGACCTTCTTACTTAGCTTCTCCAGGATCACGAATTATAGGCCCAATGTCCTTTATTTATGGGAGAAAATCTTCACCAACCCTGCATCAGACAAAGATCTGATCTCCAAAATATATAAAGAACTCAAGAAACTAGACATTAAAACTCTAATTAACCCATTTAAAAAATAGGGTACTGAACTGAACAGAGAATTCTCAACAGAAAAAGTTCAAATGGCCAAAAGACACTTAAGGTTATGCTCATCCTCCTTAGCAATGAGGAAAATGCAAATCAAAATAACTATGAGATACCGTCTTATACCTGTCAGAATGGCTAAAATAAAAAACACCAATGATAGCCTATGCTAGAGAGGATGTGGAATAAGAGGAACACTCATCCATTGTTGGTGGGAATGCAAACTTGTGCAACCACGTTGGAAATCAGTGTGGCAGTTTCTCAGGAAACTGGGAGTCAACCTACCTCAGGACCCAGCAATTCCACTCTTGGGAATATACCCAAGAGATGCCCAATCATACTATAAAAGCATTTGTTCAACTATGTTCATAGCAGCATTGTATGTAATAGCCAGAACCTGGAAACAACCTAGGTGCCCCTCAATAGAAGAATGGATAAAGAAGGTGTGGCAATATACACTTTAGAGTTCTACTCATAGGTAAAAAACAATGGACAAGTTTTTAGCTAGATACCATCTACCAAAATTCAAGACCAGGTGACCAGTTTTAACAGACCTATAAATTTCAAAGAAATAGAAGCTGCCATCAAAACCTTCCAACCAAAAAAAGCCCAAGGCCAGATGGTTTTAGTGCAGAATTCTACAGGAAGTTCCAAGAAGATCTAATACCTATACTCCTTAATGTGTTTCACATAATAGAAGCAGAAGAGTCATTGCCAAACTCTTTATGAATCTATAGCTACTCTGATACCGAAACCACACAAACGGTCAACCAAGAAAGAGAATTACAGACCAATCTCACTCATGAACATCAATGCAAAAATCATCAATAAAATACTGGCAAACAGAATCCAAGAACACATCAAAAAGTCATCCATTATAATC
The DNA here is from genome assembly GCA_028537955.1 of Microtus californicus. Lineage (NCBI taxonomy): Eukaryota > Metazoa > Chordata > Mammalia > Rodentia > Cricetidae > Microtus > Microtus californicus. Next base: position 30,917,175 of record JAQJZF010000002.1, on the reverse strand, counting down.
TAGTAGGTTTCATCCCAGAGATGTAGAGATGGTTCAACATACAAAAATCTATCAATGTAATCTCAAGGTCCAAATCAAGAGCAGATGGAGAGAGAGCACAAGCAAGAAACTCAGGACCGCGAGGGGTGCACCCACACACTGAGACAATGGGGATGCTCTATCGGGAACTCACCAAGGCCAGCTGGCCCGGGTCTGAAAAATCATGGGATAAAACCGGACTTGCTGAACATAGCGGACAATGAGGACTACTGAGAACTCAAGAACAATGGCAATGGGTTTTTGATCCTACTGCACATACTGGCTTTGTGGGAGCCTAGGCAGTTTGGATGCTCACCTTACTAGACCTGGATGGAGGTGGGTGGTCCTTGGACTTCCCACAGGGCAGGGAACCCTGATTGCTCTTTGGGCTGACGAGGGAGGAGGACTTGATCGGGCAAGGGGGAGGGAAATGAGAGGCAGTGGCGGGGAGGAGGCAGAAATACTTAATAAATAAATAAATAAAAATAAATAAATAAATAAATGAAAGAAAAATCCATCAATGTAATTCATCATATAAATAAACTGAAAGAAAAAAACCATATGATCATCTCATTAGATGCTGAAAAAGCATTTGACAACATTCAACACCCTTTTATGATAAAGGTCTTGGAGAGATTAGGAATACAAGGATCATACCTAAATATAATAAAAGCAATATACAGCAAGCCGACACTAATATCAAGTTAAATGGAGAGAAACTCAAAGACATTCCACTTAAATCAGAAACAAGACAAGGCTGTCCACTCTCATCATATCTCTTCAACATAGTACTTGAAGTTATAGCAAAAGCAATAAGACAATATAAGGAGATCAAGGGGAGTTGAATTAGAAAGAAGTCAATCTTTCATTATTTGCAGATGATATGAGAGTCTACATAAGTGACCCCAAAAACTTTACCAGAGAGCTCCTAAAGCTGATAAATACCTTCAGTAATGTGGCGGGATACAAGATCAACTAAAAAAAAAATCAGTTGCCCCCCTATACACAAAGGATAAAGAAGCAGAGAGGGAAATTGGAGAAACTTCACCTTTCATGATAGCCACATTAGCTTAAAGTATCTTGGGGTAACACTAACCAAGGAAGTAAAAGATCTATTTGACAGGAACATTAAGCCTTTGAAGATAGAAATTGAAAAGGATACCAGAAAATGGAAGGATCTCCCATGCTCTTGGATTGGGAGGATCAGCAGTAAAAATGGCAATTCTACCAAAGGCAATCTATAGTTCCAGTGCAATCCCCATGAAAATCCCAACAAAATCCTTCACAGACGTTGAGAGAACAATGATCAACTTTATATGAAAGACAAAAAATTCAGGATAGCCAAAACAATCCTATACAATAAGGAACTTTCAGAGGCATTACATTCCCTGACATCAAACTCTATTACAGAGCTACAGTAATGAAAACAGCTTGGTACTGGCATAAAAACAGAGGCATTGACCAATGGGGTTGAATCAAAGACCCAGATATTAATCCACAAACGTACGCCCACCTGATTTTTGACAAAAAAGCTAAAAGTATAGAATGGAAGAAAGAAAGCACCTTAACAAATGGTGCTGTCATAACTGGATGTCAACCTGTAGAAGAATAAAAATAGATCCATATCTATCATCATGCACAAAACTTAAGTCCAAATGGATTAAAGACACTGAATCTGATAGAAGATAAATTGGAAAGTCACATGCAATACATGGGCATAGACTACTTCCTATGTATAACCCTAGTAGCACTGAAATAAGAGCAAAAATGAATAAATGGGACCTCCTGAAACCGAGAAGCTTCTGTAAAGCAAAGGACACAGTCATTAAGACAAAAAGGCAACCTACTTAATGGGAGAAGATCTTCATCAACCCCACATAAGAAAAAAATCTGATCTCCAAAATATATAAAGAACTCAAGAAACTAGACATTAAAATTCTAAATAACCCAATTAAAAATGGTGTACTGAACTGAACACAGAATTCTCAACAAAAAAATTTCAAAAGGCCAAAAGATATTTAAGGTCATGCTCAACCTCCTTAGTGATCAGGGAAATGCAGATCAAAACAACTTTGAGATATCATCTTGCACCTGTCAGAATGGTAAAATCAAAAACACCAATGATAGCCTATGCTAGAGAGGTTGTGGAGTAAGGGGAACTCTCATTTATTGTTGGTGGGAATGCAAACTTGTGCAACCACTTTGGAAATCAGTGTGTTGGTTTCTCAGAAAATTGAAATCAACCTACCTCAGGATCCAGCAATATCACTCTTGGAAATATTCCAAGAGATGCCAAATCATACTACAAAAAGCATTGGTTCAACTACATTCATAGCAGTACTATTTGTAATAGCCAGAACCTGGAAACAACATAGATGCCCCTCATTTGAAGAATGGATGAAGAAAGTGTGGCACATCTACACATCAGAGTACTACTCAGCGGTAAGAAATAACAACATCTTGAATTTTGCATGCAAATGGATGGAAATAGAAAACACTATCCTGAGTGAGATAATCCAGATCCAAAAAGATGAATATGGTATGTACTCACTCATTAGTGGATTCTAGCCATAAACAAAAGCCTATAGTTCGTGATTTTAGAGAAGCTAACAAGAATGTCAACCCAAAGAAAAACATATTAGATCCTCCTGGAAATTGAAAGCAGACAAGGTTACCAGGCAAAAGTTGGGAGCATGAGGGTGGGGGTTCAGTAGGGGAAAGGGGAGAAGCCAAGAGAGAGGGAAAAAAGAGGGTTAGGGTAAGCTTGGGGGACTGGGATAGTTGAGATGGAGGAAGGACTGATATGGGAGCAGGGAATGCGATATCTTAATTGAGGGAGGCATTTTGGGGTTATCAAGAAGTTTGGCTCTAGAGGGGTCCCCTGTATTCTATGGGAATGACCCAAGCTAGGACCCTGGGTAGTGGAGTAAAGGTGCCGGAACTGGTCTTGTCCCATAGTCAGACTGATTTCTATCTTGAATATCACCATAGAAGCTTCCTCAGGTGATGGAGGGAGATAGAGACAGAGACCCACATCAGAACACTGGACTGAGCTCCCAAGGTCCAGTTGAAGAGCAGAAGAAGGGAGAATATGAGCAAGGAAGTCAGGACCATGAGGGGTTGTTTCACCCACTGAGACAGTGTGCCTGATCTAATGGGAGCTTAATAAATCTAGCTGGACTGGGACTGAATGAGCATGGGTTTAACCTGTACCCTCTGAATGTGGCTGACAATGGGGACTGACTGAGAAGCGAATGATAATGGCACTGGGATTTGTCTCTCCTGCATGTACTGGGTTTTTGAGATCCTATTCTTTTTGTATGCAAATCTTCCTAGGCATGGATGGAGGGGGGAGGGCTTTGGACTTCCTAAGAGAGGGCAGGGTACCCTTAGGACTGGATTTAAAGGGGTGGGAAGGTGTGTGGGGGAGCTGGAGGGAAGTGGGAGGCGGGGAGGAAGTGGAAAATTTAATAGGTATTTTTTATAAAGTAATAAAAATAGAGAAAAATATTTTTCTTTAGTACTGATTATTGGTTCTCAAGACTAGGGAAGCACAAGATTTGGTTAGATATTCTGTTACTGTCAGTCGTATAATATAGGTGCCATTGTGTAAGCTGTGTGGAACTCAGTTTTTTTAACCATAGACCTTTTTTTCCCTAGCAAGGACTTTGTGAAGGAATTCCCAGTGTGCAGCTAGGGAATTTGACTTTGTGTGTCCTTTCTGAAACATGGCAGCATGTCTCAATGTGGATCAGCTAACAAAATACACTGACATCATTTCCACATGCATCAACATAAAATGCTTGTTCCGGCAGTCCTGGGACCAAATTTTCTCAAAGTAGCATCCTCTATGGAGCCTTATTGTCTACAAAATTAAATGATGTCATGAAACTACCTGAATTCTCCTCATATATATTTCTCAACCAAATTTGATCACATGGATAGCAGGTGCACAGACACAGGGGAGGAAAGTGTCCAAGATTTCTCCAGAGGTGAGGAATCAACTGACAAATAAAGGAATCATGAATACACAAAAGCCTCTGGTTTGGCTGCAGAAATAAAAGCAGGGGGAATATATGGGTGTTCATATAATGTGCTGATCTGAATAGCACTTCACAACACACACTGCCCAGGCTTCGAGTAATACAAAGATGTTCAATTTGATTTTCCTCATTTTTTTCCTGTACATTCCACTTCTTGTGCCCAGGTTTACTCATCCCAGGTGCTTTTGGAGAATGAAGCCGAATAAAGAAAATGATGGAGACTTGGTTACAGGTTGTGTCTTCTTTATTTCAACAGTGCAGAGGCCCGTGGAGAAAGATTATTTCAACCACATTCTGAATATACGGTAAGATCCTTCGAATTTTCTATGTAAATTTCATAATGAATATCTCACAGGGGCCCAGAGGATGAGAATCAGCAATGCTTTGAATCTGTTGTTCCAATCTGCACACCAAAAACAACCCCAAATTCTTTTAGAGACCCAATGCTATTTTTCTATTTTTAATTTTTCCAGGGAATGGTCTGTTATCCTCCCAGTTAACCTCCTACTTATAAGGCTGGAAGCTGAGGGAAAAGGGTACTCTGTAACTTGGTCTATCATATATATCCCTCCTTTTTGACTGTTTCCATAACAGAGTAGCCAGTGATGTCTTGCTGAAAGAAATATCATACTAGTCAATGAATATCAGACTAAATGGGTGCAACTAAATCGCTATTGATTAGAGTCTGTGATGGCCCTTTGATCACCATGCAGCTTCAAATGCATGTGCCAATGCAGCTAATATGTGTGGCACTCCTTGCTCCAGAGTTTGTTCATGGATATTCAGTTACTCTCTGAGATGCTCTGCATGTGGTCACACTATGCCTTCTAAAGCTGCATAAAGTAAGAAAGTAAAAGTCCTGCCCACTGTAAACTTCTTATATGATTCTGTTTCTCCATACTTCACTTTTATACATGTAAAACAACTGGCCTTTATTTCCACAGTACAGTTCCTCACAGTCTCTTTAGAATAAAGAAAGAAATACATGGAGTGCAAAAGATATGTTTGCATCTTTGAAAGGTGTGTTGTCACTAATGGTGTTATCTCCTTACTTTCCTTGCAACTTGCCTTCATGACAGCTGTGGCGTGTGATACTTTGCAACACTTGAGAACAGCTACCCACTAGCTCATCTTTACAATTATTTAAGAATCATGTGTATCTTCTCTTTATATATAATCTGTTTATTTACTGTCAATTATATCTCCTTTATCTCTTACATTCCTCTTGCAATAATTTTACTAATTATAGCTCCTTTTTACTGATTTGGGCATTTTGCACATTTGATTTTGTGTACTGTTGATTGTTGATTTCAAATATAGCATTTTAGATTACGAGGCCACCCTAAGAGTTCAAGTAATTGATGTTTCTTAATGTTTAGCATGCAGGAGTTAGTGTTTCAGTTCCATAAGATGTAATCTTATATTCGTATATAGTGTTTGTTGAAAATTTCAATGACATTTTCCATATAGTAATAAAGAATATTTTAAGATCTTTTTATTTCGAAATGTATAAATAAATATCTATATTTGTACATAAATATACAACAGTGGTAAGAAATCTAATTGGAAATAGATTGTATTTAACCCTGAGTGCATCATTCAGCATGAAAGCATTTGTTTGAGTTTGATGTTTATTCTTCAGGTGATACATAATGTGTAAGAGGACATAGGAGTTATTATTCTTCCCCTAAACATACACATAACATGGTATTGTTCTATTCCTAGTATCTCAGTGACTATAGCATAAAAATTCATAAATATTTTCCATATATTGCATACTTTATATTATTTTACTTTACAGACATATAATACTGGCACAAACGAATCATCACTTCCAGATGCACCTAGTTCTTAATTGCGTGCCAGTGTTATGAATTTGTAATTGGAAATGTAGACAAAAGGTGCTCCGTATAAGAAAATATATGTTGTTCAGATATACCAGGTACTATTACATTGAACATACCTGTTTAAATATTAAATAGGTTGGCAATATTGGGGTACATGCCCTTAATCTCTGCATTCATGAAATGGAGCAGATGCATCACTGTGCATTTGCGGCCAAGGCAACTAAAGCCAAGTGCTGTTCAAAACCATGAAATCCATTTTTTATGTCCTATGTGAGTATCTCTCATGTCCATACACACTGATTCATACAAATATTTACCAAATGTACACTAGTATTTAAGTATATTTAAAAATAAAGCTTTTATAAAGCATTTTGTGCCTTCAATAAATAAACTAGAAATAAGAAAAGAAAAAAGATGATGATAATAGACATGAGGGAATTCGTTAACTATATTTTCTACTAAATAAAATGAATTATTAGAACAGGAGCCAAACGTTGCCCAGAAAGACTACTGTGCACTCACTCACCAGTCATTTTTTGAATTCCTTACCCAGTTCAGTTTGTTTCATAAAAATTACCAGAATCTTGGCTAATGCATCACATATGTGTTTTATATAGCTGAATAATTTCAAAATGAAAATATGATCATGTTTCCTGTTTCATCAATGCCTGTACCTTGTATTTACATTCTGTGCACGCACCCAAAAACCAGAGATGGACAGCTCTTTCTAAGAAAGTTGCAAAGGGCTCATCTTACTTATGTGAGGTTTACTCTCATGAATTTTTGAAGATATTTCAAGCTTCCAGAAACTTCTGTCATCCCAACATTCCAACCCAGGATGTTTGTTTCAATCATTAAGGGAGGCTGGGACTACTGTCTAGTACACTGTTCCCTTTTATAGAGCACTAACTAAAAACTGCCAGTTTGCATTGGTGATTTCAGCAAGAACCCTGGTCTTTTACCAAATATGTCTCTGTATGAATTCCCAGCAGAGGTGTTATAGTCCCGTGACACAATTACACAGTATCATTCATTTTTTTTTCTGAACAAAATAAAGAAACTCCCCTAATTAAGTCTATAATTTCAAGATCAGGTGTACTGTGGTGCTTAGAGGACCTTATTGGGCAACATCAGTCATAATAGGGTTAGTCTCGGACCTCTAAAAATGTCAGCAGAGGAATATTATTGGGTGTTTGCAAGAAATCCTTGTCTCTGTTTCTACCATTCCCAGATGCTAAGAAAAGTGTGAAAAGACAATGGTCACACACCTATGTCCAACTGTGTAGTTAAAGGCTACTATTCAGAGACTTGATGGGGCTTTTGCATTTTGCTGCTTGAAGCAGAGATGAGGAAAGAAGTAACAAGTGAGGGGCTTTTCTAGAACACTTGGCAGAGCAGTGTTTATAAGTTCTTAAGCGTGCATGTTACTTCATGCTGCTCCCTGTGCCCTAGTTCGTTCAGTTCACCTATGGACCCTCTCATCCTATCCTGAGTGATCGTGGTCAATTTCCCCATCTGTATCAGGTGGTCCCCAAGGATACATTTCTAGCTTTGGCCATGATTTCTTTCATGTTTCACTTAAACTGGAACTGGATTGGGCTGCCCATTTCAGACAATGAAGATGGTGCTCAATCTCTTTCATAATTTAGAAAAAAGATGGAAAAATATAGTCTGCTTTGATTTTGTGAATATAATCTGAATCAACCTGCATTTATATTTGTCAAGACCTGAAGTATCTTATAACCAAATCATGACATCATTCACAAATGTTCTTTTCATTTATGGTGACACAGACAGTATTCTAACAGTGTCCTTTTGAATGTGGAAATCACTAGGTCTAGAAGGAATATGGCTCACCACCTCACAGTGGGATTTCTCTACAAGAAATAGGGACTTTACAATTGTCTTATCCCTTGGGATGCTAGCTTTTGCACACCAACGTGATAAGATTTCTAGTTTTCAATTTTGATTATACATTGATCCATCTCATATACTCAGATGAATACCTGGCAAGTCCAGGTGAATGAAATTTAGTAGTCGCTGCTTCTTAGTGCAGACACTGAAAACTTCTCATTCATTGCCTCATTGGAATAGCTAATGGTAGACTTTTGACATGGCCTTTAATGAGAGTACTTATGATGTTTACAATGTTGTGCATGCTGTGGCCCATTCTGTGTATGAGATGTTTCTTCAATGAGATTATAATCAGTCACTGGACAATAGGAAAAATCTTATATTTACTGCTTGAAGGGATAATGTTTCTTCTATTGGATGATATTTGGTGTCATCAATGTCATAGTGCTTAGAGGCTCTCAGATGCCCACATGTAGTATTTTAAGAAATATTCACCAAATAGAAAGATTTCTGAACATTTTTCTCTCTTTTTATTTATTTCTTATTTTTTAATTTCTAAAAATTTAGCTACATACTTTTCTCTGCACCCCTTCCTTTCTCTCCTCTTCCCTTCTACTTTCTCCCATGGTCCCCATGCTCCAAATTTACTCAAGAGATCTTTTCTTTTTCTTTTTTTAAAATTTATTTATTTATTATATATACAACATTCCTTCCATGTATGCTTGCATGCCAGAAGAGGGCACCATATCTCATTGTAGATGGCTGTGAGCCACCATGTGGTTGCTGGGAACTGAACTCAGGACCTCTGGAAGAGCAGTCAGTGCTCTTAACATCTGAGTCATCTCTCCAGCCCAGAGATCTTTTGTTTTTCTACTTCCCTTGTAGATTAAATCCATGTATGGATCTTAGGGTCCTCATTGCTGCTGAGGTTCTCTGGGATAGTAAATTGCAGGTTGGTTTTTCTTTGCTTTATGTCTAAAAGCCACTTATGAGTTAGTACATAAGTCTTTCTCGGTTTGGGTTACTTCACTCAATATGATGTTTTCTAGATCCATCCATTTGCCCTGCAAATATCTAGATGTCATTATTTTTTTTCCACCGTGTGTATTCCATTGGGTAAATGTAGCACATGTTTCTTATCCTCTCTTTGGGGAATTTATGTTGTTCCATGTTTTGGCCATGAGAAATAACGCTGCTATGAACGTAGTTGAACACATGTTCTTGTGGAATGATTGAGCATCTTTGGGTATGTATCCAAGCATGGTATTGCTGAGTCTTGAGGTAGATTGTTTTCTAATTTTCTGATAGATTGCCACATTGACATTCAAAGGGGCAGTACCAGTTTGCACTCCCACCAGCAATAAAGGAGTGTTCCCTTTACCCTACAAGTTCTCCAGCAGAAGTTGTCATCAGTGTTTTTAATCTTTTCCATTCTTGTAGGTGTAAGATAGAATCTCAGAATTGTTTTCATTTGCATTACTCTGGTGGTTAAGGATGTTGAGCATTTCCTTAAGTGTCTTTCGGCCATTTTAGATTTTTTTAGTTGAGAGTTTTTTGTTTATGTCTGTACTCAATTTTTTTTGGATAATTTGTTCTTTTTATGACCAATTTCTTGAGTTCTTTTTATATTTTGGAGATCAGCCCTCTGTTCGATGGAAAATTTTTTTTGCCATTCTGTATGCTGTCATCTTGTCTTGTTGATCATGTCCTTTGCTTTACAGATGTCCTATTTATTAATTGTGTCTCTCAATGTCTGTACTACTGGGGTTATATTTAGGAAATGATCTCCTGTGTCAATACATTCAAGTATACTTTCCACTTTCTTTTCTATGAGATTCAGTGTGGTTGGCTTTATGTTGAGGTCTTTGATCCATTTGAACTTGAGTTTTGTGTTTGGCCATAGATATGGTTCTATTTTCATTCTTGTACACGTTGATAGCCACTCACGCTAGCTTTGTTTTATATGCTTTCTTTTTTCCATTTTATTTTTTTGTTTGTCAAAAATCATATGTTTGTAGGTGTGTGGATTGATATCTGGGTCTTTAATTTAGTTCTATTTGTCTTCCTGTCTGTTTTTCTATCAATACCAGGCTGTTTAAAGTACTGTAGTTCTGTAGCAGAGTTTGAAGTCAGGGATTGTGATGCCTCCAGAGTTCCTGGATTGTATAGGATTTTTTTGACTATCCTGGGTATTTTGCTTTTTCATCTGAAGCTGAGCACTGTTCTTTTACAGTATTTGAAGAATTTTGCTGGGAATTGTATTGAATCTGTAGATTGCTTTGGGTAAGATTGCCATTTTTACTATGTTAATTCTACCTACTAAGAGCATGGGCGATCTTTTCGATTTTTAGTGTCTTTTTCAATTTCTTTCTTCAAAGATTTAATGTTCTTGTCATGCAGGTCTTGCACTTGTTTGGTTAGAGTTACTCTGAGATATTTTGTTATTTGTGGCTATTGTGAAAGGTGATGATCCTATGATTTCTTTCTCAGCCCATTTATCATGTGTGTAAAGCAGGGTTACTGATTTTTTTGAGTTAATCTTGTATCCCGCTACATTTCTGAAAGTGTTTATGAGTAGTAGAAGTTGCTAGGTAGACTTTTTAGGGTCACTTATGTAAACTATCATGTTATCAACAAATAGTAAGAGTTTGAATTCTGCTTTCCTGATTTGTATATCTTTGGTCTCCTTTTGTTGTCTTATTGCTCTAGCTAGAATCTCTAGAATTATATTGCATAGATATGGAGAGAGTAGACAACCTCACCTTGTTCCTGATTTGAGTGGGATTGCTTTGTGTTTCTCTCCATTTATTTTGATGTTGGTTTGCAGTATATTCCCTTTATTATGTTTATGTATATTCCTTGTATCTCTGCTCTCTCCAAGACCTTTAACATGAAGGGATGTTGTATTTTGTCAAATTTTTTGACATCTATTGAGATGATCATGTCCTCCCACCCCCATTTTGTTCATATGGTGGATTACATTGACAGATTTTCATATGTAGAACTATCCCTGCATCCTTGGAATGAAGCCTACTTGATTATGGTCAAGATGGTTCTGATGTGTTCTTGCATTCGGTCTGCCTGTATTTTATTAAGTGTTTTTGTATAAATGTTCATAAGTGAGATAGGTCTATAATTCTCTTTCATAGTAATTTCTTTAGGTGGTTTGGGTATCAGGGTAATTATAGCCTCATAAAAAGTGTTAGACAATGTTCCTTCTGTTTCTAATGTGTGGAACAATTTAAGGAGTATTGGTATAATACTTATTTGAAAATCTTGTAGTATCCTGTGCTGGAACCATATGGTCCTGGGCTTTTTATATATCAGAAATTTTATTTAGTTATTTATTTACTTTTTTATTTTTTATTATTACTTAAAAATACCAATCCAAATTCCTACTCCCTCCCCTCCTCCCACTCCCCTTCCACTCCCTCCACAGAAATCCCATCCCACCTTCTCCAATCCTAAGAGAGGGCAATGCACCCTATCCTGTGGAATGTCCAAGGCCGTAACTACAATATCTATGTTGTATGAGTTTTGTATGTTGAATCATCCCTGCATCTCTGAGATGAAGCATACTTGATTATGATGGATGATTTTTTTGATGTGTTCTTAGATTTGGTTTGCCAGTATTTTTTGAGAACTTTTTCATCCATATCCATGAGTGAAATTGGTCTGTAATTCTGTTTCTTTGTTGAGTCTTTGCGCAGTTTCGATATCACTGTAACTGTAACCTCATAAAGAGTTTGGCAATGGCCCTTCTGTTTCTATTATGTGGAACACTTTGAAGAGTATAGGTAATAGGTATTAGCTCTTCTTTGAAGTTCTGGTAGAATTCTGCCGTAAAACCATCTGGCTTAGGGATTTTTTTTGTTTGGGAGTTTTTTTTTTGATGACAGCTTCTAGTTAATTGTGGCTTAGTCTATTTAAATCGTTCACTTAGTCTTGATTTAATTTTGGTAGATGGTATCTATCTAAAAAACTGTCCATTTTTTTTTAACATTTCCAGTTTTTCTTAGTACAGGTTTTTGTAGTATGATCTAATGATTCTCTGAATTTCCTCAGTGTCTTTTTTTATTTCTCCCTTTTCATTTCTAATTTTATTAAGTTGGATGTCCTCTCTCTGCTTTTTGATTAGTTTGGATAAGTGTTTGTTTATGTTGTTGATTACTAAAAGAACTCAATCTTTGTCTCATTGATTCTTTGTATTGCTTTCTTTGTTTCTATTTTCTTGATTTCAGCCCTCAATTCGATTATTTTCTGTCCTCTACTCCCCCTGGGTGAGTCTGCTTCTTTTTGTTCTAGAGCTTTCAAGTGTGTTGTTAAGTCACTGGTATGAGTTGGCTCCTCTTTCTTTATGTGGGCACTTAGTGCTATGAACTTTCCCCTTAGCTCTTGCTTTTATAGTGTCCTATAGGTTTGGGTACATTGTGCTTTCATTTTCATTGAATGCTAGGAAGTCTTTAATTTCTTTCTTCCTTTATTTCTTGACCAAGGGGTGGTTCAGTTTCCATGAGTTTGTAGGCTTTCTGCAGTTAGTGTTGTTGCTAAATTTTAACTTTAAACCATAGATACAGGGGGTTATTCCAGTTTTTTTTTTGTATCTGTGGAGTTTTGCTTTGTTACTGAGTATATGGTCTATCTTAGAGAAGGTTCCATGAGGTTCTGAGAAGAAAATATATTCTTTTGTGTTTTGGTGGAATGTTCTATAGTTGTCTGTTAAGTCCATTTGAGTCATGACATCTGTTAGTTCTCTTATTTCTTTGTTAAGTTTTTTTCTGGTTGACCTGTCCATTGGCAAGAATGGAGTGTTGAAGTCTCCTGCTATTAGTTTGTGTGGTTTGATGAGAGATTTAAGCTTTAATAATATTTCTTTTACATATGTGGGAGCTCTTGTATTAGGGGTATAGATGTTCAGGATTGAGACCTCATCTAGATTGACTGTTCCTGTTATGAGTACAAAGTGTCCTTTTCCATATCTTCTGATTGAGCTTAGTTTGAAATCTCTTTTGTTAGATATTAGGATTACTACATCTGCTTGTTTCTTAGGTCCATTTGATTAGAAAACCTTTTCCCAACCCTTTCCTCTGAGGTCATATCTGTCGTTGCCTAGTCCCCACTGTATATGCTGTGTGGATTCAATTGCTCCAAATATAAAGTTGATTTCCCTGAAATGAACTTTGTGATACTATGCCCAGTGTGTAGTAATGAATTCTGAATTTGTGAATCCTCTTGAACCTGTAATGCATATCTCACTTCAGATCACCTAATAAAGTCCCGGACAACATTTCTAAAGACATTAACATAAAAAGGCCAATGCAAATGTCAAGGAACCAAAATTTTTCAAAATGGCATCCTCTCATGGGCCTTAATTTTCACAAAGATGAGTGATGTCATAAAACTACCTGAACTTGCCTCATATATGTTTATTGTATGGAATGCAAATATCAGATGCCAAGCCCCAGAGAATAATTTTAAAGATTTTTCAATGTGTGAGAAAAGACCTTCAATAAAGAAGGAACCAGGATTATACAAGTATCTATCTTTTTCTATAGACATAAAAGCATATGGGGATACATGGATACCCATTTGATTTGCTTATATGTATGGCAGCCCACATTGTCCAGATATAAAGCTGGACATGTATTATTTTCTTCTTTTTGCCCCAAAACATTCCACTTCTGTTTGGTCAGTTTCATTCATTCCACATGCTTTTGGAGAAGAAAGCAGAATGAAGACAATAATGGAGTCTTGGTGGCAGTTCGTGTCTTCTCACTTGCAGCAGTGCATTGGCCCATGGATAAAGAGTATTTCATCACCATTTTGAATATGTAGTAAGTTCCTTTTTATGTTGTATGAAAATATCATCATGGCTATTTCATGAGGGCTAGAAAATGAAGATAAGAACAATGGTTTGAAATTTCTGCCCTGTTTTCCCAACCTGCACATCAATAAGCAACCCAATTCTCTCTTTTAAAGAATTAATGTTATTTTTCTACTTTTAATTTGTACTGAGAGTGCTCTGTTTTAATCGCAGTCACCCTTCAATTTACAAGGCTGAAGCTGACTGAAGAAAGGGCTCTCTAGGGGGCTGGAGAGATGGGTCAGTGGTTAAGAGCACTGACTGCTCTTCCAGAGGTCCTGAGTTCAGTTCCCAGCAACCACATGGTGGCTCACAACCATCTGTAATGAGGTCTGGTGCCCTCTTCTGGCCTGCAGACATACACACAGACAGAATATTGTATACATAATAAATAAATATATTTATTTTTTATAAATAAATAAGAAAGGGCTCTCTACATTGTTCTATCCTATATAGCCATCCACTTAATATATTCTATAGCACAGTTGCAGGAGATGACTTATTAAATGAAACCCCATTCTATTTCAAATAGTATCATCCTAAGACTCCCCAAGTAAATGGCTATAGATTACAGTCAACTGATGGGCATTAATCAATGTGTAGGTCTGAATGCACATGCTAGGGCAACTAATATTTGTAACACACCCATATGTGGAGAGTTTTCACATAGATCTACTCTCTTGAATGCTCTGCATGTGGTCCCATTATTTCTTTTGAAACTGCATTGAGAATGGAAGTAGGAGATGTGTCCATTGTGACCATCATATGTGTTCCTATTTCTCCATACTTCACTTATGTACAAGTACAATCACTGCCCTTTAATTTCAAAGTTTATTTATTCAACTGTTTTGAGTAAACTAGGAATTACAAACTGTAAGTGATATGCTTGCATTCTTTCAAGTGAGACTGTCATTTTGCTTGTCACTCACCTGAGTGACAGACAGCCTTGGTGTGTAATATTAGCAACACATGCGAACAGGAATAGAGGAGTTACCTGTTAGCTCATCTTTGCCATTATTTAACAAACATGCAGCTTTTCTCTTTGTATCTAAATTGTTCATTATCTGACACATAGCTTTCATTTACCTCTTATATTTGCTTTCAGTAATTTTGCTAATTATAACCACATATTTTACCAATATGGGCACTATCCACATTTTCATTTTATATGTTGTTTATATCTGTTATCAAACATAGCAATTTAGTCCACTGGGCCAATCTACCAGCTTAAGGGATTTATATTTCTTAATGTTTGTGGGTGAAGAAATTAGTGTTTGAACATCACAAGATCTAGTCTCAAATTCCTACTATGTGTTACAAAAATTTTCAATGATATTTTTTTCTGTGTGGTAACAAAATTATTCTAAGATTAATTTTATTTTAAAAATGTGTAGGTGAATATATAAAGAGATCACAGTGGTGCAATGTGTAAGTGGAAAACAGATTGAATTTTACTCTGAGTGAATCAATCATAATGAGGAGGGGTGTTTGATGTTTATTGGTCAGATGATACAAAATGACTAGGAAGAGACAGAAGTTATTGTTCTTCCCGAAAACATAAGCAAAAATTGCTATTATTTACTCCCAACTTACTTGTTGCCCACTTTTATTACAAAATACCCTCATAAACATTTTCCTTACATTTTATATTTTATTGTTTTCTATTTTACAAAGATGTACTAACATCTACAAATTTATGTAGGATGCAGTTGCTGTGTTATTGTAACTGGAAAGGTAGTAAAATGGTGTTTTCTAGAGTAAAAATTATGTAGCCCAGAAATACCCAGTGTGAGTATATGACATTGTGTGTAAACATAAAGTAGGTGAAAAGTACTTAGTGCATGGCCTTAATTTCTATACTAAGGACCTGGAGCTGGAGTTTCAATGTACATTTGAGACCAGTCTAGTCTATAGTAAAATCTTGTTCAAAACCTTGGAATCAGCTGGGTGGTGGTGGCACATACCTTTAATCCTAAGACTTGGCAGGGAGATCTCTGTGAGTTCA
Source organism: Microtus californicus (assembly GCA_028537955.1). Classification (NCBI taxonomy): domain Eukaryota; kingdom Metazoa; phylum Chordata; class Mammalia; order Rodentia; family Cricetidae; genus Microtus; species Microtus californicus. The sequence continues at coordinate 30,901,545 of JAQJZF010000002.1, read as the reverse complement.
AGGCCAACATGTTCTACAAAAGCAAGTTCCAGGACAGGCCCCAAAGGCTACAGAGAAAACTATGACTCAAAAAACAAAAACAAAATGTAAAAAAAAAAACCAAAAAAACCAAACAAAAACCCAAAACCTTGGAATCCATAAACATTAATACTGTCCATACACATGGTGAACACATACAGTTTTACAAAATACATCTCTGGCATTTGAATTCATTTAAAAACAAACATTTAAAAGAAGATTTTACACCTGCATTATACAAACCAGGAAGGAAAAAAGAGCAACACAAAGACTGATATGATGGTATATGTTAACTGTAATGCTCACTGATTATAAATAATTGAAAGCATAACAGTCAATCATTGCCCAGACCATTGTGCACACATCAGGTATTATTTCACTGCCTTAGCCAACTCAGTTAACTTCGTAAGAAAATACCATAAACTCACTGGCTCATACATCACACGAACTTTTCACATTGCCCAATAATTTAAAAAAAAACAATGAATATGTTTACTGTTTAGTTAAAGCACCTGCTGCTGTCTTTATCTTTAGTGTAAGCACTCAAAACCCAAAATGACAACACACTCTTTGGAAGATGCTGACAGCTCATCCTATTTATGGGAGATACATTCTGATGAACTTTTAAAGCTGTTGCAAGCTTCCAGATACTTATGTTATTCCAATCTCACAGCATGGGCTATTTCTATGAGTATTTATTTTTTATTGAGAAAAAAAACTTCCCCCTCCTCCCATCCTCCCATTCCCCCTCCCCAAGCTCCTCTCCCCCTCCCCCCACTCCCCTCCCCCTCCCTCCACAGCCCTAAGAGCAGCCAGGGTTCCCTGCCCTGTGGAAAGTCCAAAGTCCTTGCCCCTCCATCCTGGACTAGGAAGGTGAACATCCAAACTGGCTAGGCACCCTCAAAGCCAGACCATTATGCAGAATCAAAACCCAGTGCCATTGTCCCTGGCTTCTCAGCAGCCCTCATTATCTGCCATATTCAGAGAGTCCGGTTTTATCCTCTGCCTTTTCAGTCACAGTCCAGCTGGGCTTGGTGAGCTCACAATAGATCAGCCCCACTGTCTCCGTGGGTGGATGCACCCCTTGTGGTCCTGACTTCTTTGCTCATGTTCACCCTCCTTCTGTTCCTCATTGGGACTTTGGGAGTTCAGTCCATTGCTCCAGTGTGGGTCTCTGTCTCTATCTCCATCCATCGCCTGATGAAGGTTCTATGGTGATATGCAAGATATTCACCAGTATGGCCATAGGACAGGATCACTTCAGGCTCCCTATACTCAACTGCCCCAGGAACTAACTGGGGACATCGCCTTGGGCATCTGGAAGCACCTCTAGGTCCAAGTCTCCTGCCAACCCTAAGATGGCTCCCTTAATTAAGACATGTGCTTCCCCGCTCCCCCATCAAAACTTCCTTCATCCCAATCATCCCATTTCCCCAAGTTCTCCCCAACCTACCCTTCTCACTTTTCTCTCCCCATCTCCCCTTACCCCCTCCCACCCCACCCCCAATAACCCGATTTTTTTGCCCAGCAATCTTGTCTACTTCCCATACCCAGGAGGATAGCTCTATGTTTTTCTTTGGGTTCACCTTCTTCTCTAGCTTCTTTAGGATAACAAATTATAGACTCACTGACCTTTATTTATGGCTAGAACCCAATTATGAGTGAGTACATCCCTTGTTCATCTTTTTCGGTCTGGGTTACCTCACTCAGGATAGTATTTTTTATTTCCATCCATTTGCATGCAAAATTCGAGAAGTCATTGTTTTTTTTACCGCTGAGTAGTACTCTAATGTGTATATATTCCACACTTTCTTCATCCATTCTTCCATTGATGGACATCTAGGTTGTTTCCAGGTTCTGGCTATTACAAACAATGCTGCTATGAACATATTTGAACAAATGCCCTTGTCATATGATCGGACATCTCTTGGGTATATTCCCAAGAGTGGCATTGCTGGGTCTGGGGGTAGGTTGATCCCGAATTACGGAGAAACCTAAACACTGCTTTCCAAAGTGGTTGCACAAGTTTGCATTCCCACCAGCAATGGATGAGGGTACCCCTTCCTCCACAACCTCTCCAGCAGAGGCTATCATTGGTGTTTTTGATTTTAGCCAATCTGACAGGTGTAAGATGATATCTCAAAGTTGTTTTGATTTGCATTTCCCTGATCACTAAGGAGGTTGAGCATGACCTTAAGTGTATTTTGGCCATTTGAACTTCTTCTGTTGAGAATTCTCTGTTCAGATCAGTGCCCCATTTTTTAATTGGGTTAATTAGCATTTTAAAGTCTAGTTTCTTGAGATCATTATATATTTTGGAGATCAGACCTTTGTCTGTTGCGGGGTTGGTGAAGATCTTCTCCCAGTCAGTGGGTTGCCTTTTTGTCTTAGTGACAGTGTCCTTTGCTTTACAGAAGCTTCTCAGTTTCAGTAAGTCCCATTAATTCAATGTTTCCCCTAATGTCTGTGCTGCTGGGGTTATACCTAGGAAGCGATCGCCTGTGCCCATCTGTTGTAGGGTACTTCCCACTTTCTCTTCTATCAGGTTCAGTGTGTTCAGACTGATATTGAGGTCTTTAATCCATTTGGACTTGATTTTTGTGCATGGTGATAGAAATGGATCTAATTTCATTTTTCTACAGGTTGACATCCAGTTTTGCCAGCACAATTTGTTGAAGATGCTCTCTTTTTTCCATTGTATACTTTTAGCTCCTTTATCGAAAATGAGGTGTTCATAGGTTTATTTGTTAAAATCTGGGTCTTCTATACGATTCCATTGGTCGACTTGTCTGTTTTTATGCCAATACCACACTGTTTTCATTACTGTGGCTCTGTAATAGAGTTTGAAATCAGGGATGGTAATGCCTCCAGAAGTTCCTTTATTATATAAGACTGTTTTGGCTATCCTGGGTTTTTTGTTTTTCCATATAAAGTTGATTATTGTCCTCTCAAGATCTGTGAAGAATTTTGATGGGACCTTGATGGGGATTGCATTGAATCTATAAATTGCCTTTGGTAGAATTGCCATTTTTACTATGTTGATCCTCCCAATCCAAGAGCAAGGGAGATCCTTCCACTTTCTGGTATCCTCTTCAATGCCTTAAAGTTCTTGTCAAATAGATCTTTCACTTCCTTGGTAAGTGTTACCCCAAGATATTTTATGTTATTTGTGGCTATCATGAAAGGTGATGCTTCTCTGATTTCCCTCTCTGCTTCCATATCCTTTGTGTATAGGAGGGCAAATGATTTTTTGGAATTGATCTTGTATATTGCCACATTACTAAAGGTGTTTATTAGCTTTAGGAGTTCTTTGGTGGAGTTTTTGGGGTCACTTATGTACACTATCATATCATCTGCAAATAATGAAAGTTTAACCTCTTCCTTCCCAATTCGAATCCCCTTAATCCCCTTATGTTGTCTTATTGCTATTGCTAAAACTTCAAGCACTATATTGAAGAGGTATGGAGAGAGTGGACAGCCTTGCCGTGTTCCTGATTTTAGTGGGATGGTTTTGAGTTTCTCTCCGTTTAGTTTGATGTTAGCTGTCGGTTTGCTGTAAATAGCTTTTATTATATTTAGGTATGGCCCTTGTATCCCTAATCTTTCCAAGACTTTTATCATGAAGGGATGTTGAATTTTGTCAAAAGCTTTTTCAGCATCTAATGAAATGATCATATGGTTTTTTTCTTTCAGTTTATTTATATGGTGGATTACATTGATAGATTTTCGTATGTTGAACCAGCCCTGCATCTCTGGGATGAAGCCTACTTGATCATAATGGATAATTTTTCTAATGTGTTCTTGGATACGGTTTGCCATTATTTTGTCGAGGATTTTTGCGTCGATGTTCATGAGTGAGATTGGCCTGTAATTCTCTTTCTTGGTTGAGTCTTTGTGTGGTTTTGGTATCAGAGTGAGTGTAGCTTCATAAAAGGTATTGGCAATGACTCTTCTGTTTCTATATTGTGAAATACATTAAGGAGTATAGGTATTAGGTCTTCTTGGAAGTTCTGGTAGAATTCTGCATTGAAACCATCTGGTCCTGGGCTTTTTTTGGTAGGGAGGTTTTTGATAACAGCTTCTAATTCTTTGCGACTAACAAGTCTATTTAGATTGTTCACCTGGTCCTGGTTTAACTTTGGTAAATGGTATTTATCTAAAAACGTGTCCATTTCTATTACATTTTCCAGTTTTGTGGCATACAGGCTTTTGTAGTAAGATCTAATGATTCTTTGAATTTCCTCTGTGTCTGTGGTTATGTCCCCCTTTTCATTTCTGATCTTATTAATTTGCAAATTCTTTCTCTGCCGTTTGATTAGTTTGGATAGGGGCTTATCAATCTTGTTGATTTTCTCCAGTAACGAGCTTTTTGTTTCATTGATTCTTTGTATTGTTTTCTGTGTTTCTATTTTGTTGATTTCCGCCCTCAGTTTGATTATTTCCAGTCTTCTACTCCTCCTAGGTGAGTCTGCTTCTTTTTTTTTTCTAGAGCTTTCAGGTGAGCTGTTAAGTCTCCAATGTGTGCTTTCTCTGTTTTCTTTAAGTGGGCACTTAGTGCTATGAACTTTCCTCTCAGGACTGCTTTCATAGTGTCCCATAAGTTTGAGTAGGTTGTTTCTTTATTTTCATTGAATTCCAGGAAGACTTTGATTTCTTTCTTTATTTCTTCCTTGATCCAGGTGTGGTTCAGTAGTTGACTGTTCAATTTCCATGAGTTTGTAGGCTTTCTGGGTGTAGCATTGTTGTTGAATTCTAACTTCAATCCATGGTGATCTGATAAGACGCAGGAGGTTACGAATATTTTTTTTTAACTGTGCAAATTTGCTTTGTTACCGAGTATGTGGTCAATTTTCGAGAAGGTTCCATGAGCTGCAGAGAAGAAGGTATATTCCTTCCTATTTGGGTGGAATGTTCTATAGATGTCTGCTAAGTCTATTTGATTCATTACCTCCATTAATTCTCTTATTTCTCTGTTTGGTTTCTGTCTGATTGACCTGTCCATTGGTGAGAGAGGAGTGTTGAAGTCTCCTACTATTAGTGTGTGCCGTTTGATGGCAGCCTTGTGTTTTAGCAATGTTTCTTTTACGTACGTGGGTGCTTTTATATTAGGGGCATAGATATTCAGGATTGAGACATCATCCTGATGAATTGTTCCCGTTATGAGTATAAAATGTCCCTCTCTATCTTTTCTGATTGATTTAAGTTTGAAGTCTACTTTGATAGAAATTAGTACAGGCACACCTGCTTGTTTCTTAGGTCCATTTGCTTGATAAGCCTTTTCCCATCCCTTTACTCTGAGTAGGTGCCTGTCTTTGTGGTTGAGGTGTGTTTCTTGTATACAGCAGAATGTTGGATCCTGTTTTCGCATCCAATCTTTTAGCCTGTGCCTTTTTATAGGTGAGTTGAGTCCATTGACATTAAGTGATATTAATGACCAGTGGTTGTTAACTCCGGTTACTTTTTTAGTAGTAGAGTTTGTGTGTTTCCCTCTTTTGTTTTGTGGTGGTGAAGGGTCTCTAGATGTTTGAGTTATTGTGTTCATTATTGGACTCCTTGGTTTGTGATTTTCCTTCTATTATTTTTTGTAAGGCTGGATTTGTGGCTACGTATTGTTTAAATTTGTTTTTATCCTGGAAAATCTTGCTTTCTCCATTTATAGTAAACGAAAGCTTGGGTGGGTATAGCAGTCTGGGCTTGTATCCATGGTCTCTTAGTTTCTGAAGTACATCTATCCAGGACCTTCTGGCTTTCATGTTTTCCATAGAGAAGTCAGGTGTAAGTCTGATAGGTTTACCTTTATAAGTAACTTGACCCTTTTCCTTTGCAGCTCTTAATATTCTTTCTTATTATATGGCGAGGGGATTTTTTTTTTATCCAGTCTATTCGGTGTTCTGTATGCTTCTTGAACCTTCAAAGGAATATCTTTCTTTAGGTTGGGAAAGTTTTCTTCTATAATTTTATTAAATATATTTTCTGGACCGTTGAGCTGCACATCTTCTCCTTCTTTTATCCCAATTATTCTTAGGTTTGGTCTTTTTATTGTGTCCCAGATTTCCTGAATGTTTTGTGATGAGAATTTGTTGGTTTTGCTATTTTCTTTGATCAGTTTGTTTATTTTCTCTATGGTATCTTCAGTGTCTGACAATCTTTCTTCTATCTCTTGTAATCTGTTGTTAGTACTTGTCTCTGTAGTTCCTGTTCGTTTACCCAGATTTTCCATCTCCATCCTTCCCTCGGTTTGTGTTTTCTTCATTGCTTCCATTTCATTCTTCAAGTCTTGAACTGATTCCCTTACCTGTTTGATTGCTTTTTCTTGTTTCTCTTGGTTTTCTTGGGTGTCTTTGAGTGATTTATTCATTTCCTCTACCTTTTTGTTTGTAATCTCTAATTGCTTATGGCAGTTTTTCACCTCCTGTTTAAGATCTTCTATTAATTTCATATAGTTCACTTTTGAGTCGATTTCTTCTAATTCTTTTGGAGTAGGGTGTACAATTCTTCTTATTTCGGGATCTCTGGATTCTGGTGATGTCATGTTGCCTTTCAGGTTGTTGGGGGAATTCTTGCATTGGCGCCTTCCCATCTCTTCCTTCAATGGAGCCCAGAGAGGCCTGGTGTCTTGGTCCAGTCTTTGCTGTGATTGACTTTCTGGATGTATCTCTTCAGTGTAGAAGGAGGAACCGTTCCCGTCCAGATGGAACTCCTCAGCACCAAAGCATGGACGCCCGTCCAGATAGGATTCCTCAGCAACTAAACAGGGCCGCCTGGTAGCCCAATGATCCGGGGACGAAAGGGTGAACGGAGCAGGGATGGGTGGTATCCAGAAGACCAGTGGAGCGGCTGGTGCACAGGCTGAAGGTGCTGGGCTCCCATACAGGGGACCCTGAGGCCTGCCCGGTAGGCAGGCACTCACAGCTCTGGGTGGGTAACCTTAGTGTAGGAGCTTAAAACTGATCTTGAGGACTGGTCCTAGCATACAGCTGGGCAGGGATGGGGAGGGGTGCTGGGGGCTGGGTCCTGCCTAAGAAAGGCAGCCGTGCAGAAGGAGCTGGGGGAGGGGGGTTTCTGCTCTCTTCAGGGACAATCCGCCCCTGGACAGCACACACTCACCCGTCCAGAATGGATTCCTCAGCAACTAAACAGGGCAGCCTAGTAGCCCAATTATCTGGGGATGAAAGGGTGAATGGAGCAGGGATGGGTGGTATCCAGAAGACCAGAGGAGCGGCTGGTGCACAGGCTGAAGGTGCCGGGCTCCCTTCTTCTATGAGTATTGGCAGTAGTTGGGAATACTGTCTAGCTCAGAATAGTCCATCTATTGACTACACAGGATAATCTGTAGATCTCTGTCCACACTAACCATCATATCCTTTTACAGAACATCAATTGGAAACAACCAGTTTTCACTGGCCTTAGCTTTTTCCATGGATGAAGTCAACAGGAACCCTGATCTTTTACCAAACACATCATTAGTTTTTGATTTCCCAGGAGATGGTTGTAAGACTGTGCCACAATTATACAGCTTGTTGCATTTTTCTGAAGAAACCCATGACACTCATCCCAATTATAACTGTGATGAAGAGAGTATGTGTATTCTGGCACTTTCAGGACCAAACTGGGCAATATCTGAGATTGTTGGGACATTCCTAAAACTCTTTACATTTCAAACGGTGAGATTTTATGTTGTGGGTTTGCAAGAAACTCTTACTCTGTTGTTACAATTCTTTGATGCTAGGAATTGTGATTCAAGGTTACTATTCAGAGAGTTGAGGTGGGATCATTTTCTTCTTTGAAATTGAGATGAGGGAAGAAGTAACAGGAAAGAGTTTTAAGGAACTCCTTGTTAAAATTGTGTTTACAAGTTCTTATGATTGAATGCCACCCAATGCTGCTCCCTGTGTCCTAGGTTTTTCAGCTTACCTATGGACCTTTTGATCCCATTTTGAGCAATCGTGAACAGTTTCCTTCTGTTTATCAGATGGCCCCCCAGGACATATATCTAGCCCTGGCCATGGTCTCTTTGATGCTTCACTTCAACTGGAACTGGATTGGACTGGCCATCTCAGACAATGATCAGGGTATTCAATTTCTCTCATATTTGAGAAGAGAGATGGAAAAAAATACAATCTGCTTTGCTTTTGTGAATATTATCCCAGTCATGATGTCTTCATACTTGTCAAGGGCTGAAGTGTATTATAACCAAATCATGACATCATCCACAAAAGTAGTTGTCATTTATGGTGACACAGACAGTGCTCTGGCTGTGAGCTTTAGAATGTGGGATTCTCGAGGAATACAGAGAATATGGGTCACCACCTCACAGTGGGATGTCACTACATGGAAGAGCGACTTCTCACTTAATTTGTTTCATGGGACATTAGCTTTTGCACACCACCATGCTGAGATTTCTAGTTTTAAAACTTTTGTCCAGACATTGAACCCTCTCAAATACTCAGATGAATACCTGGCAAAGCTGGAGTGGATGAGCTTGAAGTGTGAACTCTCAGATTCTAAATGTAAGACCCTAAATAATTGCATATCCAATGCTTCATTGCAATGGCTAAAGGTACAGACTTTTGACATGACCTTTAGTGATGATAGTTATGACATATATAATGCTGTGTATACCGTGGCTCATGCACTCCATGAGATGATACTTCAAGAAGTCCATAATCAACCAGTGGATAATGGGAAAGGGCATTATGCTCACTGCTTAAAGGTAAGTTTTTTTCTTTTTGATAAAGTTTGCTGTTATCAATGTCATAATCCATGAATTGCCCCAATGTTCTGGATTAAGAAATATTGCATAAATTAGGTATTTCTGGAATTTTTTCCTGGTAAGGATATAAATATAGAATTAGTAGCCCTCTTGTACACAGATGATAAAATACCTGGGAAGGATATCAGAGAAACAACACCCTTCACAATAGCCACAAACAGCTAAAATATCTCAGAGTAACTCTAACCAAACAGGTGGAAGACCTGTATGATAAGAACTTTAAATCTTTGAAGAAAGAAATTGAAGAAGGAAACAGAAAGTGGAAATATCTCCCATGCTCTTGGGTAGGCAGAATTAACAGTAAAAATGGCAATCTTACCAACAGCAATCTACAGATTCAATGCAATGCCAATCAAAATCCCAGCAAAATTCTTCACAGAGCTCGAAAGAATGGTATTCAACTTCATAAGGAAAAGCAAAAATCCCAGGATAGCCAAAACAATCCTGTACAATAAAAGAACTTCTGGAGGCATCACAATTCCTGACTTCAAACTCTATTACAGTGCTACAGTATTGAAAATAACCTGATATTGGCATAATAACAAACAGGAGGACAAATGGAACCAAATAAAAAGACCAGGATATTTATCCACACACCTTAGAACAACTGATTTTTGACAAAGAAGTAAAAAATATAAAGTAAAAAAAAAAGAAAGCATATTTGACAAATGGTGCTGGCATAACTGGATGTCAACATGTAAAAGAATTAAAATAGATTCACATCTATCACCATGCACAAAACTCAAGTCCAAATGGATCAAAGACCTCAACATAAAGCCAGCCACACTGAACTTTATAGAAGAGAAAGTGGGAAATATACTTGACATCTAGAGACCCTTAACCAGCGCAACTCAAAGAAGGGAAACACACAAACTCTACTACTAAAAAAGTAACCGGAGTTAACAACCACTGGTCATTAATATCACTTAATGTCAATGGACTCAACTCACCTATAAAAAGGCACAGGTTAAGAGATTGGATACGAAAACATCATCCAACATTCTGCTGTATACAAGAAACACACCTCAACCACAAAGACAGGCACCTACTCAGAGTAAAGGGATGGGAAAAGGCTTATCAAGCAAATGGACCTAAGAAACAAGCAGGCGTGGCCATACTAATCTCTAACAAAGTTGACTTCAAACTTAAATCAATCCAAAGAGATGGAGAGGGACATTTTATACTCATAACAGGGACAATGCATCAGGATGAAATCTCAATCCTGATTATCTATGCCCCTAATATAAAAGCACCCAAGTACATAAAAGAAACATTGCTAAAACTCAAGGCAGCCATCAAACCGCACACACTAATAGTAGGAGACTTCAACACTCCTCTCTCGCCAATGGACAGGTTAATCAGACAGAAACCTAACAGAGAAATTAGAGAATTAATGGAGGTAATGAATCAAATGGACTTAACAGACATCAATAGGATATTCCACCTAAATAGTAAAGAATATACCTTCTTCTCTGCAGCTCATGGAACCTTCTTGAAAATTGACCACATAGTCGGTAACAAAGCAAACGTACATGGTTACAAAAAAAATTAGTAACCACCTGTGACTTATCAGATCACCATGGATTAAAGTTAGAATTCAACAACAATGCTACCCTTAGAAAGCCTACAAACTCATGGAAACTGAACTGTCAACTACTGAACCATACCTGGATTAAGGAAGAAATAAAGAAAGAAATTAAAGTCTTCCTTGAATTCAACGAAAATAAAGAAACAACATAATCATACTTATGGGAAACTATGAAAGCAGTCCTAAGAGAAAAGTTCATAGCACTAAGTGCCCACTTAAAGAAAATAGAGAAAGCACACATTGGAGACTTAACAGTCCACCTAAAAGCTCTAGAAAAAAAAGAAGCAGACTCACTTAGGAGGGGTAGAAGACTGGAAATAATCAAACTGAGGGGTAAAATCAACAAGATAGAAACACAGAAAACAGTCCAAAGAATCAATGAAACAAAAAGCTGGTTCCTGGAGAAAATCAACAAGATTGATAAACCCCTATCCAAACTAATCAAATGGCAGAATTCTACCAGAACTTACAAGAAGACCTAATACCTAAACTCCTTAATGTATTTGACAATATAGAAACAGAAGAGGCATTGCCAAATTCCTTTTATGAAGCTACAGTTACTCTGATACCAAAACCACACAAAGACTCAACCAAGAAAGAGAATTACAGGCCAATCTCACTCATGAACATCGACGCAAGAATCCTCAACAAAATACTGGCAAACCGAATCCAAGAACACATTAGAAAAATTATTCATTATGATCAAGTAGGCTTCATCCCAGAGATGTAGGGCTAGTTACATTAAGGAGTATAGGTATTAGGTCTCCTTGGAAGTTCTGGTAGAATTCTGCATTGAAACCATCTGGTCCTGGGCTTTTTTTGGTAGGGAGGTTTTTCATAACAGCTTCTAATTCTTCACGATTAACAGGTCTATTTAGATTGTTCACCTGGTCCTGGTTTAACTTTGGTATATGGTATTTATCTAAAAACGTGTCCATTTCTTTTACATTTTCCAGTTTTGTGGCGTACAGGCTTTTGTAGTAAGATCTAATGATTCTTTGAATTTCCTCTGTGTCTGTGGTTATGTCCCCCTTTTCGTTTCTGATCTTATTAATTTGCAAATTCTTTCTCTGCCGTTTGATTAGTTTGGATAGGGGTTTGTCAATCTTGTTGATTTTCTCCAGGAACCAGCTTTTTGTTTCATTGATTCTTTGTATTGTTTTCTATGTTTCTATTTTGTTGATTTCAGCTCTCAGTTTGGTTATTTCCAGTCTTCTACTCCTCCTAGGTGAGTCTGCTTCTTTTTTTTCTAGAGCTTTCAGGTGGGCTGTTAAGTCTCCAATGTGTGCTTTCTCTGTTTTCTTTAGGTGGGCACTTAGTGCTATGAACTTTCCTCTTAGGACTACTTTCATAGTGTCCCATAAGTTTGAGTATGTTGTTTCTTTATTTTCATTGAATTCCAGGAAGGCTTTAATTTCTTTCTTTCTTTCTTCCTTAATCCAGGTATTGTTCAGTAGTTGACTGTTCAGTTTCCATGAATTTGTATGCTCTGGGGGTAGCATTGTTGTTGAATTCTAACTTTAATCCATGGTGATCTGATAGGACACAGGTGGTTACTAATATTTTTTTTGTAACTTGGATGTTTGCTTTGTTACCAAATATGTGGTCGATTTTCGAGAAGGTTCCATGAGCTGCAGAGAAGACGGTATATTCTTTACTATTTGGGTGTAATGTTCTATAGATGTCTGTCAAGTCCATTTGCTTCATTACCTCCATTAATTCTCTTATTTCTCTGGTAGGTTTCTGTGTGATTGACCTGTCCATTGGTGAGAGAGGAGTGTTGAAGTCTCCTACTATTAGTGTGTATGGTTTGATGGCTGCCTTGAGTTTTAGCAATGTTTCTTTTACATACGTGGGTGCTTTTATATTAGGGGCATAGATATTCAGGATTGAGACTTCATCCTGATGAACTGTTCCTGTTATGAATATAAAATGCCCCTCTCCATCTCTTCTGATTGATTTAAGTTTGAAGTCAACTTTGTTAGAGATTAGTATGGCCACGCCTGCTTGTTTCTTAGGTCCATTTGCTTGATAAGCCTTTCCCCAGCCCTTTACTCTGAGTAGGTGCCTGTCTTTGTGATTGAGGTGTGTTTCTTGTAAGCAGCAGAATGTTGGATCCTGTTTTCGTATCCAATCTCTTAGCCTGTGCCTCTTTATAGGTGAGTTGAGTCCATTGACATTAAGTGACATTAATGACCAGTGGTTGTTAACTCCGGTCACTTTTTTAGACATAGAGTTTGTGTGTTTCCCTTCTTTGAGTTGTGTTGGTGAGGGGTCTCTAGATGCTTGAGATATTGTGGTCGTTGTTGGACTCCTTGGTTAGTGATTTTCCTTCTATTACTTCCTGTAAGGCTAGATTTGTGGCTACGTATTGTTTAAATTTGTTTTTATCCTGAAAAATTTTATTTTCTCCATTTATAGTGAATGAAAGCTTGGCTGGGTATAGTAGTCTGGGCTTGCATCCATGGTCTCTCAGTTTCTGCAGTATATCTATCCAGGACCTTCTGGCTTTCATGGTTTCCATGGAGAAGTCAGGTGTAAGTCTGATAGGTTTACCTTTATAAATAACTTGGCCTTTTTCCTTTGCAGCTCTTAATATTCTTTCTTTATTCTGTATGCTTTGTGTTTTGATTATTATATGGCGAGGGGACTTTTTTTTTATCCAGCCTAATTGGTGTGCTGTATGCTTCCTGAACCTTCATAGGTATATCTTTCTTTAGGTTGGGAAAGTTTTCTTCTATAATTTTATTAAATATATATTCTGGACCGTTGAGCTGCACATCTTCTCCTTCTTCTACTCCTATTATTCTTATGTTTGGTCTTTTTATTGTGTCCCAGATTTCCTGAATGTTTTGTGATGAGAATTTTTTGGTTTTGCTGTTTTCTTTGATCAGTGTGTTTATTTTCTTTATGGTATCTTCAGTGTCTGACATTCTTTCTTCTATCTCTTGTAATCTGTTGTTAGTACTTGTCTCTGTAGTTCCTGTTCGTTTACCCAGATTTTCCATCTCCATCCTTCCCTCGGTTTGTGTTTTCTTCATTGCTTCCATTTCATTCTTCAAGTCTTGAACTGATTCCCTTACCTGTTTGATTGCTTTTTCTTGTTTCTCTTGGTTTTCTTGGGTGTCTTTTGTAATCTCTAATTGTTTATGGCAGTTTTTCACCTCCTGTTTAAGGTCTTCTATTAATTTCATATAGTTCACTTTTGAGTCGATTTCTTCTAATTCTTTTGGAGTAGGGTGTACAATTCTTCTTATTTCGGGATCCCTGGATTCTGGTGATGTCATGTTGCCTTTCAGGTTGTTGGGGGGAATTCTTGCATTGATGCCTTCTCATCTCTTCCTTCTAATGGAGCCCGGAGAGGCCTGGTGTCTTGGTCCAGTCTTTGCTGTGATTGACTTTTTGGGTGTATCTCTTCAGTGTAGAAGGAGGAACCGTTCCCGTCCAGATGGAACTCCTCAGCACCAAAGCATGGACGCCTGGTAGTTCAATGACCCGAGGACACAGGGGGGAACTTGGGGGACAGGGTGGGCACAAGTAGAACACAGGACACCCTGCCGCAAAAGCTGAAGGTGCAAGTGTACCCTTTCTGGGGGTCCTCGAGTTCTGCCCCGTAGGTAGGCTCTCACCGCTCTGGGTGGGTAGCCTTAGTGTAGGAGCAGAAAACTGTTCCTGAGCAAAGGACCTTGCAGAAAATACAGGCTTGGGGGGGGGGATCGTGTGTAAGAAAGACAGCCCTGCAGAAGGAGCTGGGGGAGGGGGGGTTTGTGCTCTCTTCCGGGTCAATCTGCCCCTGGATAGCACACACTCACCTGTCCAGATGGGATTCCTCAGCAACTAAACAGGGCCGCCTGGTAGCCCAATGATCCAGGGACGAAAGGGTGAACGGAGCAAGGATGGGTGGTATCCAGAAGAGCAGAGGAGCGGCTGGTGCACAGGCTGAAGGTGCCGGGCTCCCTTACAGGGGACCCTGAGGCCTGCCAGGTAGGCAGGCACTCACCGCTCTAGCTGGGTAACCTTAGTGGAGGAGCTTAAAACTGATCTTGAGGACTGGTCCTAGCATACAGCAGGGCAGGGATGGGGAGGGGTGCTGGGGGCTGGGTCCTGCCTAAGAAAGACAGCCCTGCAGAAGGAGCTGGGGGAGGGGGTTTTGTGCTCTCTTCCGGGACAATCTGCCCCTGGATAGCACACACTCACCCGTCCTGATGGAATTCCTCAGCAACTAAACAGGGCCGCCTGGTAGCCCAATGATCCGGGGACGAAAGGGCATATGATCATTTTATTAGATGCTGAAAAAGCATTTGATAAAACTCAACATCCCTTTGTGATAAAAGTCTTGGAGAGATTAGGGATACAATGGTCATACCTTAATATAATGAAAGCTATTTACAGCAAGCTGACAGCTAATGTCAAATTGAACAGAGAGAAACTCAAAGCCATCCCAGTAAAATCAGAAACACAACAAGGCTGTCCACTCTCTCCATACCTCTTCAATATAGTACTTGAATTTCTAGCAATAGCAATAAGACAACATTAAGAGGATCAAGGGAATTCGAATTGGAACGGAAGAAGTTAAACTTTCTTTATCTGCAGATGATATGATAGTGTACATAAACGACCACAAAAACTCCACCCAAGAACTTCTACAGCTGATAAACACCTTTAGTAATGTGGCAGGTTACAAGATCAACTCCAAAAAATCAGTCGCCCTCTTATACACAAAGGATATGGAAGCAGAGAGGGAAATCAGAGAAGCATCACCTTTCATGATAGCCACAAACAGCATAAAATATCTTGGGGTAACTCTAACCAAGAAAGTGAAAGATCTATTTGACAAGAACTTTAAGGCATTGAAGAAAGAAATTGAAGAGGATACCAAAAATGGAAGGATATCCCTTGCTCTTGGATTAGGAGGATCAACATAGTAAAAATGGGAAATCTACCAAAGGCTATTTATAGATTCAATGCAATCCCCATCAAGGTCCCATCAAAATTCTTCACAGATCTTGAGAGGACAATAATCAACTTTATATGGAAAAATAAAAACCATGATAGCCAAAACAATCTTACACAATAAAGGATCTTTTGGAGGCATTACCATTCCTGACTTCAAACTCTATTACAGAGCTACAGTAATGAAAACAGTGTGGTAGTGGCATAAAAACAGAGAAGTTGACCAATGGAATCGTATAGAAGACCTGGTTTTTAACCCACAAACCTATGAATACCTCATTTTCGATAAAGGAGCTAAAAGTATACAATGGAAGAAAGAAAGCATCTTCAACAAATGGTGCTGGCACAACTGGATGTCAACCTGTAGAAGAATGAAAAATAGACCCATATCTATCACCATGCACAACTCAAGTCCAAATGGATCAAAGACCTCAATATCAATCTGAACATATTGAACCTGATAGAAGAGAAAGTTGTAAGTACCCTACAACAGATGGGCATAGGAGATTGCTTCCTATGTATAACCCCAGCAGCACAGACAATAAGGGCAACATTGAATAAATGGGACCTATTGAAACTGAGAAGCTTCTGTAAAGCAAAGGACACTGTCACTAAGACAAAAAGGCAACCTATGGACTGGGAGATAATCTTCACCAACCCCGCCACAGACAAAGGTCTGATCTCCAAAATATATAGAGAACTCAAGAAACTAGACTTTAAAATGCTAATTAACCCAATTAAAAAATGGGGCACTGAACTGAACAGAGAATTCTCAACAGAAGAAGTTCAAATGGCCAAAAGACACTTAAGGTCATGCTCAACCTCCTTAGCTATCAGGGAAATACAAATAAAAACAAGTTTGAAATATTATCTTACACCTGTCAGAATGGCTAAAATCAAAAACACCAATGATAGCCTTTGCTGGAGAGGTTGTGTAGTAAGGGGTACACTCATCCATTGCTGGTGGGAATGCAATCTTGTGCAACTACTTTGGAAATCAGTGTTTCAGTTTTTCAGGAAATTCGGGATCAACCTACCCCTGGACCCAGCAATACCACTCTTGGGAATATACCCAAGAGATACCCTATCATAAGACAAAAGCATTTGTTCAACTATGTTCATAGGAGCATTATTTGTAATAGCTAGAACCTGGAAACATCTTAGATGTCCTTCAATGGACGAATGGATGAAGAAAGTGTGGAATACATACACATCAGGGTACTATGCTGCTGTAAAAAAAATGACTTCTCAAATTTTGCATGCAAATGAATGGAAATAGAAAACACTATTCTGAGTGAGGCAACCCAGACTCAAAAAGATGAACATGGGATGTACTCACATATAATTGGTTTCTAGCCATAAATAAAAGTTACGGAGTCTATAATTTGTGATCCTAAAGAAGCTAAATAAGAAAGTGTACCCAAAGAAGAACATATAATTATCCTCTTGGCTATGGGAAGTAGATAAAATTGCCGGTCAAAATATTGAGATCTTGGGGGTGGGGTGGGATGGTTGTAAGGGGAGATGGGAAGAGAAAAGTGAGAAGGGGAGGATGGGGGCAACTTGGGGAAAGAGAATGATTGGGATTAAGGAAGGTTGAATAGGGGAGCAGGGAAGCACATATCTTAGTTAAGGGAGCCACCTTAGGGTTTGCAAGAGACTTGAATCTAGAGTGGCTCCCAAGAGCCCAAGGCGATGTCCCCAGTTAGTTCCTTGGGCAGCTGAGAATAGGGAACCTGAAATGACCCTATCCTATAGCAATACTGATGAATATCTTGCATATCACCTTAGAACCTTCATCTAGCGATAGATGGAGATAGTGACAGATGGAGCACTGAACTGATCTCTCAAGGTTCCAATGAGGAGCAGAAGGAGGGAGAACATGAGGAAAGAAGTCAGGACCATGAGGGGTGCACCCACCCACTGAGACAGTGGGGCTGATCTATTGGGAGCTCACCAAGGCCAGCTGGACTGTGACTGAAAAAGCATGGGATAAAATCGGACTCTCTGAACTTGGCGAACAATGTGGGCTGATTATAATCCAAGGACAATGGCATGGGGTTTTCATCCTACTTCATGTTCTGGCTTTGTGGGAGCTTAGCCAGTTTGGATGTTCACCTTCCTAGACCTGGATGGAGGGGGGAGGACCTTGGACTTTCCACAGGGCCGGGTACCCTGACTGCTCTTTGGACTGGAGAGGGAGGGGGAAAGGACTGGGGGGAGGGGGAGAGGGGTGGGAGGAAGGGGAGGGAAATGGGAGGCTGGGAAGAGGTGGAAACTTTTTTTCTCAATAAAAAATTTAAAAAATAAAAATAAATTAAATAAATAAAATAAAAAACAATCCAAATTTCCAGTCCCTTGCTTCTTCCCAGTCTCCTTCCTCTCCCTCCATAGACCCTCCTCTTATCCCTTCAACCCTAAGGGAGTGCCATGCACCTTGCCCTGTTGAATGTCCAAGGTCCTCCCTACTACATCTTGGTTGAGCATTGTTTACATCAAAAAGAATAGGATCCCATGGTGCCACTATATGCAAGTAGAGACACATCCCAGTGTCACTATTAGTGGCCCCTCAGTCTGCCCCAGCTGTCAACCCCCTTCAGAGTGGCTTGGTTGTTCTCATGCTTGTTTATTCCCAGTCCAGTTGGTGTTGGTGAGCTCCCATTAGCTCAAGCAAACTGTCTCAGTGGATTACCCCCTCATGGTCTTGAATGCCTTGCTCATACTCTCATTCCTTTCTTGCAAACTCAGTCCAGTACTCTGATGTGGGTCATAGCCTCTTTTCCCATCTGTTGTTCAACGAACGTTCTATGATAATATTTAAAATAGTAATCAGTCTAACTACAGGGCAAGACCAGTTCAAAAACCCTCTCTCAGATTTCCTGAATGTTTTGTGTTATGAATTTGTTGGATTTAGTGTTTTCTTTGACTAATGAGTCTATTTCCTCAATAGTATCTTCAGCACCTGAGATTCTTCTATTTCTTGCTTTCTGTTGGTTATACTTGTCTCTGTAGTTCCTGTTTGTTTACCCAGATTTTCCATTTCCCGAGTTCATGTTTTCTTTATTACCTTTATTTTAGTCTTCAAGTCTGTTTGTTTGCTTTTTCTTGGTTTTCTTTGAGGGATTTATTAATTTCTTCCAGCTTTCTGTTTGTCTTCTATTTCTTTAAGGGAGTTTTTGTTTCCTCTTTAAAAGTCTCCATCATTTTCTCAAAGTTACTTTTTTTATTTTTATTTATTTATTTTTTTTGTTGAAAAAATTTCTGCCTCCTCCACACCTCCCACTTCCCTCTCCCTCCTCCCACTCCTCTCCCCTCTGCCCACTCCTCTCCCTTCCCCCTCTTTCCCCCTCTTCCCACTCCTCTCCCCCTCCCTACACTCTATTCCCCCTCCCTCTCGAGTCTGCAGAGCAGTCCAGATTTTCTGCCCTGTGGGAAGTCCAATGCAGTAGGATTGAAACCTAGTGCCATTGTCCTTGGCTTCTCATCGCCATGTTCAGAGAGTCCAGTTTTATCCCATGCTTATTCAGTCCCAGTCCAGCTGGCCTTGATGAGCTCCCAATAGATCAGCCCCACTGTCACTGTGGGTGGGTGTACCCCTCGCAGTCCTGACTTCCTTGCTCATGTTCTCCCTCCTTCTGCTCCTCATTTGGACCTTGGGAGTTCAGTCCGGTACTCCAATGTGGGTCTCTGTCTCTATCTCCATCCATCGCCAGATGAGGGTTCATATCCAGGTGGATGACTATATGTCTTTCTCAATGTTACTTTTAAAGTTGTTTTCTTCTACATCTTCTTGTGTTAGGATGATCAAGTATTACTTTTGTGTGTCCACTGGGTTCTGGTATTAGCATTTTGATTTTTAGAATGTTGGAGGACTTCTTGCATTAGTGCCTTCCCATCTCTTCATTCAAATGAGGCCGGTAGTGTCTTGGCTTCTTGGTCTTTTCCTTGCTGTGGTCCATTCAGTATTGGAGCAGGCTCTTAGGTACACTCAGTATTGGTGTTGTTAGGTCCACCCAGAATTGGTGCAGACTGTGTAGTGTGATTCAAGGGAGCTTGCAGGGAATGGCGAGTTGGGGGAAGGATGGAAAGAGGGCTTTGTCCAACACTTTACTGAGGTAGTGTCTGTGTTTGAGGTTGAGGTGTTTCCTGTAAACAGCATAATGCTGATCCTGTTTTTGTATCCATTTTCTTAGCCTGTGTCTTTTTATAGGTGAATTGAGATCATTGATTGTTGCGGGAGGTCCTCCAATTCCTCCAGCCTATAGCCGCTGAGAAACCAGCCCATTGGGGCGTGGTCTCTCTCCCTTTAAAAAAGCGACCATTTCCCTCTCGTGCTCTCTTCACTTCCTGCTCCGCCGGCGACTAGACTCCCTTCCTGGTTGTGTAGAGGGCTGTTGCCTGGGACAGTGATCTGTAAGTTTTTCCCCTTTTAAATAAATATCACCGTATTAATAATAATTCCAAGCTGGTGTGGCAGTGTTTATGACTCACGCCGACAGTTGGCACCCAACGTGGGGCTAAATCCACTTAAAAACCTGAGAGAGCTTAATTTTAAACAGAGAAAAATCAGAATTTAATGCAGAGTTTTGCTCTTTGTTGGTGGCGTGCTATAGAGAGATTTCCTGATTTGGCAACAGCAGCAGAAAAAAACGCTGCGTCATTTTAAAGCGCGGCTTCTTGGGGCTATGCTGCCAGCGTAAACTCTGGCTTTAAAGCATTTCAATGGATTTTATGGAACTGTGTTCCCACTTGAGATTGGAAGGAGAGGGCTCTGAGACCGTGCCGATGGCTCAGCACTCCCCGCCTGCACCTGGGCAAAAGGCAAAATCAGGCTTAGGCAGGCAGAAGAGCATGGCAGATTCCTGCCGCCATTAATGTTTTCAGACTGCGCAGTGCTCTGCATGTCAGATTTTGCTGTAACTTGGATGAAAAGAGTTTCTGTGCTGCACGCTCAGTCTCAGAGTTAAACTGCTGACTGCGGTGCCAATGTGAACTTGATGTGTGCCTGGAACTGTGCTCGGCTCAGGGGCACCAAATGGATCTGAGGCAGGAGCGGCTGCTCCATGCTAAACTGTGCTGACCTCAGGCAGGAACTACCGTAATTACCATAATAACAGCGCAATTAAGGTTTAGACTTGGCAATAAACAGGGAGTACCATATTACCTGTATATGGTGCAACTTAAGTTTTTAATAACTGCTTAACATTTTAAAAAATGCTCCTGGATAGTTAAAAAAAATGTTACAGATTCACAATAAAACAGATTCAGACATAAAAGACCACACTGTTGGATGAATGTACGTAGGCTCGATTTGAAGAGGAGAAACCTCTTGGAAAGGAGAAATGACAACTCATCCACAATGATGCTATTCATACAGGTGGTAAGAAAAACATATAGAATGGGGGCAGGGTTCTGTTCTCATCTCCGCAGGAAAACACTCATCTTTGAAAAATTCAAGGGACCCTGGATGTTTGGATACTGACAGATGGAAAAATACCTGCCCAATAGGAAATATTAAGAAAACTAAATGGGTTGTGTAAGTAATATTAAACGATATTTCTAAATTTATAAAGCTGGTTTTGAAGTTGGACTCTGGCTCAGTCCCTCTCCAATTCCAAGCCTGTTAGTAAGAGAAAAACCCAGAGTTTCTGGAGTTTCTGTCTCATGTCAAGAGCCATGATATGGGACAGAAAGAAATATGAGTTTAGAAAACATCTTTGCTTTTCTTCATATCTATCATACTTTTGGGAAGTAATTTTATAAGCTCAGGGATCATTTTGAAAAAAAAAGGGAATGATGGGATAACAGATTTATAATTGTGAGTTACTGTTTTTAGACAAATATATTCGTATTGATTTTTGTATATTGATACAAAGTTAAATTATATTGACTATTGTATGCATGCATGTCTCTACCTCTGTTTAAAACATTTTTTATGTATAGACATATATTGTATTGATATATATATTGTATATATTTACCATATTGCAGTGTACATTTCTACCTCTGATTAAGATACTTATATAATGTTTGTGTATTGATATATATTTACCTACTGCAATGTATATTTGTACATTGTTTATATTTGGAGGTCATTGTCCTCATTTGTTTAACAGTTGTTTATTTTCTTAGTCTTTAAGTTAGATAGATATTGAGAATTATATAGATTAAAAGTCATCTAAGTTTGTCATTTATAATTAGATTAATCAGGTTCTTTAGATATATAGAGATTATACTCAGTATAGATAGATAATCTTCAACTTCTTCAAAGAGCTGTAGAAAATGGCCTTTAATTTAACTCAAAGTTTTGTGGTAGTGAGACACAATTGCTCCTGACAACACCACTCTATTCCCGAGAGAATGTTGAGCACCAAAGACACTCCACCTGGAGCCTTTCTTCTTGGCAGAACTGGCCTTTGGGCAAAGAAATGCCCATACCTCAACCACTGACAGAGATACAGAGCATGCATCAATGGATAAAACAGGACTGTCATATCCTGCCAAGACAGGGTAAGATAGTTTTGAAAAGTTGTTTGCCTTTGAAAATGGTATGTCAGTTATGTTAGGCCTTAGCCAAAGTTGGTTGCTTCAACGCTGCTAACGTGACTTTGGGTGATTGCCCAGGTAGCTAGTTGTCTCTGTGATTTGTTGCATGTTTTGGAAGTTGTTTTACTGAACTTCCTAATTACACAGGTAACACTATTTCCCTTCTCAGATCTTCGATGGGGTTGAAGATTATATAGATGTAGTTACTTTTCTCTCATGACTTGGCCAAGTTATTTATTATACAAGACCTAAGCTAGTTAGAATAGGATATTTGTACTTATTGCATATAATTTCATAGTAGGTTTAGAACTCTCTTATTTAAACAAAAGGGGGAGGTGTTGCGGGAGGTCCTCCTACTCCTCCAGCCTATAGCCGCTGAGAAACCAGCCCATTGGGGCGTGGTCTCTCTCCCTTTAAAAAAGTGACCACTTCCCTCTCGCGCTCTCTTCACTTCCTGCTCCGCCGGCGACTAGACTCCCTTCCTGGTTGCGTAGAGGGCTGTTGCCTGAGACAGTGATCTGTAAGTTTTTCCCCTTTTAAATAAATATCACCGTATTAATAATAATTCCAAGCTGGTGTGGCAGTGTTTATGACTCACGCCGACAATTGATATTAAGCAATATTAATGACCAGTGGTTGTTAACTCTGGTTATCTTTTGGTAGTAGTGTTTGTGTGTTTCTCTTCTTTGAGTTATCCTGGTGCGGGTGGGTTATCAAATGTCTGTGTTATTGTGAGTGTAGTTAGCTTCATTTATTGTCAAATATGCAGTAATTAATATATGAAATTGTTTTCACAAGTTTTCTCAACTTATTCTGCTCACTCTTTATGCTCTGTGGACCTCATTTCACATACATAGAGTAATTACACATTAAACAGTAGTGTTCTTCAGTTAAGGACATACCTGTGTATCCATGTGTGTTAATAGATGTTTTTCAGTGTGTTTGGGTGTATGATTGTATTTATGTCAGCCTAAAAGTATGTTTGTGTTGCTCTTTATATATGTGTTTCTGTCTATCTACATATCTGTCTATAAAACTAGGATATATTTGTCTCGTGCCAATGTCTTTCTGTAGAGGTGCTTTTTCTGTGAATATCTTCCTGTATGTGATTGTCAGTTCATGTGATTACATGTGTCTATCTGTGTGTTGTTGTATATTGCTTGCACATACATATATCTTTGTTTCTGTGTCTGTTTATGTTTGTCTGTTTCTCTGTCAATCTGTCTTTGGATGTGAGCATAAATCTGTCTATGTCAATGTCTCCCAGTATGGTTGTTTCTCTCTGTTCATGTCTCCCTGTGTGTGTTTGTCCATGAATGTGTGCATGTGTGTTTGGGACTACATACGTGTTTTAGGATTCTGTTTCTGTTTGTCTATTTGGGTGCATAGTTCTGTCTATGTTTGACTTTACTTTTATGTGTGTGTCTTGGCATGCATGTATATGTCTGTATAAAATGTATGTAACTGAATAATATATGTTTATATGGATTTGATTCTCTCTATCTCTCTGTCTCTATCTTACCCTCTATGTCTGCATATATATCTGTGTTTCTGTTTGGTAATTTCTCCTCAAGATCTTAAATTCTAGGAATATTATGATAATTTTATTAACCTACTTTAATTATTGCTATTTCTTCCCTGGACACTTTCAATAATATTGCCTTTGAGATGAAATCAGAATACATTTTCTGTCTTCATGAAAGGGCACAGACAAGATATAATGGTGTGTCTCTTTCAGCTGCATTCCTTTCTGCAGAAGACCCAGTTCACTAATCCTGTTGGGGACAGAGTGAATATGAACCAGAAAGAAAATCTGCAGGAAGAGTATGACATTTTCCAGTTTTGGAATTTCCCTCATGGTCTCGGACTTAAGGTGAAGATAGGAGAGTTTAGCCCACATTTTCCACAAGGTCAACAGCTGCATTTATATGAAGACATGATAGAGCAGGCAACAGGAAGTAGACAGGTGGGTCTGACTTAACTGTGCTCATTTCTATTACACAGTAGTAACATAGTAAAGGGGGTCTGTTTGTGCTCACTTGTAACCTAGTGCACATATTGTTAAAGTAGAAACCATTTTCTAGCATACCACTTTATGTTTCCACTTTCATTGTTTGATATAACATGATATTAATTTTTGAGAGATTCAGACATGCATACTGGGAATTTTTATCATTCAAGAACAGATTACTGATTTTTAATATTAAAAAGAAAACTGTTTTCAACTTCCATATTACTTCCAGTAAAGTGAGCCATATTCTCTTGGTGCTCTTCTGTTAACTGCACATGCAGTAGAATCAAAACCCAGTGCCATTATCTTTGGCTTCTCAGTCAGCCCTCATTGTCAGCCACATTCAGAGAGTCCAGATTCATCAAATGCTTATTCAGTACCAGTCCAGCTGGCCTTGGTGAGCTCCCTTTAGATCAGTCCCACCACCTCCGTGGGTGGGCACACCCCTTGCGGTCCTGACTTCCTTGCTCATGTTCTCCCTCCTTCTGCTCTTTATCTGAACCTCGGGAGCTCTGTCCAGTTCTCCAATGTAGGTCTCTGACTCTATCTCCATCCTTCACCGGATGAAGGTTCTATGGTGATATGCAAGATATTCATCAGTGTGGCTATAGGAGAAGGCTAGTTCAGGCACCCTCTCTTCTGTTGCCCAAGGACCTAGCTGGGGTCTTCTCCTTAAACACCTGGGAACCCCTCTAGAGCCAAGTCTCTTGCCTACCCTAAAATGGCTCCCTTATTTAAGATATCTTCTCCCCTGCTCCCATATCTACCCTTTCTCCATCTCAACCATCCCATTTTCCCAAGCTCTCCTCACTTCTCCCCTTCTCCCTTCTCTCTTCCCATTTCCCCTTCCCCACCCCATCCCCACCCCCATGCTCCCAACTTTGGCCAGCGATCTTGTCTACTTCCAATATCCAGGAGGATAACTATATGTTTTTTTTTGGGTTCACCTTTTTTTTTGGTTTTTTGAGACAGGGTTTCTCTGTGGTTTTGGAGCCTGTCCTGGAACTAGCTCTTGTAGACCAGGCTGGTCTCGAACTCACAGAGATCCGAGACAGGGTTTCTCTGTGGTTTTGGAGCCTGTCCTGGAACTAGCTTTTGTAGACCAGGCTGGTCTCGAACTCACAGAGATCCACCTGCCTCTACCTCTCAAGTGCTGGGATTAAAGGCGTGTGCCACCACCGCCCGGTTGGGTTCACCTTTTTATTTAGCTTCTCTAGGATCACAAATTATAGGCTCAATCAATGTTCTTTGTTTATGGCTAGAATCCATTTATGAGTGAGTACATACCATATTCATCTTTTTGAGTCTGGGTTATCTCTCTCAGTAAAGTGTTTTCTATTTCCATCCATTTTCATGCAAAATTCAAGATGTCATTGTTTTTTTACCGCTGAGCAGAACTCTAAAGTGTATATGTGCCACACCATTATCCATTCTTCTATTGAGGGGCACCTCGGTTGTGTCCAGGTTCTGGCTATTACAAATAGTGCTTCTATGAACATAGTTGAACAAATGCTTTTGTAGTATGATTGGGCATCTCTTGGGTATATTCCCAAGAATGGTATTGCTGGGTCCTGAGGTAGGTTGACTCCCAGTTTCCTGAGAAACCACTACACTGATTTCCAAAGTGGTTGCACAAATTTGCATTCCCACCAACAATGGATGAATGTTTCCCTTACTCCACATCCTCTCCAGCACAGGCTATCATTGGTGTTTTTGATTTTAGCCATTCTGACATGTATAATATGGTATCTCAAAGTTGTTTTGATTTGCATTTGAAGTTCTAGCAATAGCAATAAGACAACATAAGGAGATCAAGGGGATTCGAATTGGAAAGAAGAAGTCAAAAGTTTTGTTATTTGCAGATGATATGATAGTGTACCTAAGCAACTCCCAAAACTTTACCAAAGAACTCGTACAGCTGATAAATACCTTTAGTAACATGGCAGGATACAAGATCAACTCCAAAAAATCAGTTGCCCTCCTATACACAGAGAACAAAGAAGCAGAGAGGGAAATCAGAGAAACATCACCTTTCATGATAGCCACAAATAGCATAAAGTATCCTGGGGTAACTCTACCCAAGGAAGTGAAAGATCTATTTGACAAGATCTCTGTTTTGTTTATGTGGGCACTTAGTGCTATGAACTTTCCTCTTAGCACTGCTTCCATACTATCCCATAGGTTTGGATATGTTGTGCCTTCCTTTTAATTGAATTCAAGGAAGGTTTTAATTTCTTTCTTTATTTCGTCCTTGGCACAGGGTTGGTTCAGTAGTTATCTGTTCAGTTTCCATGAGTTTGTATGCTTCCCGGAGTAGTATTGTTGTTGAATTCTAACTTTATTCCATAGTGATCTGATAAGACACAGGGGGTTACTCCATTTTTTTTTGTATCTGTGGATGTTTGCTTTGTTACCGAGAATGTGATCAAGTTTAGAGAAAGTTCCATGAGGTGCTGAGAAGAAGGTTTATTCTTTTTTTTTATTGAGAAAAGGAAAAAAAAAGAAAAAAAGTTTCCGCCTCCTCCCTGCCTCCCATTTCCCTCCCCCTCCTCCCACCCATTTTCCCCCTCTCCCCACTCCTCTCCCCCTCCCTCTCCAGTCCTAAGAGCAGTCAGGGTTCCCTGCCCTGTGGAAAGTCCAAGGTCCTCCCCAATCCATCCATGTCAAGGAAGGTGAACATCCAAACTGGCTAGGCTCCCACAAAGACAGAACATGTAGTATGACCAAAACCCCATGCCATTGTCCTTGGCTTCTCATCAGCCCTCATTGTTCGCCATGTTCAGAGAGTCTGGTTTTATCCCATGCTTTTTCAGTCATAGTCCAGCTGGCCTTGGTGAGCTCCCAGTAGATCAGCCCCACTGTCTCAGTGGGTGGGTGCACCCCTCGTGGTTCTGACTTCCTTGCTCATGTTCTCCCTCCTTCTGCTCCTCATTGGGACCTTGGGAGCTCAGTCCAGTGCTCCAGTGTGGGTCTCTGTCTCTATCTCCATCCATCACCAGATGAAGGTTCTATGGTGATATGCAAGATATTCGTCAGTATTGCTATAGGATAGGGTCATTTCAGGTTCCCTATCCTCAGCTGCCCAAGGAACTAACTGGGCACATCGCCTTGGGCTCCTGGGAGCCACTCTAGGTTCAAGTCTCTTGCCAACCCTAAGGTGGCTCCCTTAACTAAGACTTGTGCTTCCCTGCTCCCCTATCCAACCTTCCTTTATCCCAATCATCCTGTTTCCTCAAGTTCCCCCCATTCTCCCCTTCTCACTTTTTTCTCCCCATCTCCCCTTACCCCCCTCCCACCCCACCCCCAAGATTCCAATTTTCTCCCCGGCAATTTTGTCTACTTCCCATAGCCAGCAGGATAACTATATGTTTTTCTTTGGGTTCAGCTTCTTATTTAGCTTCTTTAGGTTCACCAATTGTAGACTCCGTGATCCTTATTTATGGCTAGAAACCAATTATGAGTGAGTACATCCCATGTTCATCTTTTTGGATCTGGGTTACCTCACTCAGGATAGTGTTTTTGTTTGGGTGGAATGTTCTATAGATGTCTGTTAAGTACATTTGATCAATTTCATCTGGTGGTTCTCTTATTTCTCTTTTAAGTTTTTGTCTGACCTGTCCATTGTTGAGTGAGGAGTGTTGAAATCTTGTACTATTAGTGTGTGGGGTTTGATGTATGATTTAAGTTTTAATAATATTTCTTTTACATATGTGGGTGCTCTTCTATTAGGGGCATAGATATTCAGGATTGAGACTTTTTCTTGATGAATTGTTCCTGTGTATAAAGTGTCCTTCTCCATCTCTTCTGCTTGCTCTCAATTTGAAATCAATTTTGTTATATATCATGATAGCTACCTCCACTTGTTTCTTACATCCATTTGATTGGATAACCTTTTCCCAACCCTTTCCTCTGTGTTGGTGTCTGTCTTTGAGGTTGATGTGTGTTTCTTTTAAACAGGAGAATGCTGGATCCTGTTTTCATATCCACTCTCTTACCCTGTGTCTTTTTATAGGTGAATTGAGCCCATTGATATTAAATGATATTAATGACCAGTGATTGTTAGTTCTGGTTATCTCACAGTAGTAGTGTTTGTGTGTTTCCCTTCTTTGGGTTATTCTGGTGGGGGATTTATCAGATGTGTGTGTTATTGTGGATGCAGTTAACTTCCTTGGGTTGAGGTTTTCCTCTAGTACTTTCTGTAAGGCTGGGCTTGTGGATGCATATTGTTTAAATCTGTTTTTGTCATTGAATATCTTGTTTTTTCCATCAACGTTGAATGAAAGTTTTGCTGGGTATAGTAGTCTGGGTTTGCATACATTGTCTCTTAGTGACATCAACACATCTATCCAGGACCTTCTTGCTTTCATGTTTTCCATTGAGAAGTCAGGTGCAATTCTGATAGGTTTACCTTTATATGTTACTTGACCTTTTTCCTTTGCATCTTTAATATTCTTTCTTTTTTCTGTATGTTTTGTGTTTTGATTATTACATGGTGAGAGGATTTTTTTTTGATCCTGCCCATTTGTTGTTCTGTAGGCTTCTTTTACCTTCATTGGGGTATCCTTCTGTAGGTTGGGAAAGTTTTCTCTCATAATATTGCTGAATATATTTTCTGTGCCCTTGTGCTGGAGTTCTTCTTATTCTACCCCTATTATTCTTGGGTTTGGTCTTTCCATGGTATGAATTTCATTTCCTGGAATTTTTGTGTTACAAATATGTTTTAGTGTTTTCTTTGACTAATTAGTTTATTTCCTCAATAGTATCTCCAGTGCCTGAGATTCTTTCTTCTATCTCTTGTTTTCTGTTGTTTATACTTGTCTCTGTAGTTCCTGTTCATTTACCCAGATTTTCCATTTTCTGAATTCCTTCAGTTTGTGTTTTATTCATTACCTCTATTTCAGTCTTCTAGTCTTTAACTGTTTTCTTCACCTGTTTGATTGCTTTTTCTTGGTTTTTTTTTGAGCGATTTATTAATTTCTTCCAGCTTTCTGTTTGTCTTTTTCTCTATTTCTTTAAGGGAGTTTTCCACTTCCTCTTTAAAGGTCTCCATCATTTTCATAAAGTTACATTTAAAGTAATTTTCTTCTACATCTTCTGGCTTAGGGTTATCAAGTCTTCATTTTGTGTGTTTGCTGGGTTCTGGCGTTACCATGTTGTTTTTTAGGATGTTGGAGGAATTCTTGCAGTGGTGCCTACCCATCTCTTTCTTCAAATGAGTTCAGCATTTTCCGGGCTTTTGTGTCCAATCCTTGCTGTGGCTGTCTCTTAGGTCCACTCAGTATTGGAGCAGGCTGTGTTTCGCATGGTTCCATGGAGCTTGCATGAAAAGGAAGGTTGGGAGAAGGGTGGATTGAGGGCTAGCAGGGAAGCTCCCTGCTGGCAGCTCCTATGTCCCTCAAATTTGGGGGCAGGATGTATGGCAGTGTTCCATGGAGCTCTTTGGGAAAGCTGAGTTGGGGGTGTGATGGATTGAGGGCTAGCCTGCAAGCTCCCTGCTGGCAGCTAGAAATGCCAAGGGACCTGGGAAGGGGTTCCTGAGTTTTCCCATGTGTAGGTCTTAGGGAATTGTGGG
The DNA here is from genome assembly GCA_028537955.1 of Microtus californicus. Lineage (NCBI taxonomy): Eukaryota > Metazoa > Chordata > Mammalia > Rodentia > Cricetidae > Microtus > Microtus californicus. The sequence goes on along the minus strand of JAQJZF010000002.1, from coordinate 30,872,084 downwards.
TTTGGGGTCATAGGGCTGCTGCCTACTCACCTCCTATGTCCCTCAAATGGGTGCAGCATGTATGGCATATATGCTTGGTGTTTTAAAACTCATTATGTTTAAGTGGTTACTCATTTGGTACTTATAAAATAAACTTATCAATATTTCACCATGATAATATAATATAGTTATAGAAGGAATAGGTAAAACTCCTGACACCAGCATGTGTCTGATTTCCTTCAGATGCCACCCTCTGTGTGCAGTGTTGATTGTGGTCCTGGATTCAGAAAATTCTGGAAGAAGGGAATGGCAGCCTGCTGTTTTGATTGCAGCCCTTGCCCACAACATGAAGTTTCTAATGAGACAAGTAAGTGTTTGCTATTGAGATAAATCCTTCACATAAATCATCCTATCCCAAACTCACTAGAATAATCAAAGGTTCTAAATGGTCTCAACAGAAACAAAATATACCTCTTTCCCAAATTAGTTTATATAGGATTATGACCATCATCATTGTCACTTTTAGTAACCACTATATACCAGAATATACATTTTTGACTCACTGAAAATTCATGGTAGATGTTTATTTCTCAAGTCGTTTTGATTATCAGACTTCTGTGTGAGGGAATTCTAGACATTGTCTTTAATAGTGATTAATCTCCTCTGAAACTATATGCAGATACGATTCCTGTCATGAATCTTCAATAATATTTTTTTCTATTTGCATATTTGTTCTGTATGTGTCACTGTAAAAGTTTATCAGCACCATGTACAAGCAGGAATCAATTTGGAGTAGAATATGGCATCAGATCCATTGAATCAGTTATGTATATGGTAGGAACCAAATCGAAGTCCTCTATAATATTAATGAGAAGGGGAAATCATTACTTGTAAAATTATCAGACACTGTTGCCTATTAGACAGAAGCCTTCAAGCAATATCCAGAGACACTATTTTCAAAGGATCAAAGTGATTTGTGTAGTAAAAGGAGTGGCGGGGCTGCGTCCCCAACACCCCGGCCGCCTCCGGCTAGCTTATGCCCTGAAATAGTTACACGGAAACGGTATTCTTTTAATCATTGCTTGGCCCATTTCTATCTAGCCTCTTCTAGGCTAACTCTCGCACCTGGACTAGCCCATTTCTTATCATCTGTGTAGCACCGGTCTTACCGGGAAGATTCTAGCCTATGTCCATCCTGGGTCGGGGCTTCATCGCATGCATCTTCCCGGGAGCTGGGAGCATGTTGTCTCGCTGAGGCGTCTGCTCCCGAGAGGAGAGCTGTGGAGTCTGAGCTCACTTCCTCTTCCTCCCAGCCTTCTGTTCTGTTTACTCCACCCACCTATGTTCTAACCTATGAAATGGGCCAAGGCAGTTTCTTTATTATAATTAACCAATGACCTTCCTCCATCAGATTTGAAATCTAGGGAATTGTCAATACATGTTGACACATGACCTAGAATATACAGAGTCCTTTAATCACTATTTTTATGCACCACATAGTTAATCATGTCAAAATTAGAAGATTAAAATGGTTTCCTAAGAAAGCAATTAGTCACATTTATCCAAATTGTGTTATCTTCTACACAACCCATATTAGTCAAATGATCATTTGTTTAGCGTTGGCTACATAAACATTGCACGTAGAGCTGGGAGGTGGTGGTACAAGTCTTTAATTCTAGCACTCAGGAGGCAGAGGCAGGCAGATCTCTATGAGTTCAAGCTCAGCCTTGTCTACAGAGTGAGTTCCAGAACTGGTTTCATAGCTACATAGAAACCCTATCTCAAAAAATGGAAATAGAAAGGCAGGTAGATAGTTTTTCTTTCCTATTGCCTCTCATCCCACATAATGAATATAAACTCTCTCCTGTTGCTTTTCCCTTCTCCTCCATTTCTTATTTTCTGTTTTTTTTTTCTCTTATTCCCTTCCTATGGTCCCCTGGGGCAAATCATTCTCCTTTTGGTTGAGACCTTGGTATTGGTGCATTATGTGCTAACTCCAAGGGTCCCAAAAGCATCTGTTTAGTGTTGCTTCTATGTCAATGTGTTTAGGCTGGCGAATTCAAACTAGAAAACATATTACATGACCTGTCCCAGTAGAAGACACGATTTCCATCTATTTCAGGAAGAGAATTCATTTATCATACAGAACGTTGTCAGGAGGTACTAAAAGCATGGGTTCTGAGACTTTTAAATGCACTCTTTGCCATAAAATGGTCAATTTTTAAACCTCTGTCAATTCACCAAGTTAGGTCATTTCATCATAGCATTCATAATGTACTGAAAATATTTGTGCTTTGTAGTTGAAAGTTTTTGCACTACCTGATCCCATAGCCATTCAGTCCCAACAAAACACACAGAGGCTTATATGAATTATAAACTGGTTGGCCTTTTAGCTCAGGATTATTATTAGTTAGCTCTTACAACTTAAATTATTCAATAATTATTTATCTATGCTTGTATTGTTTTGTTTTTCAAGACAGGGTTTTCTGTGTAGCTTTGGAGCTTGGCCTGGAACTAACTTTTGTAGATGAGGCGAGCCTCAAATTCACAGAGACCCACCTGCCTCTGCCTCCCTATTGCTAGGATTAAAGACGTAAGTCGCCATCACGTGGCTCATTATCTATGTTTAGCCACGAGGCTTGGTATCTTACTCAGTGAGGCATTCTCATCTTGCTTCACCTGCGTCTGGCTGGTGACTGCAGAATGAGTCTTTCCTCTTTCCAGAATTTTCCTAGTCTGGTTGTCTGCCTATACTTTCTGCCTGGATACTGGCCAATTAATATTTCATTAAACACATACAAAGAATAAATATTTACAGAGTACAAGAACATTATCCTACAATAAAAAATAAATCTTTACAGCGTACTGCTGTAGCATTATGCTACAGCAGTGTTTTCTGATAACTTAGCAAATGGCATCATCAACAAATAGTTAAATAGAAAACATAGGTATTGTTAGACATCACTCCCCAAAATGATAATGAATATTATGAAATGGAAACATTGGTATGTAGCAGTGTCCTTCAACTACATTGACAGCAACAAATTCAGATATTGCAATGTTTCTTCAACACACTTAACTGAAATACCTTGTCAATACATGGTTACAGTTGCACTATCCTTTCTCCATCAGATGTGGATAAATGTCTGAGGTGTCCAGAGGACCAGTATGCCAACAGAGAACAGAACCAGTGCATTCCAAAAGCTGTGGTCTTTCTGAACTACAAAGACCCCATGGGGATGGCTCTTGCCTTAATGGCCTTATTCCTCTCTGCATTCACAGCTGTGGTTCTTGGGGTCTTTGTGAAGCATCGTGACACTCCCATTGTGAAGGCCAACAACCGGAATCTCACCTATATCTTGCTCATCTCACTCATCTTTAGTTTCCTGTGTCCCTTGCTCTTCATTGGGCATCCCAACTCAGCTATCTGTATCCTACAGCAAGTCACATTTGGAGTTGTATTCACTGTGGCAGTTTCTACTGTGTTGGCCAAAACAGTGACTGTGCTGCTGGCTTTCAAAGTCACAGCCCCTGGAAAAAGGACAAGGTCCTTCCTGTTTCTAGGAGCACCCAACTACATAATTGCCATCTGTACTTTCATCCAAATTATTCTCTGTGCAACCTGGCTGCAATTTTCTCCTCCCTTTATTGATAATGATGCACACTCTGAGCATGGCCAAATCATCATTGTGTGCAACAAGGGCTCAGAGACTGCATTCTACTGTGTCTTGGGATACCATGGCTCCCTTGCGTTAGCGAGCTTCATTGTGGCTTTCTTGGCCAGGAATCTCCCTAATACATTCAATGAAGCCAATTTGCTGACCTTCAGCATGCTGTTGTTCTGCAGTGTCTGGGTCACATTTATCCCAGTCTACCACAGCACCAAGGGGAAGGTCATGGTGGTTGTGGAGGTCTTATCCATTCTGATTTCCAGTGCAGGCCTACTGGGATGCATCTTTGTCCCCAAGTGCTACATAATTTTGTTAAGACCAGAGAGAAATTCTCTTCAAAAATTAAGGGAGAAAACATCTTTCTGAACACATATTTCACAAATTGTAACTGACAGCTGTAGTGTTGATGCAGATCTACATATTATAATAAAATTCAAGATATAAATTAACTAGTAATTCTCATTGTTTCTTCTTATGAAGATGCCCAGAAGTATCACATATACCTCTTTTCTATACATTGTGACCTGTAATCTTGTATTCAGACTATAAGACCTAATGCTTGGACATTAGTGCATGGGGATGTGTTTCTTACTTTCTCTAATGCACAATAAATATTTAAATAAACTCCCAGTAATTCTTTTGGTATCAAAAAGGATGTTTGACTTCAAATATAAAAGAAAACAGAGAAAGCTTGTAGTCGAGGGAATGAATGTTTGCAGATGATGGAACTAATTACCCCCTCTGAGGTAAGAAAATAAAATCCTGGTGCATCCAGAGAGTTAGAGGAGTATACTTTAGGAGAGAGAGAGAGAAGAGAGAGAAGAGAGGAGAGAGAGAGAGAGAGAGAGAGATTGATAAATAGAAAGAATACTGAGAAAGATTGGGAGATGTCTCAGCATTTAAAATCATGAATGACTTTTTCAGAGGAGATAAGTTCACTTTGCAATTCACACATCTTGAAATTTACAATCACTTATAACAATAGCTCAGTCAATCAGATACCCTCTTCTGGATTCCAAGGAACTCAGATGTTCACATAATAACAAACTCCAAAAGCTCACGTACTATAATTGAAATTAAATGAGTTTCTTATATTGAATTTTAGAAAGCACTACGGTCAAATATTGGCTTTTTTTCATTGAAAATAGGGTTTTCCTATAGGATAGCCCCAGACCATTGTTTTCCTTCTCTCTATTCCTTCCAGCTCCATTTCTCTATCTCTCCTATCAGAATTCATCCCATTTCTATCTCTGATTGGAAAACAATTAGGTTTCTATAGGATAATAATAAAAATATATTAAAATAAAGAAAAACTAACACACTGGAATTAGTAAAAATGGGGAAACATAAGGAATAGAGCAGAAGGGAAGGCATGATAAACATAACCAGAAGCTTAAACACTCAAAAATCACTTAAAATTTTAACCTGGCATGCATAGTCTATATGCTAAGAAGCAAAAGTTAAAAAGTAAGAATTATTATATATATTTATATAATATGTGTATGTACATAGGTATATATGTATTATATAAAATATATAATATGACAAACCTAAAAGTTTGGAATCAAGGGGCTGAACTCTGCCAAAAGATTATGAGACAATTACCACAAAAATTGAGGTTGATTGAATTTTCTGTTCCCATCTATGTTTGGGATTGCATGTAACTAAACCTTCATTTGGTAATAAAATGATCAACTGGGGATCTGTCTCCCTTAATAGTTGGTGAATTCATTTAGATCTGCTTTCTATCTGTCTGTCTATCTATCTATCTATCTATCTATCTATCTATCTATCTATCTATCTATATCTATGGAGGAGATGTAATATGTAATATCTATATCTATCCATATAGATATTTGGTAATTTCTTTTTTATAATTTATTAGATTAAAAAATACCAATTCAAGAGTGCTCAAGATCAGTTTTAAGCTCCTGCACTAAGGTTACCCACACAGAGCGGTGAGGGCCTGCCTACCAGGCAGGCCTCAGGGTCCCCTGTAAGGGAGCCCGGCACCTTCAGCCAGTGCACCAGCCGCTCCTCTGGTCCTCTGGATACCACCCATCCCTGTGCCCTTCACCCTTTCGTCCCCGGATCATTGGGCTACCAGGCAGCCCTGTTTAGTTGCTGAGGAATCCCATCTGGACAGGTGAGTGTGTGCTATCCAGGGGCAGACTGTCCCGGAAGAGAGCACAAACCCCCCTCCCCCAGCTCCTTCTGCAGGGCTGTCTTTCTTACACACGACCCCCTGCCCCCAAGCCTGTGTTTTCTGCAAGGTCCTTTGCTCAGGAACAGTTCTATGCTCCTACACTAAGGCTACCCACCCAGAGCGGTGAAAGCCTACCTACGGGGCAGACCTCAAGGACCCCCGGAAAGAGTGCACTTGCACCTTCAGCTTTTGCGGCAGGGTGTCCTGTGTTCTACTCGTCCCCACCCTGCCCCCCAAGTTCCCCCCTGTGTCCTTGGGTCATTGTACTACCAGGCGTCCATGCTTTGGTGCTGAGGAGTTCCATCTGGATGGGAACAGTTCCTCCTTCTACACTGAAAAGAAACACCCAGAAAGTCAATCACAGCAAAGACTGGACCAAGACACCAGGCCTCTCCGGGCTCCATTGGAAGGAAGAGATGGGAAGGCGCCAATGCAAGAATTCCCCCAACAACCTGAAAGGCAACATGACATCACCAGAATCCAGGGATCCCGAAATAAGAAGAATTGTACACCCTACTCCAGAAGAATTAGAAGAAATCGACTCAAAAGTGAACTATATGTAATTAATAGAAGACCTTAAACAGGAGGTGAAAAACTGCCATAAACAATTACAGATTACAAACAAAAATCGCTCAAAGACACCCAAGAAAACCAAGAGAAACAAGAAAAAGCCATCAGACAGGTAAGGGAAGCAGTTCAATACTTGAAGAATGAAATGGAAGCAATGAAGAAAACACAAACCGAGGGAAGGATGGAGATGGAAAATCTGGGTAAAAGAACAGGAACTACAGAGACAAGTACTAACAACAGATTACAAGAGATAGAAGAAAGAATGTCAGACACTGAAGATACCATAGAGATAATAAATACACTGATCAAAGAAAATAACAAAACCAACAAATTTTCATCACAAAACATTCAGGAGATCTGGGACACAATAAAAAGACCAAACCTAAGAATAATTGGGATAGAAGAAGGAGAAGAAGTACAGCTCAACGGTCCAGAAAATATATTTAATAAAATTATAGAAGAAAACTTTCCCAACCTAAAGAAAGATATTCCTTTGAAGGTTCAAGAAGCATACAGAACACCGAATAGACTGGACCAAAAAAAAAAACCTCTCCTCGCCATATAATAATCAAAACACAAAACATACAGAATAAAGAAAGAATATTAAGAGCTGCAAAGGAAAAGGGACAAGTTACTTATAAAGGTAAACCTATCAGACTTACACCTGACTTCTCTATGGAAACCATGAAAGCCAGAAGGTCCTAGATAGATGTACTTCAGAAACTAAGAGACCATGCATGCAAGCCCAGACTGCTATACCCAGCCAAGCTTTCGTTCACTATAAATGGAGAAAGCAAAATTTTTCAGGATAAAAACAAATTTAAACAATATGTAGCAACAAATCCAGCCTTACAGAAAATAATAGAAGGAAAATCACAAACCAAAAAGTCCAACAATGACCACAATAACTTAAACATCTAGAGACCCTTCACTGGCACAACTCAAAGAAGGGAAACACACAAACTCTATGTCTAAAAAAGTAACCGGAGTTAACAACCACTGGTCATTAATTTCACTTAATGTCAATGGACTCAACTCACCTATAAAAAGGCACAGGCTAAAAGATTGGATAGGAAAACAGGATCCAACATTCTGCTGCTTACAAGAAACACACCTCAACCACAAAGACAGGCATCTACTCAGAGTAAAGGGCTGGGAAAAGGCTTATCAAGCAAATGTACCTAAGAAACAAGCAGGTGTGCCTGTACTAATTTCTAACAAAGTAGACTTCAAACTTAAATCAATCAGAAAAGACAGAGAGGGACATTTTATACTCATAACGGGAACAATTCATCAGGATGAAGTCTCAATCCTGAAAATCTATGCCCCTAATATAAAAGTACCCACCTACGTAAAAGAAACATTACTAAAACTCAAGGCTGCCATCAAACGGCACACACTAATAGTAGGACACCTCAACACTCCTCTCTCACCAATGGACAGGTCAATCAGACAGAAACTGAACAGAGAAATAAGAGAATTAATGGAGGTAATGAATCAAATGGACTTAACAGACATCTATAGAACATTCCACCCAAATAGGAAAGAATATACCTTCTTCTCTGCAGCTCATGGAACCTTCTCGAAAATTGACCACATACTCGGTAACAAAGCTAACTTGCACAGTTACAAAAAAATATTCGTAACCTCCTGCATCTTATCAGATCACCATGGATTGAAGTTAGAATTCAACAATAATGCTACCCCCAGAAAGCCTACAAACTCATGGAAATTGAACAGTCAACTACTGAACCACACCTGGATCAAGGAAGAAATAAAGAAAGAAATCAAAGTCTTCCTGGAATTCAATGAAAATAAAGAAACAACCTACTCAAACTTATGGGACACTATGAAAGCAGTCCTGAGAGGAAAGTTCATAGCACTAAGTGCCCACTTAAAGAAAACAGAGAAAGCACACATTGGAGACTTAACAGCACACCTGAAAGCTCTAGAAAAAAAAGAAGCAGAATCACCTAGGAGGAGTAGAAGACTGGAAATAATCAAACTGATGGCTGAAATCAACAAAATAGAAACACAGAAAACAATACAAAGAATCAATGAAACAAGAAGCTGGTTCTTGGAGAAAATCAACAAGATTGATAAGCCCCTATCAAAACTAATCAAACGGCAGAGAGAGAATATGCAAATTAATAAGATCAGAAATGAAAAGGGGGACATAACCACAGACAAGGAGGAAATTCAAAGAATCATTAGATCTTACTACAAAAGCCTGTATGCCACAAAACTGGAAAATGTAATAGAAATGGACACGTTTTTAGATAAATACCATTTACCAAAGTTAAACCAGGACCAGGTGAACAATCTAAATAGACCTGTTAGTCGCGAAGAATTAGAAGCTGTTATGAAAAACCTCCCTACCAAAAAAAGCCCAGGACCAGATGGTTTCAATGCGGAATTCTACCAGAACTTCCAAGAAGACCTAATACCTATACTCCTTAATGCATTTCACAATATAGAAACAGAAGAGTCATTGCCAAATTCCTTTTATGAAGCTACACTCACTCTGATACCAAAACCACACAAAGACTCAACCAAGAAAGAGAATTACAGGCCAATCTCACTCATGAACATCGACGCAAAAATCCTCAACAAAATACTGGCAAACCGTATCCAAGAACACATTAGAAAAATTATCCATTATGATCAAGTAGGCTTCATCCCAGAGATGCAGGGCTGGTTCAACATATGAAAATCTACCAATGTAATTCACCATATAAATAAACTGAAAGAAAAAAAACCATATGATCATTTCATTAGATGCTGAAAAAGCTTTTGACAAAATTCAACATCCCTTCATGATAAAAGTGTTGGAGAGATTAGGGATACAAGGGTCATACCTAAATATAATGAAAGCTATTTACAGCAAACCGACAGCTAACATCAAACTAAATGGAGAGAAATTCAAAACCATCCCACTAAAATCAGGAACACGGCAAGGCTGTCCACTCTCTCCATACCTCTTCAATATAGTGCTTGAAGTTTTAGCAATAGCAATAAGACAACATAAGGGGATCAAGGGGATTCGAATTGGGAAGGAAGAGGTTAAACCTTCATTATTTGCAGATGATATGATAGTGTACATTAGTGACCCCAAAAACTCCACCAAAGAACTCCTAAAGCTGATAAACACTTTTAGTAATGTGGCAGGATACAAGATCAACTCCAAAAAATCCGTCGCCTTTCTATACACAAAGGATATGGAAGCAGAGAGGGAAATCAGAGAAGCATCACCTTTCACAATAGCCACAAATAGCATAAAATATCTTGGGGTAACTCTAACCAAGGAAGTGAAAGATCTATTTGACAAGAACTTTAAGGCATTGAAGAAAGAAATTGAAGAGGATACCAGAAAATGGAAGGATGTCCCTTGCTCTTGGATTGGGAGGATCAACATAGTAAAAATGGCAATTCTACCAAAGGCAATTTATAGATTCAATGCAATCCCCATCAAGGTCCCATCAAAATTCTTCACAGATCTTGAGAGGACAATAATCAACTTTATATGGAAAAACAAAAAACCCAGGACAGCCAAAACAGTCTTATATAATAAAGGATCTTCTGGAGGCATTACCATCCCTGATTTCAAACTCTATTACAGAGCCACAGTAATGAAAACAGTGTGGTATTGGTATAAAAACAGAGAAGTCGACCAATGAAATCGTATTGAAGACCCAGATTTTAACCCACAAACCTATGAACACCTCATTTTCGATAAAGGAGCTAAAAGTATACAATGGAAGAAAGAAAGCATCTTCAACAAATGGTGCTGGCACAACTGGATGTCAACCTGTAGAAGAATGAAAATTGACCCATATCTATCACCATGCACAAAACTCAAGTCCAAATGGATCCAAGACCTCAATATCAATCCGAACACACCTAACCTGATAGAAGAGAAATTGGGAAGTACCCTACAACAGATGGGCACAGGCGATCGCTTCCTAAGTATAACCCCAGCAGCACAGACATTAAGGGCAACATTGAATAAATGGAACCTACTGAAACTGAGAAGCTTCTGTAAAGCAAAGGACACTGTCACTAAGACACAAAGGCAGCCCACTGACTGGGAGAAGATCTTTACCAACCCCACAACAGACAAAGGTCTGATCTCCAAAATATATAAAGAACTCAAGAAACTAGACCGTAAAAGGCGAATTAACCCAATTAAAAATTGGGGCACTGATTTGAACAGAGAATTCACAAAAGAAGAAGTTCAAATGGCCAAAAGACACTTAAGGTCATGCTCAACCTCCTTAGCGATCAGGGAAATGCAAATCAAAACAACTTTGAGATATCATCTTACACCTGTCAGATTGGCTAAAATCAAAAACACCAATGATAGCCTCTGCTGGAGAGGTTGTGCAGGAAGGGCTACCCTCATCCATTGCTGGTGGGAATGCAAACTTGTGCAACCACTTTGGAAAGCAGTGTTTCGGTTTCTCAGGAAATTTGGGATCAACCTACCCCCAGACCCAGCAATGCCACTCTTGGGAATATACCCAAGAGATACCTGATCATATGACAGGGGCATTTATTCAACTACGTTCATAGCAGCATTGTTTGTAATAGCCAGAACCTGGAAACAACCTAGATGTCCGTCAATGGAAGAATGGATGAAGAAAGTGTGGAATATATACACATTAGAGTACTACTCAGCAGTAAAAACAATGACTTCTCGAATTTTGCATGCAAATGGATGGAAATAGAAAATACTATCCTGAGTGAGGTAACCCAGACCCAAAAAGATGAACAAGGGATGTACTCACTCATAATTGGGTTCTAGCCATGAATAAAGGTCAGTGATTCTATAATTTGTTATCCTAAAGAAGCTAGATAAGAAGGTGAACCCAAAGAAAAACATAGAGCTATCCTCCTGGGTATGGGAGCAGACAAGATTGCCAGGCAAAAAATCGGGATCTTGGGGGTGGTGTGGGAGGGGGTAAGGGGATATGGGGAGAGAAAAGTGAGAAGGGTAGGATGGGGAGAACTTGGGGAAATGGGATGATTGGGATAAAGGAAGTTTGGATAGGGGAGCAGGGAAGCACATATCTTAATTAAGGGAGCCATCTTAGGGTTGGCAAGAGACTTGGACCTAGAGGTGCTTCCAGATGTCCAAGGCAAGGTCCCCAGTTAGTTCCTGGGGCAGTTGAGGATAGGGATGCTGAAATAACCCTATCCTATAGCCATACTGATGAATATCTTGCATATCACCATAGAACCCTCATCTGGCGATGGATGTAGATAGAGACAGAGACCCACACTGGAGCACTGGACTGAACTCCCAAATTCCCAATGAGGAACAGAAGGAGGGTGAACATGAGCAAAGAAGTCAGGATCACAAGGGGTGTACCCACCCACAGAGACAGTGGGGCTGATCTATTGTGAGCTCACCAAGGCCAGCTGGACTGTGACTGAAAAAGCAGGGGATAAAACCTGACTCTCTGAATATGGCGGACAATGAGGGCTGCTGAGAAGCTAAGGACAATGGCACTGGGTTTTGATCCTGCAGCATGTTCTGGCTTTGAGGGTGCCTAGCCAGTTTGGATGTTCACCTTCCTAGTCCAGCATGGAGGGGCAAGGACTTTGGACTTTCCACAGGGCAGGGAACCTTGGCTGCTCTTCAGACTGCAGAGCGAGGGGGAGAGAAGTGGGGGGAGGGGGAGAGAAGTGGGGGGAGGGGGGAGGAGTGGGAGGATGGGATGAGGGGGAATTTTTTTTCCTCAATAAAAAAAATACCAATTCAAATTCCCAATCCCTCCTCTCCTCTCATTCCCTTTACACACCCTTCCACCCACTCCAATCTAATCCTAAGATAGGGTAAGATAATTTGCTTTGTGTAAGGTCCAAGGCCCTCCCTACTACATCTAGACTGAGCAAGGTATACATCCAAAGAGAATAGGATTCCAGAAAGTCAGTGCTTGCAGTTGAGATAAATCCCAGTGCCACTGCCAATGCAGCCTTTCAGTCTGCCCAAGCCATACAACTGTCAACCACATTCAGAAGGACTAATTTGTTCCTATTCTTGTTTCTCCCCAGTCCAGCTGAAGTTGGTGAGCTCCCTTTAACTCAGATAAGCTGTTTCAGTGGATGAACCCTTCATGCTCTTTACCATTTTGCTCACACTCTCATTCCTTCCACTTTTCAACTGGACCTTGAGAGGGTCTCTGTCTCTGTTTCCATCTGTTGTTGGATGAAGGTTCTATGGTGATATTTAAGATAATCATCAGTCTGATTACAGGGGAAGGCCAGTTCAGGCACCCTCTCCTCTATTGCTTAGAGTCTTAGCTGGGGTCATCCCTGTGGATTCCTTGAAATTGTTCTAGAGTCAGGTTTCTTGCTAATGCCTTCCTGGCTCCCTCAATCAAGATATCTCTTTCCTTGCTCTCATATCTGTCCTTCCTCCATCATGACTAACCCATTCCTTCAAGTTTTCCTCAACTCCCCTTCTCCCCTCATCTTCTCCCTTTATCCTTCCTTCTCCCCCTGTCTCATACTCCCAATTTTGTCAAGTGATCTTATCTGTTTCCAATTTCCAGGTGAGTCTATATATGTATTTCTTTGGGTTCACCTTATTACTTAGCTTCTCTGGTAATATGAACTATAGGCTCAATATCCTTTTTTATAGCTAGTATCCACTTATGACTCAGTACATACCATATTCATCTTTTTGGGTCTGGGCTATATCACTCAGGCTAGTGTTTTCTAATTCCAGGCATTTGCATGCAAAATTCAAGTTGTCATTATTTTCTACCACTGGGTAGTACTCTAATGTGTAAACATGTCACATTTTCTTCATCCATTCATCAGTTGAGGGGCATCTAGGTTGTTTCCAGGTTCTGGCTATTACAAAAATGCTGTTATAAACATATTTGAACAAATGCTTTTGTAGTGTGATTGGGCATCTTTTGGGTATATTCCCAAGAGTGGTATTGCTAGATCCTGAGGTAGGTTGATTCCCAACTTTCTGAGAAACTGCCATACTGATATCTAAAGTAGTTGTAAAAGTTTGCATTTTCATAAGCAATGAATGAGTGTTCCCCTTACTCCACATCCTAGTCAACACAAGCTATTATTTGTGTTTTTGATCTTATTCATTCTGACAGGTGTAAGATAGTATCTCAGAGTTGTTTTGATTTGTATTTTCCTGATGGCTAACAAAGTTGAACATTTCCTTAAGTGTCTTTTGGACATATGAAATTCTTCTGTTGAGAATTATTTTTTTTAGCTCAGTATACCACTTTTTAATTGGGTTATTTAGAATTTTAATGTGTAATTTCTTGAGTTCTTTATATATTTTGGAGATCAGTCCTTTGTCTGATGTGGGGTTGGTGAAGATTTTTTTTTCCCATTAGTAGTCTGCCTTTTTCTCTTATTGACTGTGTCCTTTGCTCTACAGAAGCTTCTCAGTTTCAGGAGGTTCCATTTTTTTCATTGTTGCTCTTATTGTCTGTGCTACTGGGGTTATATTTATGAAGTGGTCATCTATGCCCATGCATTGCAGACTACTTCCCACCTCCTCTTCTACAGGTTTAGTGTGGTTGATTTATACTGAGGTCTTTAATCCATTTGGACTTGAGTTTTGTGCATGGGCATAGATATGGATCTATTTTCATTCTTCTACAGGTTTACATGCAATTATGATGCTTGCACAATTTTTGAAGATGCTTTCCTTTTTTCATTGTATAATTTTAGCTTCTTTTTGAAAAATCAGGTGTTCACAGGTGTGTGGATTAATATCTGGGCATTAAATTCAATTCCATTGGTCAACGTCTCTCTTTTTATGCCAATGCAATGCTGTTTTCATTACTGTAGCTTTGTAATAGAGTTTGATGTCAGAGATGATATTGCTGCAGGTAGTTGCTTTATTTTACAGGATGTTTCGCTATCCTGGGTCTTTTGTTTTTCCTTATGTTGTTGATTATTATTCCTTTAAGGTTTATGAAGAATTGTGCTGGGATTTTTGATGGGGATTGCATTTAATCTATATATTGCTTTTGGTAGGATTGCCATTTTTACTATGCTGATCCTTCCTATCCAAGAGCATGGGATATCTTTCCATTTTCTGGTATCTTCTTCAGTTTCTTTCTTCAAACACTTAAAGTTCTTGTCAAATAGGTCTTTTACTTCTTTGGTTAGTGTTACCCCAAGATACTTTATGCTACTTTTGGATATTGTGAAAGGTGATATTTCTCTGATTTCCCTCTCAGCTTCTTTATCCTTTGTGTATAGGAGGGCTACTGATTTTTTTGAGTTGATTTTGTAACCTGCCACAAAACTGAATGTATTTATCAGCTGTAGGAATTCTCTGGTAGAGTTTCTGGGGTCACTTATGTACACTATCATATCATCTGCAACTAATGAAAGTTTGACTTCTTCCAATTTGAATCCTCTTGATTCCTTATTGTTGTGTTATTGCTATTGCTAAAACTTCAAAAACTATGCTGAAGAGGCATGGAGAGAGTGGACAGCCTTGTTCCTGATTTTAGTGGAATCTCTTTGAGTTTCTCTCCATTTAATTTGATGTTTGCTGTCAGCTTGCTGCATATTGCTTTTATTATATTTAGATATGTTCCTTTTATCCCTGATCTCTCCCAGAGTAATTATCATGAAGTTGTGTTGGATTGTGTCAAATGCTTTTTTAGCATCTAATGAAATGATCATATGTTTTTTCAGTTTATTTATATGATGGATTACATTGATAGATTTTCATATGTTGAACAAGCCCTGCATCTCTGGGATGACGTCAAGTTGATCATGATGGATGATTTACCTGATGTGTTCTTGGATACAGTTCGCCAGTATTTTTTTTGAGTATTTTTGCATCCATGTTCATGAGTGAGATTGGTCTGTAATTCATTTTCTTGGTTGAGTCTTTGTGTGGTTTTGTTTTTTTTATAGGCTCAATGTCCTTTATTTATGGCTAGAAACCAAATATGAGTGAGTACATCCCATGTTTCTCTTTTTGGGTCTGATTTACCTCACTCAGGATAGTGTTTTCGATTTCCATCCATTTGCATGCAAAATTCAAGAAGTTGTTGTTTTTTACTGTTGAGTAGTAGTCTAATATGTATATATTCCACATTTTCTTCATTCATTCTTCCATTGAAGGGCATTAGGTTGTTTCCAGGTTCTGGCTATTACAAACAATGCTGCTATGAACATAGTAGAACATATACTTTTGTTGTATGATCGGGCATCTCTTGGGTATATTCCCAAGAGTGGCATTGCTGGGTCCAGGGGTAGGTTGATCCTAAATTTCCTGAGAAACCGCCACACTACTTTCCAAAGTGGTTGCACAAGTTTGCATTCCCACCAGCAATGGATGAGGGTACCCTTTTCTCCACAACCTCTCCAGCAAAGGCTATCATTGGTGTTTCTGATTTTAGCCATTCTGACAGGTGTGAGATGGTATCTTAAAATTGTCTTGATTAGCATTTCCCTGATTGCTAAGGAAGTTGAGCATGACCTTAAGTGTCTTTTGGCCATTTGAATTTCTTCCGTTGAGAATTCTCTGTTCAGCTCAGTGCCCCATTTTATAATTGGGTTGATTAGCCTTTTACGGTCTAGTTTCTTGAGTTCTTTATATATTTTGGAGATCAGACCTTTGTCAGTTGTGGGGTTGGTGAAGATCTTCTCCCAGTCAGTGGGTTGCCTTTTTGTCTTAGTGACAGTGTCCTTTGCTTTACAGAAGCTTCTCAGTCTCAGGAGGTCCCATTTATTCAATGATGCCCTTAATGTCTGTGCTGCTGGGGTTATACGTAGGAAGTGGTCTCCTGTGCCCATGTGTTGCAGTCTACTTTCCACTTTCTCTTCTATCAGGTTCCATGTAGTTGGATTTATATTGAGGTCTTTAATTTATTTGGACTTGAGTTTTGTGCATGGTGATAGATATGGATCATTTTTCTTTCTTCTACAGATTGACATTAGATACAGTTTGCCAGTATTTTTTTTATTGAGAAAACGAAAAAAAGTTTCCCCCTCCTCCCAGCCTTCCATTTCCCTCCCCCTCCTCCCACCCTTCTCCCCCTCCCCCAGTCCTCTCCCCCTCCCTCTCCAGTCCAAAGAGCAGTCAGGGTTCCCTGCCCTGTCGAAAGTCCAAGGTCCTCCCCCCTCCGTCCGTGTCTATGAAGGTGAACATCCAAACTGGCTAGGCTCCCACAAAGCCAGAACATGAAGTGGGATCAAAACCCCATGCCATTGTCCTTGGCTTCTCATCAGCCCTCATTGTTCGCCATGTTCAGAGAGTCCGGTTTTATCCCATGCTTTTTCAGTCATAGACCAGCTGGCCTTGGTGAGCTCCCAATAGATCAGCCCCACTGTCTCAGTGAGTGGGTGTACCCCTCGTGGTCCTGACTTTCTTGCTCACCTTCTCCCTCCTTCTGCTCCTCATTGGGACCTTGGGAGCCCAGTTCAGTGCTCCAGTGTGGGTCTCTGTCTCTATCTCCATCCATCACCAGATGAAGGTTCTATGGTGATATGCAAGATATTCATCAGTTTTGCTATAGGATAGGGTCATTTCAGGTTCCCTATCCTCAGCCGCCTAAGGAACTAACTGGGGACATCACCTGGGGCTCCTGGGAGCCACTCTAGGTTCAAGTCTCTTGCAAACCCTAAGGTGGCTCCCTGCGGCGGGCTCCCTGACAGAGCAGGAAGGAACAGCCACCAGACGAGGATTCTTCTCAAATCACGCTTTATTGGAGCCTCTTGGTTGTAGGGAGAGCAGAAAGCAAGGGGCCCGGAGCTCTCAACTATAGCTGCTTATATAGGGAGTCTGCCTAGCAACTTTTGATACTTTGATACTTTAACTATTTTTTTGGAGACCCACTGGCAGGAATGAAAGCAGGGGAACATCCTTGTCAATTACAGACCAGGATGTTCCCCTGTCGGTCAGGGGAAGTGTGGACGGCTAGATCACAACAACTCACCCTGTTTTCCGGTGGAAGAACTGCAACCCTAATATGGAGTTATCTATCAAGCGAGGCTGGGGCCAAATGCCATCTTGTAATGACAGCTATTCAAGTCGGCTCCCAGCAGTTCCCCCTTTCTGTTTTTCTCTGTAGGCCAGTGAGGTCTTACTCTCGTTTAGGTCCTCACCTCATGATGTGAGGACCGATCAAAGGAGGCCCAAAACTCCTGGTACTCCTTCTCCCGTGCAATGGAATAAACTCCTGGGAGGTGCAAAGGCAGTACTCAGAGTAAAAAATGCATACCTTTCTCAGTGCAATGGAGAATTTTTCCCTGAGAGTGTAAAGGCTATGCAAGGAACAAACCTATTGGCCTTTTGGGACAGATAACTATACTTGGGGTGAATCGCCATTCTCCAAAGCGGCTAATGCTTGTAAAACCGCAACCTTCTCTTGAAATGTGAGCTTGGGGGCGGCATTTTTATACATCCCAAACAAGAAAAAAACAAAAAGGGGGGAGCTTCTCACTGTCATGGAACCACCTCCTCAAGTCAAGCCCACCACCACAAGGTTGTCTCCCCGGAAAGTCAAGTCGAAGGAGAGGCTGAGCACACAGCTCTGAGGGGGAAGGAATAGCCCCCCTCAAAGTAGGGACTGAGGAGGCCTGCAAGAGCCAAACTGAACTTGTTGCCCCAAAGGAATCCACCAGTGTGTTACCCTCTGAGCAAAGTTCAAAAGTGCCAGATGGTGAAAACATTACACACCAAGTGTCAAACAGGTTCAGCTGGGGCCTGTGAAACTGAAGTGGGCACTGAGCAGAACACAGCAGCAACGTCCCCGTGAAGGACTTAGCAGTTGAGCCAGGGTTAAAGAAGCTGCTTCAATAAACGGAGAAAAAACCGCAGCATTGTGGCGAACAGGAACAGTGAATAGTGTTGGAAGTAATCAGTCTATTGCCAGTATGTCTATCAGTGCCTGCAGCCAAAGCAGCAGTGTTAACAGTTTTTCAGATACCTCGAATGACAAGAATGAGCTTGACATGATGGAGGGAGACCATACAGTGATGTATAATGGTTCTGTTATCCTAGAACAAGAGCATCGGATCCACTGTCTCCACCTCAAGTGTCCCATCACGCAACCATACAAACGGCATCACTGGTCTGATTATTATTATTTTTTTATTAAGAGTTTGGGCTGATCTTATTATTTTTTTTAATTGAGAAAAAAATTTCCGCCTCCTCCCATCCTCCCACTCCTCCCCCCACCCCCCCACTCTTCCCCCCTCCCCCCACTCCTCCCCCCTCCCCCCACTCCTCTCGCCCTCCCTCTGCAGTCTGAAGAGCAGCCAGGGTTCCCTGCCCTGTGGTAAGTCCAAAGTCCTTGCCCCTCCATCCTGGTCTAGGAAGATGAACATCCAAACTGGCTAGGCACCCTCAAAGCCAGAACATGATGCAGGATCAAAACCCAGTGCCATTGTCCCTGGCTTCTCAGCAGCCCTCATTGTCCGTCATATTCAGAGAGTCCGGTTTTATCCTCTGCTTTGTAAGGAGAGATGGGGAGAGAAAAGTGAGAAGGGTAGGATGGGGAGAACTTGGGGAAATGGGATGATTGGGATAAAGGAAGTTTGGATAGGGGAGCAGGGAAGCACATATCTTAATTAAGGGAGCCATCTTAAGGTTGGCAAGAGACTTGGACCTAGAGGTGCTTCCAGATGCCCAAGGCAAGGTCCCCAGTTAGTTCCTGGGGCAGTTGAGGATAGGGAACCTGAAATGATCCTATCCTATAGCCATACTGATGAATATCTTGCATATCACCATAGAACCTTCATCTGGCGATAGATGTAGATAGAGACAGAGACCCACACTGGAGCACTGGACTGAACTCCCAAATTCCCAATGAGGAACAGAAGGAGGGTGAACATGAGCAAAGAAGTCAAGACCACAAGGGGTGCACCCACCCACGGAGACAGTGGGCTGATCTATTGCGAGCTCACCAAGGCCAGCTGGTCTGATTATTTTTAATGGTCCAGCGGTAGAGCAGAGATTGCAGGGAATGAGAGGCGCGGCATGGAGCTCCGGGCAACCGGCTTCTGCCTTGCGCTGCTGTGGGGTTGCGCGATGGCAGTTAGGGCGACACAGGGAAAGGAAGTTGTTTTGTTGGACTTCACAGCAATGGAAGGGGAACTTGGCTGGCTCACATACCCTTATGGCAAAGGGTGGGACTTAAGCTGAACATATCTTTATTGAGCTCAAGTTCATTGTGCGAGACTGCAACAGCTTCCCGGGAGACGCCAGCTCCTGCAAAGAGACCTTCAACCTTTACTACGCCGAGTCGGATGTGGACTATGGCACCAATTTTTAGAAGCACCAGTTTACCAAGATCGACACCATAGCCCCGGATGAGATCACAGTCAGCAGCAACTTTGAGGCTCGCAATGTCAAGCTGAACGTGGTGGAGCGCATCGGTGAGGCCGCTCACCTGGAAGAGCTTTTACCTGGCCTTCCAGGACATTGGCGCCTGTGTGGCGCTACTCCCTGTCTGTGTCCAGAGATTTTGTAGAGCCTGGCTCACTTCCCTAAGGCCATCACCATGGCCATCTCCGAGACTCACCCCCTGGCCACTGTGGCTGGTAGCTGTTGGGCAGTGTCTGTGTCAGGCGGGCTACGAGAAGGTTGCCGATGTCTGTCAAGCCTGCTCGCCAGGATTCTTTAAGTCTGAGGCATCTGAAAGCTCTTCTCTGGAGTGTCCAGAGCATGCCTTGCCATCAGATGAGGGTGCCACCTCCTGCCAGTGGGAAGAAGGCAGACAGTATTCCCCATCTCTGCTCTGCTCGAATCCGGATTGTCATCGCCATCGTCATCAGGAACAGCAGTGGCATCATCTTCGACCGGATCAGCAGTATCAGTATCCTGAAGAGCGGCTGGGTCATTATTATGATGGACTTCAACAGTTCTGGTCAGGCGGCTCGGGACCCAATGAGGCACTTCTCGATCCTGGGGAAAAACACAAATAGCTCCCCTGGACCTCCGGATAACGGGGTCCGGGCCATACCATTTATTATCCAACACATCCTTTCATATCACTTTCCCTGCCCCTTCCGGGGAGGTGTGGGCGTGTCGGTTGGCTGCCATACGATCTTTGTTAACTCTAGCCTGGGTATGGGCTCTATCGGCCACCAGAGACTTAAAATCTAGAAATTGTCCCTTAGTCAAGCTGGCCCTGGCCAACTCTGTCCAATCTGTAGGCGTCAGCACCGAGGTGCAAAGTCTGCACAGGAGGGTGATTGAATAATCTGCAGTAGCCCCAAAATCCTTAACTGCTGTTACCAGATCTTTTAATTGTTTATATGGCACTGGCTCATACCACCTATGATGGGTGACAGAATCCTCCATCACCGGGTATGTTGAGGCCAAGCGTGCCCAAGTGCTCTGGCTAATATAATGGCAACCCTTTCCTGGTTTAGCCGCTTGTGCACCTAATGGCGGTGCCGAGGGGCAGGGCACACCCTCCATCTGCGCACAAGCACCGGGTGGGTTATAGGCTGGGGGACGGTGATAATCCCGCTCATACCTTTCTTCCTCATACTTAGCAGCCTCCTCCTCTAGCTCCTCCTCTTCCTGTGAGCTGAGTTCATCGCCCGACAAATCTAAGTCAGCGAACTCTGTGGAGACTAGGTAAAGCCAGTTCTTTTCCTTTTTATCCCCTTTTTCCCATTTAGGGTTTTCTTGAGTTTCTTTTTTTGGTATACCTTTTATCCTTTTACCCTTTTCCTTTTTACTATCCTTTTTTATGTTTATTCTTTTCAGTCTAGACCTGCCTAAGTCCCCCCCTTTTAAATCAGACTCTGATAGGCTGTCCTGGTGTGCTTGCAGTGCCCTCCTCCTTTCCCAGTGCAACCAAAAGCAGCACAGAAAAACGAGAATGATGAGGGCCACAAAGATCAAGCAAAGTACCTCAGGTGTAACCCCAGCAATCATCATACTTGGGAGACTCACCGACATCGCCGCTCCGCGTGTCGAGTTCTGAATCCTATTTGGCCCCTCACTCAGTACAAAAGCTTGTCCCAGCGTCCCGGGTTTCGGCACCAGTTGCTGCGAGCTCCCTGACCAGCAGGAAGGAACAGCCACCAGACGAGGATTCTTCTCAAATCACGCTTTATTGGAGCCTCTTGGTTGTAGGGAGAGCAGAAAGCAAGGGGCCCGGAGCTCTCAACTATAGCTGCTTATATAGGGAGTCTGCCTAGCAACTTTTGATACTTTGATACTTTAACTATTTTTTTGGAGACCCACTGGCAGGAATGAAAGCAGGGGAACATCCTTGTCAATTGCAGACCAGGATGTTCCCCTGCCGGTCAGGGGAAGTGTGAACGGCTAGATCACAACAACTCACCCTGTTTTCCGGTGGAAGAACTGCAACCCTAATATGGAGTTATCTATCAAGTGAGGCTGGGGCCAAATGCCATCTTGTAATGACAGCTATTCAAGTCGGCTCCCAGCAGCTCCCTTAACTAAGAATTGTGCTTCTGTGCTCCCCTATCCAACCTTCCTTTTTCCCAATCATCCTGTTTCCCCAAGTTCTCCCCATCCTCTCCTCACTTTTCTCTCCCCATCTCCCCTTACCCCCAACCCAACCCACCCCCAAGATCCCACTTTTCTCCCCAGCAATTTTGTCTACTTCCCATAGCCAAGAGGATAACTATATGAACCCAAGGAAAAACATATAGTTATCCTCTTGGTTATGGGAAGTAGCCAGTATTTTTTTGAGTATTTTTGCATCAATGTTCATGAGTGAGATTGGTCTATAATTCATTTTCTTGGTTGAGTCTGTGTGGTTTTCGTATTAGGGTAACTGCAACCTCATAAAGAGTTTGATAATGTCCCTTCTGTTTCTATTATGTGGAACACTTTGAGGAGTATAGGTATTGAAGGAAATAAACTGGGAAAAGGAGAATTTCACTTGAGCCCCAATCACCTGGCCTGGTTCCTCATTCCCCCACCCACACATGTCCTTCCTGGACTGAAAAATGTTTTTTTCCGAGAACCGGTTAGTACAAACAAATATGTCCCAATGTTGACCTTATGCTAATGTGAATGTTATGTCCAATCAGGTTATAATATGCTAAAGTTGTGGGTTTGTTATGTCCAATCGGGTTGTAGTATGTTAAAAGTATGGTTATTATGTTTTTTCCATATAAAAGCTTGTTGAAATTGTTGTTCAGGGGCTCTGCCTCCTCAGAGATCAGAAGCACCCAGTTGTACAATTGTTAATAAATCCTCTTGCTTGTTGCATCTGCTGGGCTGGTCATTTGAGTGGTGGGGCTTCTCCCTGGAACTAAGACCAGAGGGTCTTACAGTATTAGCTCTTCTTGGAAGTTCTTGTAGAATTCTGCAGTAAAACCATTTGGCTTTGGGCTTTCTTTTGTGGGGAGGTTTTTGATGACAGCTTCTATTTCCTTACTGATTATAGGTCTATTTAAATTGCTCACCTGGTCTTGATTTAATTTTGATATATGGTATCTATCTAAAAAATTGTCCATTTCTTTTACACTTTCAAATTTTGTGTATCACAGATTTTCTTTTAGTATGACCTAATGATTCTCTTATTTCCTCAGTGTCTGTTGTTATATCTCTGATTTTGTTCTGATTTTGTTAATTCTCTATTACCCTTTTGATTAGTTTGGATAAGGGTTTGTCAGTCTTGTTGATTTTCTCAAAGAACTAGCTGCTTGTTTTATTGATTTTTTGCATTGGTTTTTGTTTTTATTTTGTTGATTTCCTGTCCTCAAATTATTATTTCCTGTCTTCTACTCCTCCTGGGTGAGTCTGCTTCTTTTTATTCTAGAGCTTTCAGGTGTGCTGTTAAGTCACTAATGTGAGCTTTCTCTGTTTTCTTTATGTAGGCACTCAGTGCTATGAACTTTCCTCTAAGCACTGCTTTCATAGTGTCTAGGTTTGGATATTTTGTGCCTCCAATTTTATTGAATTCAAGAAAGACTTTAATTTCTTGATGCAGAAGAGGTTAAGTAGTTGACTGTTCAATTTCCATGAGTTTGTTGGCTTTCTGAAATCATTACTGTTAAATTCTAAATTCAATCCTTTGTGATCCAGTAAGACATAGGGGTTTACTCCAATTTCTTTGTGTCTGTGGAGGTTTCCTTGTTATTGAGTATGTGATCAATTTTAGAGAAGCTTCCATGAGGTGTTGAGAAGAAGGTATATTCTTTTTTTGTTTGGGTGGAATGTACTATAGATGTCAGTTAATTCCATTTGATTAATTACATCTGTAAGTTTTTTTTATTTCTCTGTTAAGTTTCTGTCTGGTTGACCTGTCGAGGGTGGACTCTTGAAGTCTCCTACTATTAGTGTATGGGGTTTGATGTGCGATTTAAGTTTTAGTAATGTTTCTTTTACATATTTGGGTACTCATATATTAGGGGCATAGATATTTAGGACTGAGACTTCATCTTGATGAATTGTTCCTGTTATGAGAATAAAGTGTCTTTCTCCATCTCTTCTGATTGATTTTAGTTTGAAATCAGTTTTGTTAGATATTATGATAGCCACACCTGATTGTTTCTTAGGTTCATTTGATTGGCAAAGCTTATTGCAACCCTTTACTTGAGGTAGCATCTTTCTTTGAGGTTGCAGTGTATTTCTTGTAAACAGCAGAAGCCTGGATCATATCCGTTCTCTTAGCCTGTGTCTTTTTTATAGGTGAATTGATTCTATTGATATTAAGCAATATTAATGACCAGTGGTTGTTAGCTCTGTTTAATTTTCAGTAGTAGTGCTTGTTTATTTTCCTTCTTTGGCTTATGCTGGTTGGGGGTTATCAGATGTCTGTGTTATTTTGGGTGTAGTTAGATTTCTTTGGTTGAGGTTTTTTTGTTTGTACTCTCTGTAATGGTGAGTTTGTGGATACATATTGTTTAAATCAGTTTTGTCATGGAATATTTTGCTTTCTCCATTGATAATTTCTGAAAGCTTTGCTGGGTATAGTAGTCTGGGCTTGCATCCATTGTCTCTTACTGTCTGCAGTACACATATCCAGGACCTTCTAGCTTTCATGGTTTCCATTGAGAAGTCGGGTGTATTTCTGATAAGTATACCTTTACATGTTACTTGGCCTTTTTCCTTTGCATCTCTTAATATTCTTTCTTTATTCTGTGTCTTTTCTGTTTTGATTATTATATGCGATGGGATTTTTTTTGATCTGCTCTATTTGGTGTTCTGTAAGCTTCTTGTACCTTTATAGGGATATCCTTCTTTAGTTTGGGCAAGTTTTCTTGTATAATATTGTTGAATATATTTTCTTTGCCTTTGAGCTGGAGTCCTTCTCCTTCTTTTTTTTAAAATATTTATTTATTATGTATACAATATTCTGTCTGTATGCCTGAAGGCCAGAAGAGGGCACCAGACCTCTTCACAGATGATTGTGAGCCACCATGTGGTTGCTGGGAATTGAACTCAGGACCTTTGGAAGAGCAGGCAATGCTCTTAACTAACTGAGCCATCTCTCCAGCCCCCTTCTCCTTCTTATACCACTATTATTCTTAGGTTTGGTCTTTTTATGGTGTCCCAGAATTTCTTAATATTTTTTGTTATGAATATGTTGGATATAATGTTTTCTTTGAGCAATGAGTCTATTTCCTCTATAGTATCTTCCGAGCCTGAGATTCTCTCTTCTATCTCTATTCTGGTAGTTATATTTGTAGCTGTAGTTCCTGTTTGTTTACCCAGATTTTTTCATATACAGAATTTCATCGATTTGTGTTATCTTTTTTTTAATTAATTAATTTATTTATTAAAGATTTCTGCCTCCTCCCCGCCACCACCTCCCATTTCCCTTCCCCTCCCCCAATCAAGTCCCCCCCCCTCATCAGGTCGAAGAGCAATCGGGGTTCCCTGACCTGTGGGAAGTCCAAGGACCACCCACCTCCATCCAGGTCTAGTAAGGTGAGCATCCAAACTGCCTAGGCTCCCCCAAAGTCAGTATGTGCAATAGGATATAAAACCCATTGCCATTGTTCTTGAGTTCTCAGTAGTCCTCATTGTCCGCTATGTTCAGCAAGTCTGGTTTTATCCCATGCTTTTTCAGACCCAGGCCAGCTGGCCTTAGAGGGTTCCCGATAGAACATCTCCATTGTCTCAGTGTGTGGGTGCACACCTCGCAGTCCTGAGTTCCTTGCTTGTGCTCTCTCTCCTTCTGCTCCTGATTTGGACCTTGAGATTTCTGTCCGGTGCTCCAAAGTGGGTCTCTGTCTCAGTCTCCTTTCATCGCCTGATGAAGGTTAATATCCAGGAAGATGCCTATATGTTTGTCTTTGGATTCACCTTCTTTTTTTTATTATAATTCTTTATTTATTATTTGAACAAAGCAGTCACCTTTAATATATGACACTCTCACATATATCCATTATGTTCTGTTAGTCATAACCCTCCTCTACTATCTTTTTTTTTATTGAGGAAAAAATTTCCGCATCATCCCATCCTCCCATTCCTCCCCCCACTCCTCTCCCGCTCTCCCCCCTCCTCTCCCCCTTCCCCAACTTCTCTCCCCCTCCCTCTGCAGTCTGAAGAGCAGCCAGGGTTCCCTGCCCTGTCGAAAGTCCAAAGTCCTCGCCCCTCCATCCTGGTCTAGGAAGGTGAACATCCAACTGACTAGGCACCCTCAAAGCCAGAACATGATGCAGGATCAAAACCCAGTGCCATTGTCCCTGGCTTCTCAGCAGCCCTCATTGTCCGTCATATTCAGAGAGTCCGGTTTTATCCTCTGCTTTTTCAGTCACAGTCCAGCTGGCCTTGGTGAGCTCTCAATAGATCAGCCCCACTGTCTCCGTGGGTGGGTACACCCCTTGTGGTCCTGACTTCTTTGCTCATGTTCACCCTCCTTCTGTTCCTCATTGGGACTATGGGAGTTCAGTCCAGTGCTTCAGTGTGGGTCTCTGTCTCTATCTACATCCATCGCCAGATGAGGGTTCTATGGTGATATGCAAGATATTCATCAGTATGGCTATAGGATAGGGTTATTTCAGGTTCCCTATCCTCAACTGCCCTAGGAACTAACTGGGGACCTCGCTTTGGACATCTGGAAGCACCTCTAGGTCCAAGTCTCTTGCCAACCCTAAGATGGCTCCCTTAATTAAGATATGTGCTTCCCTGCTCCCCTATCCAAACTTCCTTTATCCCAATCATCCCATTTCCACAAAGTTCTCCCCATCCTACCCTTCGCACTTTTCTCTCCCCATATCCCCTTACCCCCTCATATCCCACCCCCAAGATCCCGATTTTTTGCCTGGCAATCTAGTCTACTCCCATACCCAGGAGGATAGCTATATGTTTTTCTTTGGGTTCACCTTCTTATCTAGCTTCTTTAGGATAACAAAATATAGACTCACTGACCTTTATTCATGGCTAGAACCCAATTATGAGTGAGTACATCCCTTGTTCATCTTTTTGGGTCTGGGTTACCTCACTCAGGATAGTATTTTCTATTTCCATCCATTTGCATGCAAAATTCGAGAAGTCATTGTTTTTTACCGCTGAGTAGTACTCTAATGTGTATATATTCCACACTTTCTTCAACCATTCTTCCATTGACGGACATCTAGGTTGTTTCCAGGTTCTGGCTATTACAAACAATGCTGCTATGAACATAGTTGAATAAATGCCCCTGTCATATGATCAGGTATCTCTTGGGTATATTCCCAAGAGTGGCATTGCTGGGTCTGGGGGTAGGTTGATCCCGAATTTCCTGAGAAACCGAAACACTGCTTTCCAAAGTGGTTGCACAAGTTTGCATTCCCACCAGCAATGGATGAGGGTAGCCCTTCCTGCACAACCTCTCCAGCAGAGGCTATCATTGGTGTTTTTGATTTTAGCCAATCTGACAGGTGTAAGATGATATCTCAAAGTTGTTTTGATTTGCATTTCCCTGATCGCTAAGGAGGTTGAGCATGACCTTAAGTGTCTTTTGGCCATTTGAACTTCTTCTGTTGAGAATTCTCTGTTCAGATCAGTGCCCCATTTTTTAATTGGGTTAATTAGCCTTTTAAAGTCTAGTTTCTTGAGTTGTTTATATATTTTGGAGATCAGACCTTTGTCTGTTGTGGGGTTGGTGAAGATCTTCTCCCAGTCAGTGTGTTGCCTTTTTGTCTTAGTGACTGTGTCCTTTGCTTTACAGAAGCTTCTCAGTTTCAGTAGGTCCCATTAATTCAATGTTGCCCTTAATGTCTGTGCTGCTGGGATTATACCTAGGAAGCGATCATCTGTGCCCATCTGTTGTAGGGTACTTCCCAATTTCTCTTCTATCAGGTTAGGTGTGTTCGGATTGATATTGAGGTCTTGGATCCATTTGGACTTGAGTTTTGTGCATGGTGATAGATATGGGTCAATTTTCATTCTTCTACAGGTTGACATCCAGTTGTTCCAGCACCATTTGCTGAAAATACTTTCTTTCTTCCATTGTATACTTTTAGCTCCTTTATCGAAAATGAGGTGTTCATAGGTTTGTGGGTTAAGATCTGGGTCTTCTATACGATTCCATTGGTCGACTTCTCTGTTTTTATGCCAATACCACACTGTTTTCATTACTGTGGCTCTGTAATAGAGTTTGAAGTCAGGGATGCTAATGGCCCCAGAAGTTCCTTTATTATATAAGACTGTTTTGGCTATCCTGGGTTTTTTGTTTTTTCCATATAAAGTTGATTATTGTCCTCTCAAGCTCTGTGAAGAATTTTGATGGGACCTTGATGGGGATTGCATTGAATCTATAAATTGCCTTTGGTAGAATTGCCATTTTTACTATGTTGATCCTCACAATCCAAGAGCAAGGGAGATCCTTCCATTTTCTGGTATCCTCTTCAATTTCTTAAAGTTCTTGTCAAATAGATCTTTCACTTCCTTGGTTAGAGTTACCCCAAGATATTTTAAGCTATTTGTGGCTATCGTGAAAGGTGATGCTTCTCTGATTTCCCTCTCTGCTTCCATATCCTTTGTGTATAGGAGGGCGACTGATTTTTTGGAGTCGATCTTGTATCCTGCCACATTACTAAAGGTGTTTATTAGCTTTAGGAGTTCTTTGGTGGAGTTTTTGGGGTCACTTATGTACACTATCATATCATCAGCAAATAATGAAAGTTTAACCTTTTCCTTCCCAATTTGAATCCCCTTGATCCCCTTATGTTGTCTTATTGCTATTGCTAAAACTTCAAGCACTATATTGAAGTGGTATGGAGAGAGTGGACAGCCTTGCCGTGTTCCTGATTTTAGTGGGATGGCTTTGAGTTTTTCTCCGTTTACTTTGATGTTAGCTGTCGGTTTGCTGTAAATAGCTTTTATTATATTTAGGTATGTCCCTTGTATCCCGAATCTCTCCAAGACTTTTATCATTAAGGGATGTTGAATTTTGTCAAAAGCTTTTTCAGCATCTAATGAAATGATCATATGGTTTTTTTCTTTCAGTTTATTTATATGATGGATTACATTGATAGATTTTCATATGTTGAACCAGCCCTGCATCTCTGGGATGAAGCCTACTTGATCATAATGGATAATTTTTCTAATGTGTTCTTGGATACGGTTTGCCAGTATTTTGTTGAGGATTTTTGCGTCAATGTTCATGAGTGAGATTGACCTGTAATTCTCTTTCTTGGTTGAGTCTTTGTGTGGTTTTGGTATCAGAGTGAGTGTAGCTTCATAAAAGGAATTTGGCAATGACTCTTCTGTTTCTATATTGTGAAATACATTAAGGAGTATAGGTATTAGGTCTTCTTGGAAGTTCTGGTAGAATTCCGCATTGAAACCATCTGGTCCTGGGCTTTTTTTGGTAGGGAGGTTTTTCATAACAGCTTCTAATTCTTCGCGATTAACAGGTCTATTTAGATTGTTCACCTGGTCCTGGTTTAACTTTGGTAAATGGTATTTATCTAAAAACGTGTCCATTTCTTTTACATTTTCCAGTTTTGTGTCGTACAGGCTTTTGTAGTAAGATCTAATGATTCTTTGAATTTCCTCTGTGTCTGTGGTTATGTCCCCCTTTTCGTTTCTGATCTTATTAATTTGCAAATTCTCTCTCTGCCGTTTGATTAGTTTAGATAGGGGTTTGTCAATCTTGTTGATTTTCTCCAGGAACCAGCTTTTTGTTTCATTGATTCTTTGTATTGTTTTCTGTGTTTCTATTTTGTTGATTTCAGATCTCAGTTTGGTTATTTCCAGTCTTCTACTCCTCCTAGGTGAGTCTGCTTCTTTTTTTTTCTAGAGCTTTCAGGTGGGCTGTTAAGTCTCCAATGTGTGCTTTCTCTGTTTTCCTTAGGTGGGCACTTAGTGCTATGAACTTTCATCTTAGGACTGCTTTCATAGTGTCCCATAAGTTTGAGTAGGTTGTTTCTTTATTTTCATTGAATTCCAGGAAGACTTTAATTTCTTTCTTTATTTCTTCCTTAATCCAGGTATGGTTCAGTAGTTGACTGTTCAGTTTCCATGAATTTGTATGCTTTCTGGGGATAGCATTGTTGTTGAATTCTAGCTTTAATCCATGGTGATCTGATAAGACACAGGTAGTTACGAATATTTTTTTGTAACTGTGGATGTTTGCTTTGTTACCAACTATGTGGTCGATTTTCGAGAAGGTTCCATGAGCTACAGAGAAGAAGGTATATTCTTTCCTATTTGGGTGGAATGTTCTATAGATGTCTGTTAAGTCCATTTGCTTCATTACCTCCATTAATTCTTATTTCCATGGTAGGTTTCTGTCTGATTGACCTGTCCATTGGTGAGAGAGGAGTGTTGAGGTCTCCTACTATTAGTGTGTGCGGTTTGATTGCTGCCTTGAGTTTTAGCAATGTTTCTTTTACATACGTGGGTGCTTTTATATTAGGGGCATAGATATTCAGGATTGAGACTTCATCCTGATGAACTGTTCCTGTTATGAGTACAAAATGTCCCTCTCCATCTCTTCTGATTGATTTAAGTTTGAAGTCAACTTTGTTAGAGATTAGTATAGCCACGTCTGCTTGTTTCTTTGCTCCATTTGCTTGATAAGCCTTTTCCCAGCCCTTTACTCTGAGTATGTGCCTGTCTTTGTGGTTGAGGTGTGTTTCTTGTAAGCAGCAGTATGTTGGATCCTGTTTTCGTATCCAATCTCTTAGCCTGTGCCTTTTTATGGGTGAGTTGAGTCCATTGACATTAAGTGATATTAATGACCAGTGGTTGTTAACTCCGGTCACTTTTTTAGACATAGAGATTGTGTGTTTCCCTTCTTTGAGTTGTGTTGGTGAGGTGTCTCTAGATGTTTGAGATATTGTGGTCGTTGTTGGGCTCCTTGGTTAGTGATTTTCCTTCTATTACTTACTGTAAGGCTGGATTTGTGGCTACGTATTGTTTAAATTTGTTTTTATCCTGAAAAATTTTATTTTCTCCATTTATAGTGAACGAAAGCTTGGCTGGGTATAGTAGTCTGGGCTTGCATCCATGGTCTCAGTTTCTGCAGTACATCTATCCAGGACCTTCTGGCTTTCATGGTTTCCATGGAGAAGTCAGGTGTAAGTCTGATAGGTTTACCTTTATAAGTAAATTGGCCTTTTTCCTTTGCAGCTCTTAATATTCTTTCTTTATTCTGTATGCTTTGTGTTTTGATTATTATATGGCGAGGGGATTTTTTTTTGATCCAGCCTAATTGGTGTTCTGTATGCTTCTTGAACCTTCATAGGTATATCTTTCTTTAGGTTGGGAAAGTTTTCTTATATAATTTTATTAAATATATTTTCTGGACCATTGAGCTTCACTTCTTCTCCTTCTTCTACTCCTATTATTCTTATGTTTGGTCTTTTTATTGTGTCTCAGATTTCCTGAATGTTTTGTGATGAAAATTTGTTGGACTTGCTGTTTTCTTTGATCAGTGTTTTTATTTTCTCTATGGTGTCTTCAGAATCTGAGATTCTTTCTTCTATCTCTTGTATTCTGTTCGATATGCTTGTTTTGTAGTTTCGGTTTGTTTACTTAAATTTTCCATGTCCAGCCGGCCCTCTGTTTATGTTTTCTTCTTTGCCTCCATTTCAGTTTTCAGGTCTTGAACTGTTTCCATTATCTGTTTGATTGTTTTTCCTTGGTTTTCTAGGGTATCATTCACTGATTTGTTCAATTCTTCAAATTTTCTGTTCTATTTCTCATCCATTTCTAAGGGCGTTCTTTACATGCTGTTTAAGGGTGTCAATCAGTTTCATGAAGTCAATCTTTTCTACTTCTTCTTGATTAAGGTGTTCATGTCCCCCTGTTGTGAGGTCGCAGGTTTCTGGTGGCTTCATGTTGGTTTTCAGATTTTTGGGTGAATTTTTGCATTGGCGCCTCCCCAACTCTTCCTCCGAATGCTCCCCTATGGATCTTCTTTTTCAGGATCTGGTCTCCTTACCTATTGATATACCTTCCCAGTGATGACTCTTGTCAGTGATGGCTCTCCTGGAACCGAGATCAGATCTCCATGCCCAATGATGGCTCTCCCTACTGCTGGCTCTCCTGGCACAGAGATCAGGTCTCCAAGCCCAATGTTCGGTCTCCTGCCGAGATCAGGTCTCCGTGCTGGTTGGGTAGCTCCTAAACAAAGTGCCTACCTTGCTTGATGCAGGCAGGCTAGTGAAACAAGGGAACTCCCGCATGCTAGGTTTCCCTGAGGATTCGGAGGGGACCCAGCGCCCAGACAGGCTTAGCTGGGTGATGTTATGTGCCCAGAGACGGCAAGGGGGGCGAGGTGGGGAGGGATGCAAGCTGGCTGGGATAGGAAGAAAGAAGCAGTATGCAGGGCTTAGAGGCCCTGCAGAGAGCTGAAGAAGGATAGGGGGATGAGGAACTTCTCAGTTCCCTGTCCCGGGCTGCCGCCACGGGTTCAGAAACTCACCCCAATGTTGGATCTCATGGCACCAAGATCAGGTCTCTGTGCTGTTTGGGTAGCTCCTAAACAAAGCGCCTACCTTGCTTGATGCAGGCATGGTAGTGAAACAGAGGAACTCCCGCCACTAGGTTGCCCTGATGATTCGGAGGAAACCCAGCGCCCAGACAGGCTGCTGGATTCACCTTCTTATTTAGCTTCTCTAGGATCACGAATTATGAGCTCAATGTCCTTTATTTATGGCCAGAAACCAAATATGAGTGAGTACATCCCATGTTCCTCTTTTTGGATCTGGCTTACCTCACTCAGGATAGTGTTTTCTATTTCCATCCATTTGTATGCAAAATTCAAGAAGTCCTTGTTTTTTACTGTTGAGTAATACTCTAATATGTATATATTCCATACTTTCTTCATCCATTCTTCCATTGAAGGGCATCTAGGTTGTTTCCAGGTTCTGGCTATTACAAACAATGCTGCTATGAACATAGTTGAGCATATACTTTTGTTGTATGATAGGGCATCTCTTGAGTATATTCCCAAGAGTGGTATTGCTGGGTCCAGGGGTAGGTTGATCCCGAATTTCCTGAGAAACCACCACTTTGCTTTCCAAAGTGGTTGCACAAGTTTGCATTCCCACCAGCAATGGATGAGTGTACCCCTTTCTCCACAACCTCTCCCGCCAAGGATATCATTGGTGTTTCTGATTTTACCCATTCTGACAGGTGTAAGATGGTATCTTAAAGTAGTCTTGATTTGCATTTTCCTGATCGCTAAGGAAGTTGAGCATGACCTTAAGTGTCTTTTGGCCATCTGAACTTCTTCTGTTGAGAATTCTCTGTTCAGCTCAGTGCCCCATTTATAATTGGTTTGATTAGACTTTTACGGTCTAGTTTCTTGAGTTCTTTATATATTTTGGAGAATAGACCTTTATCAGTTGCGGGGTTGGTGAAGATCTTCTCCCAGTCAGTGGGTTGCCTTTTTGCCTTAGTGACAGTGTCCTTTGCTTTACAGAAGCTTCTCAGTTCAGGAGGTCCCATTTATTCAATGAGGTCCTTAATGTCTGTGCTGCTGGGGTTATACGTAGGAAGTAGTCTCCTATGCCCATGTGTTGTAGAGAACTTCCCACTTTCTCTTCTATCAGGTTCAGTGTGTTTGGACTGATTTTGAGGTCTTTGTTCCATTTGGACTTGAGTTTTGTGCATGGTGATAGATATGGATCTATTTTCATTCTTCTACAGGTTGACATCAAGTTTTGCCAGCACAATTTGTTGAAGATGCTCTCTTTTTTCCATTGTATACTTTTAGCCCCTTTATCGAAAATCAGGTGTTCATAGGTTTGTGGGTTAATGTCAGGCTCTTCTATTCAATTCCATTGGTCGACTTCTCTGTTTTTATGCCAATACCAAGCTGTTTTCAATACTGTAGCTCTGTAGTAGAGTTAGAAGTCAGGGATGGTAATGCCTCTAGACGATCCTTTGTTGTATAAGATTGTTTTGGCCATCCTGGGTTTTTTATTTTTCCATATAAAGGTGATTATTGTCTTCTCCAGATCTCTGAAGAATTTTGATGGGATTTTGATGGGGATTGCATTGAATCTATAGATTGCTTTTGGTAGAATTGCCATTTTTACTATGTTGATCCTCCCAATCCAGGAGCAAGGGTGATCCTTCCATTTTCTGGTATCCTCCTCAATTTCTTTCTTCAGAGACTTAAAGTTCTTGTCAAATAGATCTTTCACATCCTTGGTCAGAGTTACCCCAAGTTATTTTATGCTATTTGTGGCTATCGTAAAAGGTGATGCTTCTCTAATTTCCTTCTCTGTTTCCTTATCCTTAGTGTATAGGAAGGCCACTGATATTTTGGAGTTGATCTTGTATCCTGCCACATTACTAAAGGTGTTTATCATCTGTAGGAGTTCTTTGGTAGAGTTTTTGGGGTCGCTTATGTATACTATCATATCATCTGCAAAGAACGAGAGCTTAACTTCTTCTTTTCCCTATATGAATCCCCTTGATCCCCTTATGTTGTCTTATTGCTATTGCTAGAACTTCAAGCACTATATTGAAGAGGTATGGAGAAAGCGCACATCCTTGTCGTGTTCCTGATTTTAGTGGGATGGCTTTGAGGTTTTCTCCATTTAATTTAATGTTTGACATCAGTTTGCTGTAAATAACTTTTATTATATTTAGGTATGACCCTTGTATCCCTAATCTCTCCAAGACTTTTATCATAAAGGGGTGTTGAATTTTGTCAAATGCTTTTTCAGCATCTTATGAAATGATCATATGGTTTTATTTCAGTTTATTTATATGGTGGATTACATTGATAGATTTCCGTATGTTGAACCAACCCTGCATCACTGGGATGAAGCCTACTTGATCATAATGGATAATTTTTCTAATGTGTTCTTGGATTCGGTTTGCCAGTATTTTATTGAGAATTTTTGCGTCGATATTCATGAGTGAGATACGCCTGTAATTCTCTTTCTTGGTTGGGTCTTTGTGTGGTTTTGGTATCAGGGTAAGTGTAGCGTCATAAAAGGAATTTGGCAATGACTCTTCTGTTTCTATATTGTGAAATACATTAAGGAGTATAGGTATTAGGTCTTCTTGGAAGTTCTGGTAGAATTCCGCATTGAAACCATCTGGTCCTGGGCTTTTTTTAGAAGGGAGATTTTTGATAACAGTTTCTATTTCTTCGCGACTAACAGGTCTATTTAGATCGTTCACCTGGTCTTGGTTTAGCTTTGGTATATGGTAGTTATCTAAAAAAAATGTCCATTTCTTTTGCATTTTCTAGTTTTGTGGCATACAGGCTTTTGTAGTAAGATCTAATGATTTTCTGAATTTCCTCTGTGTCTGTGGTTATCTCTCCCTTTTCATTTCTCATCTTATTAATTTGCGTGTTCTCTCTCTGTCGTTTAATTAGTTTGGATATGGGTTTGTCGATCTTGTTGATTTCCTTCAAGAACCAACTTTTTGTTTCATTGATTCTTTGGACTGTTTTTTGTGTTTCTATTTTATTGATTTCCGCCCTCAGTTTGATTATTTCCAGTCTTCTACTCCTCCTGGGTGCGTCTGCTTCTTTTTTTTTCTAAAGCTTTCAGGTGTGCTGTTAAGTCTCCGAGGTATGCTTTCTCCGTTTTCTTTAAGTGGGCACTTAGTGCTATGAACTTTCCTCTTAGCACTACTTCCATAGTGTCCCATAGGTTTACGTATGTTGTCCCTTTATTTTCATTAAATTCCAGGAAGACTTTAATTTCTTTCTTGATTTTTTCCATGACCCAGGTGTGGTTCAGTAGTTGACTGTTCAGTTTCCATGAGTTTGTCGGCTTTCTGGAGGTAGTGTGGTTGTTGCCTTCTAACTTTAATCCGTGGTGATCTGATCAGACACAGGTGGACAGTGATATTTTTTTGTATCTGTGGTGGTTTCCTTTGTTTCTGAGTATGCGGTCAATTTTCGAGAAGGTTCCATGAGCTGCAGAGAAGAAGGTATATTCTTTCCTATTTGGGTGGAATGTTCTATAGATGTCTGTTAAGTCCATTTGCTTCATTACCTCCAGTAATTCTTTATTAGGTTTCTGTCTGATTGACCTGTCCATTGCTGAGAGAGGTGTATTGAAGTCTCCTACTACTAGTGTATGTGGTTTGTTGTCTGCCTTGAGTTTTAGTAATATTTCTTTTACATAAGTGGGTGCTTTTAAATTAGGGGCGTAGATATTCAGGATTGAAACGTCATCCTGACGAACTGTTCCAGTTATGAATATAAGGTGTCCATCTTGATCTCTTCTGATTGATTTTAGTTTGAAGTCAGTGTTGTTAGAAATTAATATGGCCACACCTGCTTTTTTCTTAGGACTATTTGCTTGAAAGACCTTTTCCCAACCCTTTACTCTGAGTATGTGCCTTTGTGGTTGAGATGTGTTTCTTGCAAACAGCAGAATGTTGGATCCTGTTTTCTTATCCAATCTCTTAGCCTGTGCCTTTTTATAGGTGAATTGAGACCATTAATATTAAGTGATATTAATGACCAGTGGTTGTTAACTCTGGTCACTTTTTTAGACATAGAGTTTGCGTGTTTCCCTTCTTTGAGTTGTGTTGCTGAGGGGTCTCTAGATGTCTGAGATATTGTGGTCATTGTTGGACTCCTTGGTTAGTGATTTTCCTTCTATTACTTTCTGTAAGGCTGGATTTGTGGCTACGTATTATTTAAATTTGTTTTTATCCTGAAAAATTTTATTTTCTCCATTTATAGTAAACGAAAGCTTGACTGGGTAGTCTGGGATTGCATCCATGGTCTCTCAGTTTCTGCAGCACATCTATCCAGGACCTTCTGGCTTTCATGGTTTCCATGGAGAAGTCAGGTGTAAGTCTGATAGGTTTACCTTTATAAGTAACTTGGCCTTTTTCCTTTGCAGCTCTTAATATTCTTTCTTTATTCTGTATGCTTTGTGTTTTGATTATTATATGGCAAGGGGATTTTTTTTTGATCCAGCCTATTCAGTGTTCTGTATGCTTCTTGAACATTCATAGGTATATCTTTCTTTAGGTTGGGAAAGTTTTCTTCTATAATTTTATTAAATATATTTTCTGGACCATTGAGCTGTACTTCTCCTTCTTGTACTCCTATTATTCTTAGGTTTGTTCTTTTTATTGTGTCCCAGATTTCCTGAATGTTTTGTGATGAAAGTTTGTTGGACTTGCTGTTTTATTTGATCAGTGTGTTTATTTTATCTATGGTGTCTTCAGAATCTGAGATTCTTTCTTCTATCTCTTGTATTCTGTTGTTTATGCTTGTTTCTGTAGTCTCTGTTTGTTTACTTAAATTTTCCATGTCCAGCCGGCCCTCTGTTTGTGTTTTCTTCTTTGCCTCCATTTCAGTTCCAGTCTTGAACTGTTTCCATTATCTGTTTGATTGTTTTTCCTTGGTTTTCTAGGGTATCATTCACTGATTTATTCAATTCTTCAAATTTTATGTTATATTTCTCATCCATTTCTATAAGGGCGTTCTTTACATGCTGTTTAAGGGGGTCAATCAGTTTCATGAAGTCAATCTTTTCTACTTCTTCTTGATTAAGGTGTTCATGTCCCCCCGTTGTGAGGTCGCAGGTTTCTGGTGGCTTCATGTTGCTTTTCAGATTGTTGGGTGAATTTTTGCATTGGCGCCTGCCCATCTCTTCCTCCGAATGCTCCCCTATGGATCTTCTTTTACAGGATCAGGTCCTCATGTCTTGATGTACCTTCCCAGTGATGGCTCTCGCCAGTGATGTTTCTCCTGGAGCCAAGATCAGATCTCCGTGCCCAATGATGGCTCTCTCTACTGCTGGCTCTCCTGGCACAGAGATCAGGTCTCCGAGCCCAATGTTGGGTGTCCTGCCGAGATCAGGTCTCCGTGCTGGTTGGGTAGCTCATAAACAAAGCACCTACCTTGCTTGGTGCAGGCAGGCTAGTGAAACAAAGGAACTCCCTCCCGCTAGGTTGCCCTGAGGATTTGGAGTTACCCAGAGCCCAGACAGGCTGCGCTGGGTGATGTTATGTGCCCAAAGACAGCAGGGGGGCCGGGGTCGGGAGGGTTCTGGATACAAGCTGGGTGGGATAGGAAGAAAGAGGCAGTATGCAGGGAATAGGGGCCCTGCAGAGAGCCCAAGAAGGATAGGGGTTTGAGGAACTTCTGAGTTCCCTGTCCCAGGCTGGTGCCACGGGGTCAGAAACTCACCCCAATGTTGGGTCTCCTGGTGCTGAGATCTGCCAGCACCATTTATTGAAGACACTTTCTTTTTCCTATTGTATAATTTTAGCTTCTTTTTTCTTTGTCAAAAATTAGGTGGTCATAGGTGTGTGGATCAATATCTGGGTCTTCAATTTGATTCCATTGGTCAATCTGTCCGTGTGCCAACACCAGGCTCTTTTATTATTGTTACCCTATAGTAGAGCTTGATGTCAGGGATGTCAATACCTCCCAAAATTCCTTTATTGTACAGGATTGTTTTGGCTTTTCTGTTTTTTTTTGTTTTTCTATATGAAGTTGAGCATTATTCTTTTGAGATCTGTGAAGAATTATGTTGGGATTTTGATGGGGGATTTCATTGAATCTGTAGATTGCTTTGCGTAGGATTGCCATTTTTATTATGTTGACCCTTCTTATCCAAGAGCTTGGTAGATCTTTACATTTTCTGGTATCTTTCACATCTTTGGTTAGTGTTACCTCAAGATATTCTATGTTATTTGTGGCTATTGTGAAAGGTGATGCTTTTCTGATTTCTTTCAAAGTTTATCATTTATATATAGGAAGGCTACTGAATTTTTTTTTGTGTTGATATTGTATCCTACCACATTACTGAAGGTATTTATTAGTGGGTATGGTTTCCCTGGTAGAGTTTTTGGTGTCACATGTATAATGTCATATCACCTGCAGATAGTGAAAGTTTAACTTCTTACTTTCCAATTTGTATCCCTTTGATCTATTTCTTGTCTTATTGCTCTACCTAGAAATTACAAACTATGTTGAATAGATAAAGAGTGGATAGCCTTCTCTTTTCCTTGACTTTAGTGGAATCACTTGGAATTTCTCTCCATTTAATTTCATGGTGGCTGCCAGCTTTTGTATTGCTTTTATTTTGCTTAGATACATTCCTTTTGTCCCTGAGCTTCTAACATGTGTTGGATTTTGTTGAATGCTTTTTCATCATGTAATGAGATGACCATATGGTTTTATTCTTTCAATTTATTTATATAATGGATTACATTGATATATTTTTGTATTTGAACCATCCCTGCATCTCTGGGATGAACTGTACTTGATTATGGGTGATGAGTTTCTTTGATTTGTTCTTGGATTTGGTTTGCCATCATTTTATTGAGTATTTTTACATAAATGTTCATGAGGGAGGTTGGTCTGGAATTCTCTTTCTTGAGTCTTTGTGTGTTTTCAGTAACTGGTCTTATAAAAAGGGTTTAGCAATGTTCCCTCTGTTTTTACTATGCGGACTAATTTGAGAAGTATAAATATCTCGTTTGAAGTTCTGGTAGTATTCTGCATAGAAACCATTTGGTCCAGGGCTTTTTTTTTTTGATTGGGAGGCTTTTGATGACAGTTTCTATTTCCTTGGAGGTTATGGGTCTATTTAAAATGTTCAACTGTTCTTGATTTAATTTTTGTATGTGGTACCTATCCAGTAAATTGTCCTTTTTACGTTTTCCAATTTTGTGGAATACAGATTTTTGTAGTATGACCTAATCATTCTCTGGTTTCCCTTGGTGTCTGTTCTTACATGTCCCTTTTCATTTCTGATTTTGTTAATTTGGATCTTCTCTATCTGCCTTTTGATTAGATTGGATAAGGGTTTGTCTATCTTGATTTTCTCAGAGAATCAGCTCTTTGTTTCACTGATGCCTTGTATAGTTTTCTATTTATTGATTTTGGCCCTCAGTTTGATTACTTTCTGTCATCTACTCCTCCCGAGTCTGCTTCTTTTTTCTAGAGCATTCAAGGTGTGCTGTTAAGTCACTAGTGTGAGATTTCTCCACTTTCTTTAAGTAGGCAATGAACTTTCCTCTTAGCACTGCTTTCATAGTGTCCCATAGGTTTGGGTAAATTGCGTCTTCATTTTCATTGATTTCTAGGAAGTCTTTAATTTCTTTATTTCTTCCTTGACTGAGTCAATTCACTTGAGCACTATTCAATTTCCATGAGTTTGTAGGCTTTCTGCAATTAGTGTTGTTGTTGAATTCTAACATTAAACCATGGTTATTCAATAAGATACAGGTGATTATTTCAATTTTTTTTGTTGAGGTTTGCTTTGCTACTGAGTATGTAGTCAATTTTAGAGAAGGTTCTATGAGGTGCTGAGAAGGTATATTTTTTCGTTTTGGGATAAAATGTTCTACAGATGTCCATTAAGTCCATTTGAGTCATGACATCTATTAGTTCGTTTATTTCTATTTTAAGTGTGGCAGACCTGCCATTGGGGAGAGTGGCATGTTGAAGTCTCCCACTATTAGTGTGTGGTGTTTAAAGTGCAATTTATGCTTTAGCAATATTTCTTTTACATATGTGGGTGCTCTTTTTTTGGGGGGGACATAGATGTTCAGGATTGAGACTTCACCTTGATGGATTTTTCCTCTAATGAGTAAAAAGTGTACTTCTTGCTGTTAGTTTGATCTACTTTGTGACATATTAGTAGAGCTACACCACTTGTTTCTTAGGTTCACTTGATTGAAAAATCTTTCTCCAATCCTTTACTCTGAGATAAAGCCTGCATTTGAGGTTGAGGCTTTTTTTCTTGTATACAGCAGAAGGATGGATCTTGCTTTTATTTCCATTCTGTTAGCCTGTGTCTTTTAAAATTTTTTTTTATCATTTTTATTGATTTTTTGAGCTCTACATTTTTCTCTGCTCCCCTCCCTGTCTCTCCTGTACCCCCTTCAACCCTCACCCAAGGTTCCCATGCTCCTAATTTACTCAGGAGATCTTGTCTTTTTCTACTTCCCATGTAGATTAGATCTGTGTAAGTCTCTCTTAGTGTCCACATTGTTGTCTACGTTCTCTGGGATTGTGGTTTGTAGGATGGCTTTCTTTGCTTTAGGTTTAAAAAGTACCTATGAGTGAGTGCATGTGATAATTGTTTTTCTCTGTCTGGGTTACCTCACTCAAAATAATGTTTTCTAAACCACCCATTTTCCTTCAAAATTCAAGATGTCATTATTTTTCCTGCTGTGTAGTACTCCATTGTGTAAACATTTTCCTTATCCATTTTTCGGTTGAGGGGCATTTAGGTTGTTTCCAGGTTCTGGCTATGACAAATAATGGTGTAAAAGGTCCTTCTGTTTATGTGTTGCTTTCTTTTCTTCTTTTTTCTTTTTGCCTGTGTCTTTTTATATGTGAATTGACTTCATGTAGTAGGAGGCTGCCTGTTCATATCCCAGCTGCCCAGACCTGAAATAATCACACAGAAACTACATTAATTACAACATTACTTGGCCAATGATTCAGGCATATTACTAGCTATCTCTTATATCGTAAACTAACCCATGTTTATTAACATATATATATATATCGGCATATGGTTGTGGCTTACTGTTAAGGATCTTGCATCTGTCTCCTTTGGAAGCTACATGGCATCTCCCTGACTCTGCCTACTTTCTCTCTATATATCTCCCATCCTGCCTATATTCTGCCCCTCTACAGGCCAAAGCAGTTTCTTTATTAACCAATGGTAATTATACACATTCATAGCATACAGACGGGAATCCCATATCATCTCCCCTTTTCTGTCTAAATAAAAAGGAATGTTTTAACTTTAGCTTATGAAAATTACATATAAAAACAGTTCAAGGAAGAATTATGGTTACAATATTCTGTCCTTTTACATTTGGGAAATCAAGGAAAATATTCTCTATCCTATCTTTGTGAATTTAAATTCATTTATTTTTATCATAACTAAGGAACACTATGACTTTTGTCTTCAACTCCATCAAAGACTTCAGAAGGATATATTACCTAAGTAGAGAGGAAGTGCATTATAAGCAACTTTCAAAGCTTTAGAATTGACAGAGACATCTTTCTGCCTGGACAGTCACCCAAAGTTCTTCTGTAATTTGGGGGCTTCCATATTCAGACTTCAGGCTCATAATATCTAGCTAAGTTTTCCATGAAACAGAAAATTTGAAGATGTTTTGCCCTGTTATGGAAAAGTTCATCAGATGCTTTCTTCTGTGTCCTGCAAAATGTTTGGCAGGCCTTTCATGTAGAAGAACCTTGAAGGATTGTCTCATTTTTAGGCAAGTTCAACAGTCATTTTTCTGTGTATCCTGCATGTCCAGTTCATATAGCATACCATCAAGAAGTCCAGGCAAGAACATTTTCTTGTCCAAATGGCTAAAAAACTCCATAAGGAGCCTCTTTGATGCCAATCATCCTCTTGAAGTAGATTAGAGATGCCAGAAGCAGATGTGTCTCATTGTCATATAAAGTCGTAAGTTCTTAAAACATGGTAAATGCCATATTCTGTACATCTTTGAAAGGTTTGAAGAATACCTATCCACCTTAAATATATCTCTGTGCACCTATAAAACCTAACTAACTTGATTAAACACTTGACTATTATAAATGACTATCTACCAACCTGTATTTCTTAATTATAAATTATATTTTAAAATGAGCTGTACAAACACAATTAATCGAGGGCATATATATATGTATATATTGAACTTAAATTTATATCAATAAACCAAGATGTACAGCAATGCAAAGTACTCATCTCTAAGGCACATCTCCCTTTAAATATAAACAAACATTTATAAACAATAATTTAGGAAATTTGGGCATTGTTCTCTAGACTACCTCCTGATGACTGGGTGCATTGTTAATCAGATTTTTTATGGGGTATCCTGTGTGGTAGGTCCATCTCAGCCTGCATTCCTGAAGCTGTCATGAATATTGGACCATCTGGGCCATTGCTTCAGGAGGTCTTGTATGATCAAACCATATTAGCCAGTAAGGAATCCATCTCTCCTCTGTGGAAACAAAAGCAGAACCTCTTTTCCAAAGTAACATATCCTTACACTCAAATTTTGAAGTCAAAATACCTTTTAAATATATATGTTTATATAGATGGTTTAGCTGTACATCTCTCTACTTAGCTCATTCACAGTAAAAAAAAAAACAAAGAAAACACAATAAAATAAATAATCCAGACTCTTTATATGGCTTGCTTTACTTTTACTTTTTTTTTTAAAAATAACTATCTATATTCTTTTTTTCTTCTCTCTCCCAAGTTTATGTACATTTATCTAACACTCTGACCCATTCAGAGGAATTTTTCCTTCTGAATCTGTGTTTTTTGTGTAAATCTGTAATATTTGTAATCATTTTTTTGACCAGAAAACCAGGAATACTTTTTTTTAATTGCTAAGCGGACATGGCTAGGACTAAGGCTGTTTTGCCTTTTGCCTTTGCCCTGTCTAACATTGTGGAGGTATGTAGCAATCTGCTCAAACACCCATTCAAATGCTCCATGGATGCAGCTCCCGATAGAACCAGAGGCTCTCATGTCAGCAAACCAGGGAATGCTCCCCTAAAGAAGCCATGTAGTCTTTGATGCCAATGCTGAGTCAGGAAGACCTCTCTTAAAGAAGCTATTGGAGCCCATGCTTGCTGCCAGCAAATGCAGCCCATCTGAAACAAAATGCCATTAGCTTTGCTAAACTCTGTTCTTTTGTGTCTAGAAATCCTTTCCACCTCTCCCTGGTTTTATGTGAATGTAGTTGTCCCACTTTGTTGCGCCATTTTGTAGTAGGAGCCTGCTCAATTGTTTCCTGGCTGCCCAGACCCGAAATAATCACACAGAAACTGTATTAATTATGTGCACAAATACTGATGAGCTTTCTAAGCTCACACAACCTTTGCTTCATTTCCCCATCATTCCTCTGATCAGGTTATTTCTCAGCCACATTGATACCCATTTGTCCTACTCTATCCAGGCTACCTTTGGCACAGCTCCAGCTATCGGGCTGCCCTGACCTGTTCTAGTCAGTTTCCCTACATGTTGCTGCTATCATACACCAGAACTGTGTTTATAAATGTTGTGTGAGGGATATAAAGTGAGAAAATTTTCAATGTTCCCGTTTACAAATTTATCACTGGAAATCTGTGATAAAGTGGGTAGGATAATTATCTAATGTCATCAGAGAAGCCCCAATCTTTGGAACAGTTAAAATTGGCATCCTAGGAGTCTGCCCAGTTGGTTGCATTCTCCAGATTGTTAAGGGCCAGTCCAGAAGGCTTAAGTTTCCACTGTTTCCAGTTTCAGATTAATCAGCTCATATACAACAGCAATTGATATAAATTATCGCATTGTCATTTTCCAATGAGAGCCTAAATTTATTCAAGGTAGTACTAACTATTTGAGCTCATGTTTCAACAAACACCAATACTGAGAACACCAAAATGTCCTTAAACAATATTTCCCCATTAGTTGAATATAACTATCCTTTTGTACTGAAACCCATGAAACATTTATGCAGAGGTATCGTTTTGTGCATTGTAACATGCTGCCTTGTCTAAGGTCTAATATTTTTGAGTCTTACTGTTTTTAGTATCAATACTTTAATATAGTATTTTGGAATTGGACTAAATACTTCACCATATTTTTTCAGTACTTCAAAATGATCTTCCAGCACACCCTTGGGGATTTCTAAGCTGA
This sequence comes from Microtus californicus, assembly GCA_028537955.1. Classification (NCBI taxonomy): domain Eukaryota; kingdom Metazoa; phylum Chordata; class Mammalia; order Rodentia; family Cricetidae; genus Microtus; species Microtus californicus. The sequence goes on along the minus strand of JAQJZF010000002.1, from coordinate 30,827,651 downwards.
ATATGAGCATGTACACCTTCTCTTGCTCATAGGTCATCTTTTTGAAGCTCTGTAGACTCTTAATATTTGTATGGATGGATTCATACATAAAATTAAGCTTAATATGTCTTACTATCTTTCGAGACAGGGTTTCTTTGTTTAAATCCTAGCTGTCATGGAACTTGCTTTGTAGACAAGGCTGACCTTGAACTCATAGAGATCTGCCTGCCTCTGCCTCCCAAGTGCTGGATTAAAGAAAGGTATATGCCATCACTGCCTGGCTGAATATGTTTTTATTATTTTCTTGAGTTTTATTGAAGGCTGAATTTTCTGATATGTCTACAATATTAGTATCATGTAAAGAATTTAAGAAGAGGAATTTGATTCATTAGTTTAGGCTTGTAGAGTGGTATTTCTAAGGTACAACAGGACACAAGGCTAGCACAATGGTGTTCATTATTTACCCATAAACAGCAGTGCTCTGAGGGTCACTGGAGCTTGACAGAATCATGGAGTCTAAGCATGATTTCAGAGTCATGCACAGACACAGCCCTGTTTGGATGATGTCTGTCAATAACACAGGTTTGTACATATATTTTCATGTGTTCCACTGCAGTCTCTCACTCTCTTCCATGAATGCAAGGGAGAATGGCCTTCTTTCTTAGCCTCCCTAATCTACATTCTGTCTGTGTTGAGCCCTTTCAATGGAACCATGAACTGACCACAGAACCAAGTATGCTTTCAACTGAAATCCATCTTGTTGAACCAATGGATTTTATTGGGTTATTTACTTATATAAATGCAGGACTGGAGTTGGTTACAAGAGTAAAGTTTACTCAAAGATAGTTGCCATCATAAAACTCCAAGGCAGTAGGAAATACAGTTTTTGAAAGTTGGATACCCACAGCATACTACACACCTACAGGCATATCTACATGTTAAAGGGCACCGTATCTTACTGGCTCAACTCATCAAACCCTCTTCGAGAGAAGTACTAATCTGTGCTAGGATCTATTTCATTCTGATAATCATGTACACACATGTAGTCTAAATCCATTTACAACATGACTCCTACACTTAAGCCTCAAATATTGTACAATAGGGGGCTAAATATTGTAAATCAGAAGATCAGAATTCCTTCTGTGAAAAGGGCCTTGTACAAATGTCAGAAAAGCTCTATCTATGAAATCTCAATAATATGGTAACCTAAACAAGACCTGCACAATGACATTACCAGTCAATATTTTAACACTGATTAAAAATATTGCCCAAGGCTCCACTCCAAAGATGAAAAACTGCAGGCAATTAATAACTGCAGAGGGCAAGGACCAGTTTTCTCCAGATAAAAGCTCCCTAATAAATTATCCAACCCCAAGTGGTCATCCATAAACACATGAGAGCAACATTAAATGGACTCAGCATATCTTCTTATGTATACATATGCACATATATTGTATCTATATTACATATATACTTATGAATATAAATATAATATACTCATTATTTTGTTATATATAAAATAATATACAGGTATACAGCACTAATACTTAAAGGATGATTATAAATTTCAGAGAAAGTTGGGGACACCTGGGAGGTTGTCTGGAGAAGACCAAAAGATGTAGAAATCATGTAGATACCCTACTCATGTATGAAATTCTTTTTTATTTTATTTTATTTATTTTTTTAAATTTATACTTCTCTCATATTTTATACTAAGGAATGAATAACATTACCTAGCATGGAAATAAATTAATCAACTTGTGAAAGACAAAATGTTACTTAAAAACTTTATAAAGCTTTTATGATATGTTAGATCTTCCAAAGGACACTCAAAGATACCCAAGGGACTGTGACTCAAACTTGGATTTGTGTGTTATGTGTCTTATAATATAAATTACCATATATGTATCGATGTGTTTTGATGTATGTATAATACAACATAAGCATTGTTTATGCATGCATAATCTGTTTAATTCTCAGAGAGATCCTGTGGCAATAGTAACCCATTTAACTCTTGGGGAAAGGGTAACCTGTGTTAATAACAAATGGAAGATCATTCAAGTAGTCACAAATAAATGAAATTTTAAATCATAAAAACAAAACAAAAAAATAAACCCTCTTCGAAGCAGCAAGACTGATACAAGTTTCTTCAATGGAATTAAGCATAGTGAACCTTGCCAGTTTCAGAAACTTCTTGAAACAATTATGAATGGTTTATTTCTTCTGGATGGAATGCTTCAGTCTCCAGATACAACAGCACATTCTACAGACTTCCCCATTTTGTCTTCAGTATGAAGCATTTGTGATTGAAAAGTAAAATGTTTTTTAAAAAAAAGTTTCTGTGACATATTCAGAATTTTTCCTCAATATAAAGTCTTGATTTTTTTTCTAAGATTTTGAACATGACTTAAAAGCTTCCACAAGTTTCTCATGTTCATACTGATTCTCTTTTGTGGACCCTGCATTGGTCCATAAGGACAGAGCTTGAATAAATTATAAGCCATATTATTTAATATGGAAACATTGGATTCTAGTTTGAATTTTCTGATGTTTTCTTAGGGGTGGGTAAAGACTTTGCTATATACACTGCATTATAAGGTTCTCTCTTGTATGACTTCCTTGATGAGTTCTAAGCCTGGCTTCCTGGATAAAGGATTAGTCACATTCAATGCACTGGTAAGGTTTCTTCTAGTATGAATTTTCTCATGTTTTCTAAGAACTGAGCCAATGGCAAAGGATTTCTCACATTTACTACATTTGTAAGGTTTCTCTCCTGTATGAATTCTTTGATGAGTTATAAGATTGCCTTTCTGGTTGAAGCTCTTGTCACATTCACTGCAGTTGTAAGGTTTCTCTCCTGTATGAATTTTCTGATGTATTCTAAGTTTGGCTTTCTGGATAAAGTATTTGTCACATTCGCTACATTTGTAAGGTTTCTCTCCAGTATGAATTTTCTGATGTATTCTAAGATATGAGTCAGTGTTAAAGGACTTCCCACATTCACTACAATGGTAAGGTTTCTCTCCTGTATGAATTCTCTGATGTCTTCTAAGGTTGGTTTTCTGGACAAAATATTTGTCACATTCATTGCATTTGTAAGGTCTCTCTCCTGTATGAATTCTCTGATGTCTTCTAAGACCTGAGCCAGTGGTAAAGGATTTTCCACAGTCACATTTGTAAGGTTTCTCTCCTGTATGGACTTTCTGATGAGTTCTAAGATCAGCTTTCCAGATAAAGGATTTCCCACATTCACTGCATTTGTGAGGTTTCTCTCCAGTATGAATTTTCTGATGATTTCTAAGATCTGAGACAATTGTGAAGGATTTCCCACATTCATTACATTTATAAGGTTTCTCTCCAGTATGAACTGTTTGATGTCTTCTAAGACCAGAGCCAACAGTAAAGGATTTCTCACATTCACTACATTTGAAAGGTTTCTCTCCTGTATGAATTACCTGATGTGTTCTAAGGTTGACTTTCTGGATAAAGCATTTGTCACATTCATTGCATTTGTAAGGTTTCTCTCCTGTATGAATTCTTTGATGTAGTCTAAGAGATGTGCGGAAGGTAAAGGATTTGCCACATTCACTGCATTTGTAAATTTTCTCTCCTGTATGAATTCTCTGATGTTTTCTAAGACCTGAGGAGGTAGAAAGGGATTTGCCACATTCATTACATCTGTAAAGTTTCTCTCCACTATGGGTTCTGCAATGGTATTCAAGGTGTGACAATGTATAGAAGGACTTACTACATTGTTTACATTTATAAGGCCTCTCTCTTCCATGAATTTTCTGATGTTTTCTAAGACCAGAACAACAGATAAAGGATTTTCTACAATTTTTACATTTGTAAGTCTCCTCTTCAGTGTGGATTCTGCAACGTCTTTTAAAGCCTGATGAATTATAAAAGCACTTGCCACATTCTGTACATTTGCGGGATTTTTCTCCATGATGGATATTGTAATGTACTTTGCGGTGTGACAAATTCAGAAAGGACTTATCACATTCTATAAATTTATAGGGCTTCTCTCCAGGATGAGTTCTCTGATGTTTACTGAGTCTCAAATAGGTCCGGAAGCACTTTCCACATTTCCTGCATTGATATGCTTTCTCTCCACTATGGATTTGTTCAATTGTGTGTTCATATTTAGAGTCAAAAACTTCATCACATTCTGTATTTTTGTGTTCTTTTTTTCCAGTGTGGATCTGTTGATATTGACTAATTGTGGAACACAAACTTAAACACTTCCCGTAATCTTTACATTTGTATTGCTCTTTTACGGTGCTTCCCCTTTCATGTCTCTTTAGGTTTGATAACTCAGTAGAAGTATCCCTGTGACTACCACTTTCATAATTCTTGCAGCTTTGTGTAGTATCACTTGAGTCAGAAGTTATACATTGGGAGGATTTATGAACCATTTTGCCAGGCTCATACCACTTGTGAGACTTCTCTTGAATATGCATATGCTGATGAACAACATGCTTTGAGTCTTGATCCAAGACATTCTCATATTTACCACATATACAATGGTTCTCTGGAAAATTAGCACAATTAGGGATTAATAAGGACTCATGCTTGGTTAAACAGATCCAGTAACTGATACATCCTTAAGTTCTTGAAGACAAATAAATTAGCAAATGTTAGGAACAGAACTCTTACTTGAGGCTCAGAAGGATCTTTACTCTCATGTCCAATCAAACCACAAGGACCACATTTTTATCTAATCTTCATACTTTGCAGAAGGTTGAACAAATGGGCGATGGAGCAATAATGTATTTTGAGAAAGGAGCGCTTAATGATCATATGGAGAGTGATTCTCTTTTTTCCTTGCTTATATTTTTGAGTCACACCATGTAGCCTTCATTAGCCGGGAACTCACTGTGTAACACAGGCTGGCCTGGAACTCACCTCCCTAGTGACAGGATTAAAATCATGCTGTGCCAGGACTAGAGACCAAATCTCAGAAAAAGTAAAAAAATAACAACAATATGCACACTACTAACATTTCTTTCTCTATTTTAAAGTCACTTCATCTTTTAAAAATTAGAAATAGGTAAATAGCTTAATCCAACAGTAAAAATAAAATGTATATCCTTATTTTGAATACCAAATTTCTTTGAAATTCTTTGAAATTCAAATATTCAATCCTTAAGTTTGGATTAAAAACTAAATAAGGGGGTTAGTGAGATTGCACAGTATATAGCATTGGGTGCTCTAGTACGGAATACTGAAAACATAATGTTATGGCTATTATTATCAGAATTTCCCTTATTTCTGCCAGTCTCTAGATAGATTAGAGAGTTTACATACCTACAATGTAGATAAATACAAAGGAAAAGTCAGAAATTCTACAAGTATTCTTACCTACAAAAACTAGATTGCTATAATTCTCCCGCATTACATTCATGTAGAGAGCCCGCTGAGAAGAATCTAGACAATCCCATTCCTCCTGAGAGAAGTCCACAGCCACATTTCTGAATGTCAACAGACCCTGTAACGGGAAGTTACACAATTACCATGTGCTTGTGGGCAAAATGTTTTCCTAGGTAAATTAGATCCAGGGAATTAGAGATAATTCCATGATATAGATGAGGCACAATATTATTCAAAAACAAAAGTTCCCTAACAATGTCACAGAGATGGTTCAGAAGTGGCTCATCTGGAGAACCCAAGTTTGGTTCCCAGCACACACAAAGCACTATTTAATAGATTATAACTCTAATTCAAACAGATCCAATAATGTCCTCTGAACTCTACAGGACAGAAAACAAATACTATTCATGTAAATATTCTGGCAAAATTATTCACATATATAAAATAAAAGTGAAGGTTAATTTTAATAGACTATTCATAATTGATATTGTATTTTCTGTCTTTATGAGAACTGGATAGCATAATAGACTCACAATCAGCAAACTGTGAGGCATTGTAAAATGCACCTTTGAGGTCTAAGTGCAGGATGTATCTTTATGAATGTTATATGGATATCAAAAAGGATCACATTGCTGCATTATATATGAAAACATATGAGCAAAACTGCTTCCAAATTCTACAACCACTGATCTTGTTCACATATGGACACTGTATCAATCCTGTCTACAGATGGGCTTCACCTGACTCTCTTCTAACATGCTCAGTTGAAATCCTGAAGTCTAGATACAATGCTGCATCCTTTTTAGAGCAAAGAGGCAGAATATGGAATGCAGAATACATGGATGGATTAAAAGTCAGAGTGTTTTCTTTAAACAGTAAAGAGGGTAGCATTAGTGTAGACATCCAACATTCTAAACAACACATTGACTCAAATACTTTGTGTAGTTATTGTAATTAGAATATTTTCATAACCATTACATAAACAGAAAAATTAGTATTAACATTAATATTATCTACATTTTTCTAAAAGTCAACAAAACTAATACTGATGAATTATAATCTCATAAATTCCATACAAGGGTACACTACACAATAATTTGAAAAAATGTGCAAATTCATGTACTATGTGACAATGCATTCAGATGAAGTAGATTTTCTGTGATCAACATGGTTACTTTAAGTTGTGTGAGAATGATGCTAACTCTTCATCAGTTTTGAAAAATATTATTGCTCATGACATTGTCTCAATTGAAAATTTGAATCTTGTAAATTCAACTATTTTTCTTTTCTTTCTTTTTTTTTAAATGTAAGAAATGGAAACCTGTCCATTGAAACCTCTTTACAGAATCTCTGCCTATGTAATACATAGCTTCAGGGAATGAAAACGTAAAGGGGGAGAGGAAGAGCCTTCCTCTGCCCAAAGAAGAGAGCAAAGTCATTAAGAAGGACATTTGTTTATGTTTGAAAATTGATGGCTTGTGCACAGCACCCAGTCAATAACTCTGGAAAATTCTTATTAATATATTCCCCATGATGCAATATAGAGGTGGGAGCAGGACTGCTTACACCTTGCCTGAAAACTAAAAGACAAAACACCGATGTGTCTATTGAGAACTTCACACTGAGCAGCACCTCTCCTGAGACAAGAAAAATGTCAGGTGTCAACACACCCATCGTCACTGTGTGATCGCAAATAGCAAAGAAAAAAATCTACTATACGGCAATCTGCATCTCCTCTCAGACACGTCAGAGTTCCAGCAAGAACAAGCCATATGTTGTTTCCATCATCTCCGCTCTCTACAGCGCTGCAACAATTACTACTAGGACTCAATACTCTGAGTCTCTTTATTTCTACTTTTTCATTAATAGCTCAGAGATGTAAGCCAAAAGGTCCATGTATTTCTAGGGCTACTTTCATAAGATGGTTCTAGAAATCTTATTATCCCTGCAATGCAAATCACGTGGCACATGAGACTTTCATTCTTTACTAAAGGACCCAAGTCCATCCTCTGTAGGAACTTGGCATCAATATATTTCTTTGATCATCATTCACAACAAATCTTTCAGAATTGTAGCTTTTAAGTGCATGGAAAAATATATGTCTTCACAGGAATAATCAAGGGAGGATACAAAGGAACAGAGCTGAGCAATGTGGTGACAAAATTTAAAGGTTTAATCTTACTTATCAGAGAAGAAAAAGAAAAACATGATAGGAAATAAACACTTTAGATTGCTTTACTAGAGGTAGGGAATAAAGGCTTGCATGGTTTAGATAATATATATTTTTTTAAAGCAATGTGGACATGATACTGACCTGTGGAACATTTATTGGAGAAGCAGCCATTTGCCCTGTTGCTCTTCTCTGAGTTTCTGTCTTAGGACCAAAGACTGGAACTCTCCTTGACATTTTACATCAAGATCTCAAAAAAAAAAAAAGCTAAAATTAATATAACCCTGCCACAGATAATGCTAAACCATATAACAAAACCTCCAAACAAAAATAATAGCAGCAATATTGTCGATGTTTCTATAGACAAGAGAGCACGGGAAGATATATTTAGAGTGATGAAAGAAAATAGCTATGGACATTATCAGTGCACCCAGAAACGTAGACTCTGAAAATTCATGAAGAAGGAAGTGCATTTGAAGGACGTTATGAAATAACACATGCTATTCACTCAAGCAACACCCCAAATGGGTACCCTGAAGGCAGACTGAGGCTGACATGAACTGATCTCATACATACATTAGCACATGGAGCGTAGAGAAGCATTGAGAATAGAAATCTCTCTGCTGCAGAGGGATTGTGGACGCAGAAAGGGTATAATGAAACGTTTGGGATGAGGTCTTCAAGGATGGAGCAGGAAACAGGAAGTCAGAACAGATAGGACATGAGTAGCCTGGAGAAAAAAATGGAAAACGCTGGTGTAGTGCACTACTTCAGCTGAGTTTCTTTGCCTTAAAACTAAAAGGAAAAGAATACCTGTGGCAGCCTTCCCTGCTCTCCTTTCCCATCTCCTGTACATCCCACAGATCTTACCTTTCTAACCTCACTCCCCCGACTTACTGCTTTACTCCAGACCCCCAAACGAGCAGGCAACCTCTGCTAACCCACAGGCCAGTCCTGCCAGAAATTCAGGTAGACTGCCAGTAGACCCTCTCTTCCCCCTGCTCCCAGATCCAGTGCCCCTGTCTCTTCCCCAGCTCCACAACAGAACACCTGCTACAGCCTTCCTTCCCCCTCTGCCCACTCCTCCTATGGATCCCACTGACCTTCCCTGCCTAAACTCCCCTTCAGACTTGCTGCTTTATTCTAGCCGCAACTCCAGCAGACACTGCGCACTAACCCACCAGCCATTCCTGCCAAGAAAGCAGGTGGGCTGCCTGTAGATCTCCCTCTTTCCTTCCATTCCCCTAGATCTAACCTGAGACTCTCATCCCCAGAGCTCCAGCAGACCCTTTGTGGTGACCATGCTTCACTGACTCCCTCCATTCTCAGCAGATGAAGTAAGACTATCCTTTTTGAACACTGTTCTACTCTCTCTTGTGGAAGCACTCAGGTCCATAACCTAACCACATTGCTAAGTGTCATCTCCCAAGACCAGAAACACATTTTACTTGAAACTCTAGTAACCACAACTATCAGGTCTAAAGAAAATTCCCTACCAGGCAACATACAATCATCCAAAACTTGACAGAGGAAATAGAAACTAAGGAACAAAACACCTACCCAACAAAGACAATTCTAGAAATCAACACGTAGGCCGATAATCAACCCAATCCCAGATGAGGAGACGGCAACCTAAAAACACAACAACAGCCAGGGCAAGATATCTGTGCTACTACAGAAGGCCCTGAATATTCCAGCATGGCTGAAGCAGAGAAAAAGACCTTAAAATCAACTGTATGAAGATGCTAGAGGTCCTTCAAGAGGAAATTAATAAATCTCTTAAAAACATTCAGGAAAGCATAGTGTATGGAAATGAATAAAACTGTTTAAGACCTGAAAACGGAAACGGAATCAATAAACAAAGCACAAACTTAGGGAATTCTGGAAATGGTAAAATTAGTAATTCAAAAAGGAACTTTAGAGGCAAGCTTCGATAACAGAATACAAGAGACAGAAAAGAGAATCTCAGGAGCTCAAGATGTGATAGAAGAAACGGATACTGCTAGGGACTGCCCACATTCCAGAACCAGATTCCTACCTTGAATGATTCAGTGCCAGCTCCACACCACTACTAAAGGCCAACGTGACACGTTTCCACTGTCGCCATGGTCATATATGTGAATGCTCTATTATCTCCCACCCCCATAGAGTCTGCACCATCACGGCCAGTTCTCTCCCTCATCCCCACTCAGAAGCAGCCTTTCATGCACCCCGCCCCCAAATAAATCTCTTGTGAGGTCGGCTGCATGTTGTTATCTTTACGGCATTCATTGGTTCTTCGATTGCCTCAAAACTCTAACACTGGCCGGGCGGTGGTGGCGCACGCCTTTAATCCCAGCACTCGGGAGGCAGAGGCAGGTGGATCTCTGTGAGTTCGAGACCAGCCTGGTCTACAGAGCTAGTTCCAGGACAGGCTCCAAAACCACAGAGAAACCCTGCCTCGAAAAACCAAAAAAAAAAAAAAAAAAAAAAAACTCTAACACTGGTGTTGTGTGATTCCGATAGGATAACCCGGTGCAGACGTTACCCTTCAGGGATCTGAGCTTTACTGGGACCCTATTTCTTATCTCCAGTCCACCCTTAGCAGACCCACCTTCTGGCCCACCAATCGCTTTGCCCTCCATCCATCACGGGCAATTGGTACGTGATTCCTCTCAGTTAACGTAAATGCTTCCCTGAATCTCTGGTACTCTTGTAGGTAGAGGTACCTACCCAACTCTAGACCCTTTCCCTTGTGTTAGGCTTTATTTTTAGGCTAGGTTTTCACCCAGGGGCCAAGTCTCACTGGGCTGTTAGCCCTGACCCCTATGTCCACTAAATGCCTTGTGTATTCTTCATTTAATCCTCCCTGACACCCTAGACTTTAGTCTTAGGACCTTCCTCTCTTCCTCACCCATTGGAATGATGTCATCCATCTCTTCTGCCCCCTTACTGGGGTGCCTCTTAGAAAACTTCCAACCTCTCCTTTTGGCTCCCAACCTGAAGGGCGCCAAATTTATTAGCTTTTGCAAGCCAATCTGGCCTCAACATCCCTTAGATAACTAATCCAATATGGTGGACGAATGGCACCCTAGATCCCAAAGTAATTAGACTAGTCATAGAGGCAATGTATTCAACCTTGGCATCGATTACAGTATCTTTTCTTTAAAATACTTAGAAGGGAGGAGCTCTTGGGAGTACCAGGTCAGTAGGGAAACCAAGAATATTAACCACACGAGGTTGTCTCCTTAAGGAAGGAAATGGACATTTGTTTTCCACTCAGAAGGCTGGCCATATGTTGTTAATGACCTGGTGACCTCTGTTATCCATAGAGCCAGATCTCACCCACTGACTCCAGAATGTTCATTCCAGACTTTCCTTCCCTAGATCTTTCTCTTTACCTTTGCTTCTCAGCCAATAGAAGCTATCCTTACAGGAGATGTCTGTCACATGTACTTTATCAACTGTGCTATTGACCTCTACACTGTCTATATGATCTGGATGATCAACAACACGTCAGACTCCTCTCTAGTCCCTTAAACTAATATATGTAGCCTATCCTTGAAAAAATAACATGTACTTTGAGTTAAGTTTTGATGTAATTATGCCTTGTTCTGCAACACAGAATGTATTACATTTTGTAATTGTAGAAATATTTTTTCTAAACTGTATTATATTTAAATAGGTTTGGAATAAAACATCTGATGTTAGACTCTGTAAAGGTTTGAGCCAACACCAACTAACTTGGGCTGAACTGAGTTTTCCTTCTTGTCTCTTGTGGTTTATTACCTACTGCACTCAAACTCTGAGCCTTCTCTCCAGTGTTCAGGCAGTTCTTAATTCACTCAAGTTGACAACTGACATATACTGGTACAACTCTGAGATCCTTCAGTTTCTGGCTGCTATCAATCTCCCCTGTGGAAATTAATTTTTTTGTGTCTTTTTAATTGTTTTTCAATACAGTTTTTTTTTTCATTTTCCATAGCTATCCCCATTCCCACTCCCTCCCCTCCTCCTGCCTTCCCAACCCCCTCTCCCCATCCACTGCTCAGAGTGGGTAAGGCTTTGGAAAAATCAATTTTATAGTTCCATGTGAAACTGGAACTGATTGACTAGTCTAGACTCCTAGCTTATGTAACTATGTTATATTTTATGTTACTCCTGTGTCACAAAGTAGGCCTTAATTCTGCATGTCTGGATAATGTTTTTAGTTTACATAATTATGGTGCTTTATAATTAAGGAACAATTCCTTGATTTCTTATTAAAGAACTTTAGAGCAAGTATGGAACAGCCAATGACACTTATCACTAACTAATTCCCAACTGATCATACCTGGTCATGGGGCAGATGCACTGTATGTTTCTTTCCCATAATTTCAAAGGAACTTCTCTACTGTTTTCCATAATATGGTCAAATTTTGCAAGTGAACGACTGCAAACAATAGTCAAGGGAGTGTTCAAAGATCAATATAATAAAAGAACAACTAAATCTCTAGAAATAAAAAGAAGTTATTAATGAATTTCTTGAGGAATTTGAAGGATATTCAATGAGCTAAGCAAGAAGAACACCAAGTAAATGAAGTCAGAAAATTCACAGAATAAAAGGAAAGTTAAGCAATACAAAGATGACAGACTGTAGCTCTGAATGCTACAACATGAGAAAACAGGTGAGAAATCTTCAACTTTTGGGAAAGAGGCATCACGCACTATCTCCACTAATCCTACCTAGGAGAAACCAGAGGACACATAGAGAATTCAGTATCTTTAAACTAACAAAGAGGGAAGGATCTGATGAGCAGCAATAGAAATGGGATGTGTCCTCTCTCAACAGAAGCTGGTTCTAGGGGATAGTGGAAGTCACAGCAGCAACATGGAATTCAACAGCAGTGGAGAGATGAAGGTAAAATGCAGCAAGATTAAAGCTGCAGTGAGGAGCAGCGCATGCAGCCAACGCTCCTCAGGGAGGAATATGGATGATCTTCAGGACCTTAGAAGCTCAAGGGCAAACCACAGCACTGAAGTTAGTGTGACAGTGAGAATGTCACTTTGTGTTTGTTTTCAGTGGATTTCACTTATGAACAGCATGGAAGAGTTTGTTGTGTATGACTTAGGACATAATAACATGCAGCTCTTAATTCTGAGTCCTGTTTGGCATCGTGAACTATTTAGAGTAGGAACATATCCTTTCCACATCATACATGACTCATCAGTGAGGTGGTTTTGAGATCTGGGGCCTGTCATTACACCACTGAATAAAAAAAAACTGTGCTGCTTGAAATAATTCACCATCCTTCCATAGCAGACTTCTCTATAGATCAGAAGCTGGGGGACAGCATTTTACTGAACTATAAATTCTTCCATGATTAGAGAGGATCCTCTCAAAAGTTACTGCTGTGTTCCTAACTATAACATCAATGTGATATACCTTCTTTTGATACATTACAATGGGCGCAGGATGTTCTCCAGCTCGGGCTCCATGGGCACAAACAACTACTCCCTATAAGGGTCATCCCAACTCTTCTAACGCTGACATGGGGTGTCAGCTATGGCATCACATATGCAGGATCCATACTTACTCTCACACTAGCAGTGATACTTCCAAGTTCTTTGTTCTGTTGTTATCTGAATCTGTATGCAATGCCTCCCCAGATTGTCTACTGTTTCTTTTTATTATTTCAGCACTAATTTTTTATTAAGCATTTTTGAATACAATCTTTTCTCATTTTACATAGCTAACCCCACACACTAATAATGGGACACTTCAACACTCTATTCTTACCACTGGACAGGTGAGCGAGCCAGGCAGAAACTTAACACAGAGAGAAAAAGAGAACTAACAGATGTCATGACTCAAATGGAATTATCAGACATCTATAGAACATTCCATTCAAACAAAAAAGAATATACCTTCTCAGCACCTCATGGATTCTTCTCTAAAATTGACAACATAGTTGGTTAACAAAGCAAATCTCAACAGATACAAAAAAACTGGAATAACCCCCTCTATCTTATCGGATAACCATGACTTAAAGTTAGAATTTAACAACCACACTAATTGGAGAAAGCCTATAAACTCATGGAAATTGAACAGTGCTCAAGTGAATCACTCCCCGGTCAAGAAAGAAATAAACAAAGAAATGAAAGACTTCCTAGAAATCAACGAAAAAGAAGTCACAACATAACCAAACCTATGGGACACTATGAAAGCAGAGTTAAGAGGAAAGGTCATAGCACTAAGTACCTACATAAAGAAAGTAGAGAAATTTCACACTAGCAACTTAACAGCACATCTTAAAGTCATAGAACAATAAGAAGCACACTCATCCAGGAGGAGCAGATGACAGGGAATAATCAGAGGGTTGAAATCATTAAAATAGAAACAAAGAAAACAATTCAAAGAATTAATGAAACAGAGAGCTAGTTCTCTGAGATTTACAAGATAGATAAACCCTTATCCATACTAATCAAAAGGCAGAGAGAGAACATCCAAATAAACAAAATCAGAAGTGAAAATAGGAACATCATAACAGACACCAAGGAAAATTAAGAGAATCATTTGGTCATACTACCAAAACCTGTACTTCACAAAATTGAAAAATGTAAAAGAAATGGATAATTTTCTGGATAGGTATGACATACCAAAATTAAATGAAGACCAGGTGATAAATTTAAATAGACCTATAACCTGCAAGGAAATAGAAGCAGTCATCAAAATTCTCCCAACAAAAATAAACCCAGGGCTGGATAGTTTCAGTGCAGAATTCTAACAGAACTTTAAAGAAGAGCTGATAGCTATACGCTTCAAAGTATCCCACATAAGAGAAACAGAAGGAGCATTACCAAACTCTTTTTACGATGTTACAGAGACCTTGACACTGAAAACACAGAAACACTAAACCAAGAAAGAGAATTACAGACCCATCTCCCTCATGAACATAGATGTGAAAATACTCAATAAAATACTGGCAAGCTAGATCCAACACATTAAAAAAATCATTCAACATGATAAAATCGGCTTCATTTCAGAGATGCAGGGATGATTCAACATGAAAGTTTTTCACTGTAATCCACCATATAAATAAACTAAAAAAAACCCCATATGATTATCTCATTAGATGCTGAAAAAGCATTTGACAAAACCCAACAGCCCTTCATGATAAAGGTCTTGGAGAGATCAGGGATACAGGGAACATATCTAAACATAATGAATGCAATATACAGTAAGCCAACAGCCAATATCAAGTTAAATGAAGAGAAACCCCAAGTGATTTCACTAAAATTAGGAACAAGACAAGCCTGCCCACTCTCTCCATATCTATTCAACATAATTTTTAAGTTCTAGCTAGAACAATAAGACAAGAAAAGGAGATCAAGGGGATACAAATTGAAAGGGAAGCAATTCAACTTTTACTATTTGCAGATGATATGAGAGTATACATGTGACCCCAAAAAACTCAACCAGGGAAATCCTACAGCTGATAAATACCTTCAGTAATTTGGTATGATACAATATCAACTCAAAAAAATCAGTAGCTCTCCTATATACAAAAGATAAAGAAGCTGAGAAAGAAATCAGAGAAACATCACCCTTCACAATAGCCACAAAAACTAACCAAAGAGGTGAAAGACCTGTTTGACAAGAACTTTAAGTCTTTTAAGAAAGAAACTGATGTCTTAGTGACAGTGTCCTTTGCTTTACAGAAGCTTCTCAGTTTCAGTAGGTCCCATTTATTCAATGTTGCCCTTAATGTCTGTGCTGCTGGGGTTATACCTAGGAAGCGATCGCCTGTGCCCATCTGTTGTAGGGTACTTCCCACTTTCTCTTCTATCAGGTTCAGTGTGTTCGGATTGATATTGAGGTCTTTGATCCATTTGGACTTGAGTTTTGTGCATGGTGATAGATATGGGTCAATTTTCATTCTTCTACAGGTTGACATCCAGTTGTGCCAGCACCATTTGTTGAAGATGCTTTCTTTCTTCCATTGTATACTTTTAGCTCTTTTATCGAAAATGAGGTGTTCATAGGTTTGTGGATTAAAGTCTGGGTCTTCTATACGATTCCATAGGTCGACTTGTCTGTTTTTATGCCAATACCACACTGTTTTCATTACTGTGGCTCTGTAATAGAGTTTGAAATCAGGGATGGTAATGCCTCCAGAAGTTCCTTTATTATATAAGACTGTTTTGGCTATCCTGGGTTTTTTGTTTTTCCATATAAAGTTGATTATTGTCCTCTCAAGATCTGTGAAGAATTTTGATGGGACCTTGATGGGGATTGCATTGATTCTATAAATTGCCTTTGGTAGAATTGCCATTTTTACTATGTTGATCCTCCCAATCCAAGAGCAAGGGAGATCCTTCCACTTTCTGGTATCCTCTTCAATTTCTTTCTTCAATTCCTTAAAGTTCTTGTCAAATAGATCTTTCACTTCCTTGGTAAGAGTTACCCCAAGATCTTTTATGTTATTTGTGGCTATCGTGAAAGGTGATGCTTCTCTGATTTCCCTCTCTGCTTCCATATCCTTTGTGTATAGGAGGGCGACTGATTTTTTTGGAGTTGATCTTGTATCCTGCCACATTACTAAAGGTGTTTATCAGCTTTAGGAGTTCTTTGGTGGAGTTTTTGGGGTCACTGATGTACACTATCATATCATCTGCAAATAATGAAAGTTTAACCTCTTCCTTCCCAATTCTAATCCCCTTAATCCCCTTATGTTGTCTTATTGCTATTGCTAAAACTTCAAGCACTATATTGAGGAGGTATGGAGAGAGTGGACAGCCTTGCCGTGTTCCTGATTTTAGTGGGATGGCTTTGAGTTTCTCTCCGTTTACTTTGATGTTAGCTGTCGGTTTGCTGTAAATAGCTTTTATTATATTTAGGTATGACCCTTGTATCCCTAATCTCTCCAAGACTTTCCCACTGACTGGGAGAAGATCTTCACCAACCCCACAACAGACAAAGGTCTGATCTCCAAAATATATAAAGAACTCAAGAAACTAGACTTTAAAATGCTAATTAACCCAATTAAAAAATGGGGCACTGATCTGAACAGAGAATTCTCAACAGAAGAAGTTCAAATGGCCAAAAGGCACTTTAGGGCATGCTCAACCTCCTTAGCGATCAGGGAAATGCAAATCAAAACAACTTTGAGATATCATCTTACACCTGTCAGATTGGCTAAAATCAAAAACACCAATAATAGCCTCTGCTGGAGTGGTTGTGGAGGAAGGGGTACCCTCATCCATTGCTGGTGGGAATGCAAACTTGTGCAACCACTATGGAAAGCAGTGTTTCGGTTTCTCAGGAAATTCGGGATCAACCTACCCCTGGACCCAGCAATGCCACTCTTGGGAATATACCCAAGAGATGTCCGATCATATGACAAGGGCATTTGTTCAACTTGTTCATAGCAGCATTGTTTGTAATAGCTAGAACCTGGAAACAACCTAGATGTCCATCAATGGAAGAATGGATGAAGAAAGTGTGGAATATATACACATTAGAGTACTACTCAGCGGTAAAAAACAATGACTTCTCGAATTTTGCATGCAAATGGATGGAAATAGAAAATACTATCCTGAGTGAGGTAACCCAGACCCAAAAAGATGAACAAGGGATGTACTCACTCATAATTGGGTTCTAGCCATAAATAAAGGCCAGTGAGTCTATAATTTGTTAACCTAAAGAAGCTAGATAAGAAGGTGAACCCAAAGAAAAACATAGAGCTATCCTCCTGGGTATGGGAAGTAGACAAGATTGTTGGGCAAAAAATCGGGATATTGGGGGTGGGGTGGGAGGGGGTAAGGGGAGATGGGGAGAGAAAAGTGAGAAGGGTAGGTTGGGGAGAACTTGGGGAAATGGGATGATTGGGTTAAAGGAAGTTTGGATAGGGGAGCAGGGAAGCACATATCTTAATTAAGGGAGCCATCTTAGGGTTGGCAAGAGACTTGGACCTAGAGGTGCTTCCAGATGTCCAAGGCGAGGTCCCCAGTTAGTTCCTGGGACAGTTGAGGATAGGGAACCTGAAATGATCCTATCCTATAGCCATACTGATGAATATCTTGCATATCACCATAGAACCTTCATCGGGCGATGGATGGAGATAGAGACAGAGACCCACACTGGAGCACTGGACTGAACTCCCAAAGTCCCAATGAGGAACAGAAGGAGGGTGAACATGAGCAAAGAAGTCAGGATCACAAGGGGTGCACCCACCCACAGAGACAGTGGGGCTGATCTATTGCGAGCTCACCAAGGCCAGCTGGACTGTGACTGAAAAAGTAGAGGATAAAACCGGACTCTCTGAATATGGCGGACAATGAGGGCTGTTGAGAAGCCAGGGACAATGGCACTGGGTTTTGATCCTGCATAATGGTCTGGCTTTGAGGGTGCCTAGCCAGTTTGGATGTTCACCTTCCTAGACCAGGATGGAGGGGCAAGGACTTTGGACTTTCCACAGGGCAGGGAACCCTGGCTGTTCTTCAGACTGCAGAGGGAGGGGAGAGAAGTGGGGGGAGGGGGGAGGAGTGGGGAGAGGGGTAGAGGAGTGGGAAGAGGGGGAGAGGGGGAGAGGAGTGGGGGGAGGATATGATGAGGTGGAAATTTTTTCCTTAATTAAAAAATAAAAAAAAAGTAAAAAAAAAAGAATACAGTGTCTGTGTAATTATTTCAGGTAAAGCTAGCTGTGCAGGCGGCCCGGGTGCTAGGGACGCAGCCCCGCCGCTCTTATTACTACACAAAAGTTTTCAAATAGATGAAGGAATCACTGACAGAACAGTAGGAAGCAACTAGACAGTGATGCAGGGAAGCTTCAGTCAGTGATGTTGGAAATCACGGTTGAACATTTGTGAGAAAGACCATGTACAGCACAGAAAACCAATAACGCCTAGCAGGACTCCAGAGAATCATGCACACAAGAGCAGAAGACACTCAGTCTTCTCTAACTTTAATCAGCTTGCTCCAGGGTGGATATGTCTTAGAACAAATCTTCAAACCTAGTAAAGATCAAGGTTTGAAAAGTGTCTCCTTTGGGTGGTGGTGGTGCACACTTTTAATCTCAGCACTTGGGAGGTAGAGGCACACCAATTTCTGAGATCAAGGCCAGCATGGTCCAGACTGAGTTCCAGGAGACCCAGGACTACACAGAAAAGTCCTGTCTTGAAAAACAAACAAACAAAATACCAAAAACCAAAATAAAGTGTCTCCTGCAAGAATCTAGAAGGCTGACATCAACAGTAGCTAGACAACAGAAGAATCCATGGAAGACATGGGAACACTGACTCACTGCTGACATGTTCTCATTCAAGCATGTGAGGAAATACAAAAGGATGTTTGTGTTCTGTAAAGATTCTACATCATTTGTACCAAGATTGTACAGTCATTTTTTTTAATATAGAGAAAATCTCCCTGAAATTTATAAAAATTTTGAGAAACCACAAAGAGTTAAAAAAATTATGAAACAGCATCAAACCCAGAAGTGATTTCAGAATATATGAAAATTGTAGCAATGCATGAGGACATGAAGACAGACGACAGAGGATACCAAAGGGAAGACAAAAAGACAGACGGAGTCTACTACTCTGTTACTAAGAGTTTTAAGATATTAAGAGAGATATTAAAAATAAATAAATAAATAAAAAAAAGAGAGATATTAACCAAATTTTATGAAAATACTACTGGTATTACCTTAGAAGTGGAGAAATTAACCTTAAAAGATACAGAACCTGAAGGAATTGTTCTATCTAAAAACTATATCAAAATTAAAATAAGGAAAACTATTTCATATTTGTATGAAGATACAACCAGTGAAATGAATGAGAGACAGCATCACAATCAGATAAAATTATATTTGCCTCTGAGTATTAATTCCTTTTTTTGGGTGGGGGTTCAAGCAGGGTTTCTCTGTATAGTTCTAGCTGTCCTGGAACTCACTCTGTAGACCAGGCTGGCCTCCATCTCACTGAGATCTGTCTGCCTCTGCCTGCCAAGTGCTGGGATTAAAGGTGGGTGCCACCACCACTTGGCTCAGTATTAATTCTTACATAGAGAGTCTTCTAATAAATATAATAGGACAATCCTGAGATTATTCTCAGCAGACTTTTTAAAGAATCAGTTCTAATGAACCAGAATGTGGCAAGACCATTTTACTATCCTGTTTGTACTGTCACTTGAGCCCCTCCCTGTTGTGGGAGTCTAACAGCCACTGTACCTCGGGCAAACATTAGGATGAATAGTTGTTTTCTAGATGTACTTAGACCCTGAAGAAACCACTGTGGAAAATACTGACTATTTTCTGTGATTTATAGAGTTGCTTTTCTGAAGCAGCTTTACAGCTTTTGCATGGCTTTGGTCAAAGACTATCTGGGCACACCCGGATAGCTTGAATTACTGTGTACTGTAAACACTAAAGTGGCAGGAGTGTGATATTTTCCTTTAGAAAACTTACAGATTAGATCAGGGCTATGGTATGAGAAACTTTTTTTTTTCTCAAAAAAACAAATGTTGTGTAATAATAAAGAAGGGCCTAAAATTCATCTTGGCGTGACCTTTCTTCGACCGACCTGAATAACCCAAAACACCCAGCACCTCTCTACCCTTTCCTCAATCCTCTATCATACCTGGATCCTTTGCTGCCGTCTCCTCTCTCTTCTCCAGCCAGGGGGGTTTGTTCGGCTGCACAGGTGAGCAGGTCCAACTGAGCAATGTGAGACCTGCACAGGACAAAGAGATTCTTCAGAAAGCACCTGGAACTTTTCATGGAACAAAAATGAAAGTTGCTAACACCTGACGAAAGGATAAACATGAAGGAGAGAGAAAATATCAAGACGAATGTCTCTTTCTCTAAGGATTTCACTTGACTCTCCACGATGTGAGAGTCATTCACACACAGCTCCCAGACATGCAGAGCAGTTTTCCCAGCAAGGGAGACTGCAGGAAGATATTCTCACCCTCAGGATCCACACTGCTGCAGTTCTCCAACAGGAGATCTCTGCAAAACGCCCTGTGGGCAGGGTATAGGCATTCCTACTCCTGCAAAAGTCCACAGTCACAGCACTGAATGTCAACAGACCCTGAAGTAAAAAAACAACAGACTGGCCACGAGTGTATGGGAAAAGTGCTTTTCTTCAACCAAGGAGACAAATTTTCTGATTTAGGTGAGTGATCATATTAGTCAAACAGTGCTTTCTAATTTTGTTTTCATCTATAATGAGTTCTCTAGCTAGAAAAATAGTGTGGTCTGATATCCTCACAACATACATACCGCACTTGCCTGGACCTAAGAGGTTACATTAAAAACCTAGCATATGAAGATATATTTCTGAATGCTGCATTCACATCATAGAACACATAAATCTCAGATGAAAAATTAATGGGGATTAAAAGTTTGCTTAGTAAAAGTTAATGTTCTCAACCAAAGCTGTGGTACTTGACACCAGAGATTAGCACTCAAACAGTTTACAGCCAGCTCAAGTCTTTATCCCAGCTAGCTTTATCTTTAGCTTTATCACACCTAGGCGAGGCTTCAAGTAGCCCAAACACAGAGCTTTTAAGGTCAGAGGCCTCCTCAGTCCAGGCGTCTTGCTTGGCATTGGCAGGGGAAGTTTTGCAGTGTCAGCAGTTTGAAGCAAGCAGTTTTAAACAGAGGCTAAGATAGGATGTTAGAAACCCTGAGAAGGGTTTCTGCACACACAGGCAGCTAGGATGTGTGTGCAGCTGGAGGAGGTTCTCTACAAACAAAAGGTTTTTTAAAAAGGTTAAGAAAGTTTAGGTAGAATACGATTTGCTTCCTAGAATAGAGCTGGGTAGTTTTCCGTAGATTCTCCATCAAGGAAATCAGTTTCTAATTAACCCTGGGAACGGTCTCAGCAAGAATACAAGATGGAGGAACCTCTGCACGGTCTTGTCCTGTCACAGTGTATTTTCTGATTCAGTTAAACCTGCACGAGTTCCTCATGTGACTAATATCTACTAAGCTCTCTGGTTACCTAGTCCCAGTGCCAAAGGCCATTCTCTTGAATAGGAACGTGGAAGAACAGGGGAATTAAGAAAGCATGGATGAATTTAAATTCCAGGGGCTTTGTAACTGCTACAATGATAGCAAAAAGAACCGTGTTTGCAGACAGCATATAATACAAACGCTTTACCAGGTTATTTTGTGAAAATATTCTGGCAAGCATAAGTCCCACCTCATAGGAACTCAAACTTACTGACAACGGAACAATATTCACAAGGGAATTAAAAAAAAATTGTGTCTTTCTGAGCAGCCTCAGCGAGCACACCCCTGGTCCCTTCCCTCCTGGGTCCCAGCCCCGCAGCTCCTCTGACCTGGGAGGTTCCAGGGCCGCAGGGCTGCGGTTCCCGCCACTGCGCGGCTGACTGCTGACTTTCCCAGGCCACCGAACGTGTCACCTATGGTTACCGGGAGTTTTCACGTCCTTCTGGAGAAGCCACTGTCCTCCGCCCCGGATTCTGGGCTACGCGGCTCCCCGAGTTCCCACAGCGAATGGTGCGCTGTTCTGTCACTCCATCCTGGAACCTCAGAGCGCAACCCTGGCTCCGCCCACTACAACCCGGATCTGGTCACCCTGGCTCTTCTAAACCCGCCCACGCCAGGCGCTTTCCCATTTCTTCGTTTTCCAGGCACACTCAGCTTTTTTCCTATTCCTCTTCACGGCTCTTGGGGGCCGCTCCGCCGAGACCTGCCCCACCCACTCCGCCTCAGGTCACCTTCCACGCAGCTCAGGAGGTCAGGCTGCCCTGGTCCCGCTCTGCACAGCCTCCCCACTGCTTGCTGCCGGCCAGGACCAGAACTGGATCTGGGAGGACGCTGCACTGCGGCGTCTGACTCCACACTGGGTAACTTTTCATCTTGGAATATCAGCCTTCTGGTCTTAAAAAGCAAGCAAACAAACAAACGAAAAACCGCACTGCGAAAGACAACAAACATCGTAAATTCTAATTGCTTTTTGTTCCATTCCCAAAATATAATATTAAAACTGAAGGGACCACACCCACAAAAAGGGGGGTGCTTCCTCCCTGACCCCAGATTAGAACCACACCCAAACACCCATCTTCTTCACATCTTCACAGAGAGCTTTTTTATTAAGCGGGGAGTGGGTGGAGGGGGGACGCGAATTAAAGTGACTGATTTCTGACTCAGACAGTAAAACAGCAGGAAATGACCTTGAAGGTGTGATTTTTTTAAAGAGAAAAAAGGTGGAGGTCTGTGTTAGAAAGGACTGGGATGCAGTGGTGTGTTTTGATTGGGCAAATTAATTAGATTAGGTAAAGGGAGATTTCAGTTGCTGGAATTAAAAACTTGATAGCTAGACAAGGTAGTCAACCAAGGACAGAAGACACAACAGGCATGAAGTAGTAAAATCTGGAGTCTCTCTTGGTTAAATGACTCCAGTAGGAAAATAATTTTATTTCTTTCCTTCACACTGATGCATTACTGGTGACTAATGCATATGTTTGTGGAACTTAATGAAAAGAGAGGCCATGAATTTGAAAGAGAGCAAGAAGGGGTATATGGAAAGGTTTGGGGGAAGGAAAGGAAAGGGGGAAATGATTTAGTTATAGTATAATCATAAAAAGTAAAAGGAATAGTTTTTTAAAAGAAATGAAGAGCTGGGGGGTGGTGGCGCACGCCTTTGATCCCAGCACTAAGGAGGCAGAGGCAGGTGGATTTCTATGAGTTCGAGACCCAGTCTGGTCTACAGAGTGAGTTCCTGGATAGCTAGAACTGATACACAGAAAAACCCTGTCTCCAAAACCAAAAAACAAACAAACACACAACAACAGCAAAACTCAACCAAGCAACCAATACACAAACAACAACAAAAAAATGAAGATATTGCTGCCCCAAATAGTTTGTCAGAACAGTTTAAATCACAACGAAATTAGCCCACTGTCTCATTAACAATCTAGGTATATTTTAATTAGATCAAGTCCTAATTATGAAAAAGGATCTCTCTGCAAACAAGCTTATCCTAAAATCTTAAGTTTGCATAACAAAAAGCCATTTAGATTTTTATCATTAATAAAGGTATATCTTAAGAATTGAGTCACCCTTTAAATGTAAAATACCAGGTTTTCACTTTTTCATAAGGCAGCAAAGAAGTTTTAAAGTATTTTTATTTTATATGTTTTGAGTGTTTTGGCTGGGTATAGGAGAATGTACCACATGCTCACAGCGCTGCAGAGCGCAGAGCATTGAATTCCCTGTAACTGGAGTTACAGACAGCCGTGAGTCACCCTGTGGGTGCTGAGACCAAACCTGTGTAGTAGGATATCTCTCTAGTTGAGTAACTGTATCTAGAGTAAACATCAGAATGAAGTAGTTGTTTTTATGGAAGTACTTAGACCTTGAAGAGATAGATCATTGTGGAAAGCAGTGACTGTTTTCTGTGGTTTATAGAACTGTTTTTTGTTTTTAACAGCACATTTCAATTATTATTATTATTATTATTATTATTATTATTATTATTATTATTATTATTATATTACTTTAAAAAATACCAATCCAAATCCCCACTCCCTTCCCTTTTCCCACTTCCCCCAACCCCCTCCAATCTTAAGAGAGGACAAGGCACCCTGCCCTGTGGAAAGTTCAAGGCCCTCCCTACTACATCTAGGCTGAGCCAGGCATACATCCAAAGAGAATAGGATTCCCAAAAGCCAGTACATGCAGTAGAGACAAATCCCAGCACCACTGTCAGTGGCCCCTCAGTCTGCCCCAACTGTCAACCACATTCAGAGGGACTAGTTTGATCCCATGCTTGTTTATTCCCAGACAGGTTGGAGTTGGTAAACTCCCATTAGCTTAGGCAAATTGTCTCAGTGGAAGACCTCATGGTCTTGACTTTCTTGCTCATACTCTCACTCCTTCCACTCCTCAACTGGACCTTGGTAGCTCAGTCCAGGGCTCCCTTGTGGGTATATGCCTCTGTTTCCATCTGCTGTTGGATGAAGGTTCTATGGTGACATTTAAGATAATCATCAGTCTGACTACAGGACATTTCCTTTTTAAAAAAAAATTTAAAGAACTTGTTTTTCATTTTACATACCAATCACAGTTCCCCATCCCTCCACTCTTCCCACTCCCATTCTCACCACCTTCCCCCTACTCAAACTCCTATCCACTCTTCATAAAAATTATATATTTGTAATGAAGCTATCACAATATAACAGAAGTTTAATGTGTTTTTAAATTTTTAATATGAGTATTTTATTTATTATTATTGATGCGTATTTATGTGTGTGGCCACAGTATGCATGTAAAGATGAGAGGAGAACTTGGGGCTGGTTCTTTCATTCCACTGGCAATGAAACTCAGGTTCCCAGGCTTACAAAGCAAACACTTTTTCCCGTTGAGTCATTTCACCAGCCTGAAAATATGTTTTTATTTTTATATGCAGAATTCCTCTTCAATATTCAGTACTGAAAGAAAAAAATTGATTACATTTGCATGGCAGTTTGGAAATACTTTCACAAATTTGCTTCAAAGTACTCTAAAATAGTCCAGGCAGGTATTATTATTCCCATCCAGAAATTAAGGCCACATATTGAGGGCAGTAAATGAAATGATGTTTGCTCACTGGTAAAACCACTCTGGCTTAGCTTTGCATCCTGCCAATCAGTATCTTTCTACTTTACAGAACTACCTCTGCCCTTGTACATTCTAGACAACAGTCCTATCAGGTGAGTGGCTGTAGAACAACAAATTTTGATAAAATGAAACAAAAGAATTGATACAAGTACATAATGAATTTTATGAATTTATTAATAAGAATAAAATCATGACTATTGCAGGAACATGGACTTAACTGGAGATTATAGTGTCCAGGAAATAAACCTGGTTCAAAAACAATGTTGCCTACTTTTTTCAAATATGCAGAATTAGTGTATGTGTTTGTGTGTGTGTGTGTGTGTGTGTGTATAAGAGAAAAGGGTCTAGGAAGAGGAGTGAGAGACATTTAGAGTTAGGGAAGAAGAGCGTGGGTAATAGAACACTTGAAACATGGAAATGGAAAGGAAAGAGGGGCAGGGATGGAACCAGCAGTTGCCTTGGGAATGGGGAGTTCACTGTCATAGCAAGATGAGTGAGAACAAAGTACAACATGTGTGAAATGATTACTGTGAATGTGAGCTAATGAAACTCAATAGTGTATGAACATTTCCAAGGTATGAATTAAACAACATATAGCAAAAGTTAATAAATCAATCAATACACATGTTCCATAAACACTATTCTTAGGCAAAGGAAGACACTGAGACATAAAAATGAAGACATTAAAACTAAAAAAAATTAATCTCTTTTAGTGTTAGAAATGGATCTGAGCATCTCAAGAAAATGGCCAGGCAAAAATTTTACTTTTGTGGAAGGGAGCATAATGGTGTCAAGCTCAACATGCAAACACACCCAGCAGAAGTTGCTCGAGGACTTCTTCCATAAAGGAAAGAGGTTAGTGCTTAAATGGTCACAGCTCACCTCACATACTTATGATAGTGGCTGGGTTAAAACAATGCAGTTACTATCAGAACATAGTTTTGAGCACCGACATGAAAAGAACAATTGACCATGGACAAATTTCAAGTTTTACCAAGGAGCTTCTTTGCCTTTTTTTTTTTGAAATAGAATTCTGCCTTATTTATCTTTTTGACAGAAACAAACAGTACATTTTGATTACATTTTCACACTTTTTTGTACATTTAAGAATGTTCAGTGAGTGCCAGGAGTGGTGGGGCATGTCTTTAATCCCAGTATTCTAGAGAGAGAGAGAGGCAGGTGGATCTCTTTGAAACAATACCAGCCAAGACTATATAGAAAAATCTCAGTCCATTTAAGGCTAGTTAATTAGACTTGTTTCAGAAAAAAATAATGTCTGGGAGCAGGAGAGATGGCTCAGTGGTTAATGTACTGGCTGTTCTTCCAAAGAATGCAGGTTTTATATCCAGTATTCACATGACGGTTCATAACCACCTTAACTCCAGCCCAGGGGATCTGTTGCCCTCTTCTGGCTTCTGTGAGCACTGCATGCAGATGGCCCACAGACATACATGCAGACAAAACAACCATACACATAAAATAAAAATAAATAAATCTCTTTTAAGAAGTCCAGTGTACCAGTCTGTGGTAATGCTGTCACTCCCCGCATCACATCTACAAAGAAAAAAGCAAATATATTTTATTTATCTGGTTTTAACAGATAATTCCTGAGATCAGTCCAATGAAGCATTGGTTTTAGAGTGAGTAGCCTGAGATAGATGCTGTCTACTACATTGGCTTTAGATGTTACTAATGGTTTGTTCTAAAGTGCTGTG
Source organism: Microtus californicus (assembly GCA_028537955.1). Classification (NCBI taxonomy): domain Eukaryota; kingdom Metazoa; phylum Chordata; class Mammalia; order Rodentia; family Cricetidae; genus Microtus; species Microtus californicus. The sequence continues at coordinate 30,800,823 of JAQJZF010000002.1, read as the reverse complement.
GGTCAACCCTAGAGCTTTGCCATACTAGCCAAGTGCTTTAAGACCCAGCTATCTCACTAGTTCTGCTAACAATTATTGAACTCTTTGTTCCCAAATGCCACTAGTATTTACTGTGGAAGCACGAGCTTTTGTATCCCAAGAGGCTCACTGTAACCAGGAGAAAGCAGAGTACACAAAGAGAAGGCAGATGACCCTCCCCTCTCTAAGAAAATACAGAGTGGAAATGGGGACCATTTCCAGGAGGAAGGTATTGAGATGAGATCTGAAGAGGCAAATTCCTGTTCTGCTAGAAGGGGATGGGGTCTAGAGTTTAGGAGTTGGGAGAGATATCTTGGTGGTCAAGAACACTTTTTGCACTTCTTAATAACTTGGGTTCAAATCCAAGCACCTACATAGTGGTTCCCACCATCCTGTAACTCCAGTTCCATGGATCTAATGCCCTCTTCCAGTCTCTAGGGGCATACATGGCACAGACATACAGACAGACAAAACACCCATATATGTATTGTTTTTTAAGGGAATTATGAGAATGATTTGAGGCAAGTGTAGTAACAGAAAGGACAAGGAATTTGAGACAATTACTTATCTCCCCCCCTTTTTATAATGCTGGCTTTTTATTCCTTTCAAAAATCAGAAAGCCAGGGTCAAAGAGATGGCTTCATGGTTAAGAAGCTCAAGGAGATCTGGAATAAGGATCCAACAGTCCATGTAGGCACAACAGCCTATCTGTAATTAAACCTGGGAATTCAGAGAAAGAAAATCCTAGAGCAAATAGAATTGCAAGACTACCTGCCTCAATAAGTTCTGTTTTGATTTAAAGACTCTGTGCTGTTTGGAATGGAAAATGCGGAGTCCTCGGAGGCTAATACTATAGGGTGAAAAAGGTCAAGGAAAAAGCACCCTGACTCTGACTTGACCCCAGGACCAGGGCTTGAAATCCCACCAATCCCTGGGCTTGTCCTCAAATCAGGCTACAAAAATTCACCAATCTCAAGTCACCCTAGAAAGATCTGTTTCCCAAGAACTTCTATTTGTAGCTCTGTGCCCTCTTCAGTTTGCTGCTGTGTCTTACCCTAGGGGTAGCCACACTGCTGGATTCTTTCTTCCCAATAAATCTCTTGAGTGCGGTGTGACATTTTTTGTGGAGTGGAACAAGCTGTAACACTTTTACCAGGGAAACTTTCCACTAGCAGAGCAGAGCTATAACATTTCATCTGGCCTGAGCAGAGCTGTAATAATTTTGCTGGGGAAATCTTATAGTTGTTACACTTGCTTTGGGGAAACCTTTCCCTAGAGAAAAACTGTAAGCTGCTATGTTTACAGTAACTTTGTGGTATTTTTTTGGCTCCAGACTGCCAGGATACCTTTCCATCTGAGATGCAATACTTACACATATAATTGAATGTTTGGGTCCCAGTATTAGGAACTGTCTTGGAAGTATTAGGAGGTGTGGCCTTGTTTGGCATGTGTCACTGAGGGTGGGCTTTGAAGTTTCAAAAGCCCACACAGTTCCCTGTTAGCTCTCTGCCTTGTGCCAATGGATCAGATGTAAGCTCTTAGCTACAGCTCTAACAATAGCACCATGCTTGCCTGCCTGCTGCCGTGTTCCCTAAAATGATGGTCATGGACTCTAACCCTGTGGAACCTTGAGTCCCCAAATTGAATGCTTTTCCTTATACTTAACTTTGTCAGGGTGTATTCTCTCAGTAATAAAAAGTAACCAAAACAGAGCCTATGCCAAAGATTGAATAATAAAAAACAACATTGGGCTCCCCTCCACACAGGGAGATAAGTACACATGGATCACCTGCCCCCCAAACACACCCATACACAGGTGAACCTGCATACACATATGAATGCACGCTATGCCCACATATGCATATGAAATAAAAAATCTGAAACTCAAGTTGGTTTGTCACCTTCAGATTCCTATTATAAGTGGGCACATGGTTGTTTATGATGGGTGATAGATACTAATTTTGGGGGAGAGGATGCAGAATCAAAGACTTGGACAGAGGCCAGACTTACCTCTCCATATTTGGCTTTGTGGCCTTAGTCAACTCTGAACCTGGAGGCAGGGTTGTACCCCTTCTGACCACACCCTGTCCTTGCATTGTGAAGCCAAGGCAGGTTGAGTGATCTCATAGATATCAAGGGGGCACCTCTCTCTCTCATTCTGCTCATGCTAGTCCTGGCTGGGCCTCTTTTTCCTGCACCCCGGAGTAAAGTTGTCAACTTTGTCAATCATCCTCATCGAATCTACTTGCAAGATGGATGTAAATGGTCCCAAGCGCATGGAACCCCACAGGCCGCTTGACCTGAACCCTCGCTCAACCCCAGTACACAAGAATCTGCTACAAGAACCCTGCTGTGTGTTTGGTAACAAGCTGCCAACAAAGATGAGCTCTGTGGTCATCGACATGGGTTCTGGCACATGTAAGATGGGCTTCGCAGGACAGACTCGGCCCAGCTACATCGTGGCCAGTGTCGTGGGCTACCAGCCCAAGAAACAAACCACAATGGGGCAGCCCAAGGTGGACACTTTTATTGGTGAGGCAGCCCAGGCTGCCCAGGAGTTAACCCTGATGCAGCCTGTTCGTAATGGTATTGTGGTGAACTGGGAAGCAGCTGAGATCATCTGGCGCCACATCCTGGAGAACGACCTCCGAGTTGCCACCCAGGACCATCCTCTGCTGTTCACGGACCCGCCCTTCAACCCTGCAAGCAACCGCGAGAAGCTGGTGGAAGTAGCCTTCGAGTCTCTGCACTCCCCTGCCATATATGTGGCCTCCCAATCCGTGCTGTCAGTCTATGCCAATGGGCGCGTTAATGGGCTGGTGGTAGACACTGGCCACGGGGTCAGCTACACAGTGCCAGTCTTCCAAGGCTACAACCTACCCAGTGGCATCCAGCGCCTTGACCTGGCTGGCCACTACTTGACTACCTTCCTGGCAGAGAAAATCTTGAGATCTAGCTTGCCACTGAAGAAGGAAGACATGGACACAATGGAGAGTATCAAGCATCAATACTGCTATGTGGCCTCAGATTTCCAGAAGGAGCAAGGGCGCCCTGATGACAAATTCCGGCGGTGCCTGAAGCTGCCAGATGGACAAATGCTCACAGTGGGGAAGGAGCTCTTCCAGTGTCCTGAACTACTATTCCATCCCCCGGAGACCTCGGGACCTTCATCTTTGGGCCTCCCCAGGATGGTGGAACAGAGCCTTTGCACGGTGCCACAGGAGCTGCAGGCCGAAATGGAACAAAATGTGCTGCTGTGTGGAGGTTCCTCTCTCTTCTCTGGCTTCGAAAGTCGCTTCAAGGCTGAGCTGCTGCAGTGTCTTAGTCCAGACGCCTACGTGGTTGTGGCTGCCCAACCCAATAGGAACCTCTCAGTCTGGACTGGGGGATCCATTCTAGCCTCGCTGTGTGCCTTCCAGTCCCGCTGGATCCAGCGTGAGCAGTACGAGGAACAAGGTCCTGACATAGTGCACCGCAAGTGCTCTTGATTCATCGCAGGGTGGAGAGTGGTGTGGGAATAAAACTTCCATAGTGAGCACTTTCCTTTCATGTTGCATTCTCTCCCATCCCACTCACTGAAAGCCACCTAGGAGCCTCAGGTATGAACTCCCTTGCAGACCAATGGCCGCTGGAACTTGACCTTCACATATTCCTGGGTGAAATCAGACCTAAAGCACCTCTTCTAATCTACACCTTTGAGGCATCCCGATTCTCACCCATTCCTCCACAAGGATCCCTAACATAATACCATTCCCTAATCTCATCAACCCACCCTCTCGGCATCCTCAAGTATGTGTGTGTGAAGATACACACCCACAGACTATCATTCTGACAGGGATATGATGGAAATTAAATTATTTGTAGTTTTCCAATGTTAGTTTCTCAATTTTCCAAAGTTAGTAGACTTGGATGTATTTTCCGTGTGTATTGACCAGTTACATTTCATCTTTTCAGAACTGTTAGTTCATTAGCTCACTTAGTAACTGGATTGTCTGATTTTTGTTTGTTTGCTTAGTCTTTTGAGTTCTTTATATATTCTAGGTATTAGTACTCTGTCAGATAGGTTGTGTGCAAAGATATTCTTTCATTTTGTGGGGTGCTTATTGACACAATTGGTTTTTGTTTGTTTGCTATGCAGGAGCCTTTTAATTTCATGAATTCTTAATTGACAGTTGTTGGCCTTATTTCTGGAACTACTGGAGTCCTGCTGAGAAAATCTTCCCCTGTGCCTATATTAAATTGTTTTTCCATATTTATTCTTTATGAATGTGTTGTCTGAATATCTTATGTGCATTACATGCATGCCCGATGAGCAGGAGTTTAGAAGAGAGCATAAATTTTCCTGAGGTTAAATTTATAGGTGGCTGTTAGCCACCATGTGGTTTCTGGGAACTGAATCCAGTTCATTAGTGAGAACAAAAGTGTTCTCAACCCCTGAGTCATCTCTCTGGCCTCCTCTTTTAGCAGGTTAAGATTGTCAGTTCTTCATTGAAGGTTTTTGATATCTTCAAAGTTGATAACCATCTAATTTTATTCTTATACATATAACTCTATTTTTAGTTCTATTTTTGGTGTATGAGTGCCTTGTTTGTAAACATGTATATGTACCATGCCATTGCCTGGTGCCCATAGAAGAGAGAAGGGAAGTCAAAACCTCTGGAATTGGAGTTATGGATGACTGTGAGCCACTATGTGGGTGCTGAAAATCAAACTTTGGTCTTCTTCAAGATCAACAAGTGCTCTTAATCTTTGAACATCTCTCTAGCTCCCAATCCCTTCTTTGAGACAAGATCTCTCTGCTCAGCCCTCTCTGCCCTGGAACTCCTTGGTATGTCAGGATGGTCTCAAATTCATGGGGATCCTGAGTTTTGGAACTAAAGGTACAAGCTACCACACCTGGCTGGTCTGTTCACTTTTACCAACACCAGTTTTTAGAGAGGCTATCACAGAGATAGTGGGCATCTTCAGAGAAACATCATCTATTAGCTCTAAACCGAACCATTGTGCACATGAGCTCACAGGAGATGTGAATGCATGCTTAAGATTTACACACAAATTAACTATAATGAAATTTGACAAAAAAAATCTTACCAGGAAATATAGTGAGAGTTCACACATCAAATAAAGGATAGTTTCAGCTACTATTTTGTTCTAAATGTTAAACACAGGGCTGCTTCCCAGCAACTAATGGCTGCTAAGATGAGAGCATAAACAAAGGAAGAAAACAATGATGTAGGTCATTGGAGGACACTTATCTGTGAAAAATAAGGGTCAGGGAAGGAGATCATATTTTATAACTCAAATAATAGTTTGTTATGGTAAATGATGAACTGGGTGTTAGTGGATTCAGCATGAGTCAGGGAATTTCTGGACTTTGCCTGATCATTGTGATCATTGGTTCTCTATTCTGTGTAGAGCACAGGCTCTTGTTGAGTATTCTGTAATTTTGAATGTTACAGCATGGGTCTCACTGTGCATTCTTCATGGTTAATGGCTGCTCTACAAATGAAGCTGCTTCCCCCTGCCTTGGACATTGGAATGGAACACCCAGAGCACACACATGAAGTTCTGACTGTCATGGGTCCTTATAGAATCTTAGCTTTACATCTAACTGTGGATCTTCTGAGACACACTCCTGATAGCATTTCCAATGGTATTCAGACAAATAGCTTTTTGATAGAGGCCTGGACCAAATATGTCCAACATGTTTTCCTCCCAGGAGCCTTAATGTTTGGGCATATGAGTAACGTCATTACACCTGAGGCTGAGATGACCTTATCCCTGAGATTTTGAACCTGAAATGCAGAGCCACGAGGCAGATAATGTCCCAGATTTTTTTTAGTGTTGTAAAGTCACCTGGAAAGAAAGGAACTGGGGGCAAATGAGTGGCTTCTCCAGTCAGCAACAATAATAAAATAATATCAAAATAATATTATGATAACAATAATGATGTACTAATTCCAACATTCCACAGAAATTGGCAGGTGCTTCCTGTCACAGATGCCAGCATTTCACAGAGGGTGACTGTGCTTCCTGCTGTAGCTGCCTACAATATACAGTAGAGATAGATGGTTACAAACTTGGTCATTTTTGACCTGATTGAAGACGTGTGACTCTGCTATTTTCATTCTTTGCCATTTACACCATATCCACCTTTTTTTCCATCTTTTTGGAATTTTCTATAAACATATTTGCATATTGTTGCCACTTAGTGCAGAGCTTCTGATCTCAAACCCCTAGCAGATGATGGGGAATTTCTTAGTGAAAATTATTTTCTTTTTCTTGGGAGGTGGGGCATGATAAGGACTGTTCAAGAGAAGCTTCATTACAGGCATGGGAACCACTGAAGGGCATTTCCCAGAATGAAGAATCTGTTTAACTCTGAACGTACATGCTCACAGTCAAGGAGCAGGTTTGGGTGTGATGGGTCAGATACGTAAAATGACGAAGATACAGAAGGACTGGGAGGCTTTGGTGGCATTGAGTTAACCAGGTTTGTGTTTAAACCTGTTCTGTGAAATTAGATATCGGCTCAGGATGAGGGGAGTGGAGACATTCAGCTTGACCAGATACCTATGCTAGCCAAACTGAATTAGCACTATTCACACTAAAATTAAACAAAGGGGAAGAAATGAAAATGATGAAATCTGCTTGAAATCGAACCCAGAAGAATCTCTGTAACCCATAAGAAGAGCAACTCTTTGTATTTCATGAAGCAGAGGCCCTTTCAGTGCCCGTAGACGTTGTCACTGGAGACAGAATGGAGACTTTTTTTCTGTCTGTGGGAAGCTACTTTGGGATGCATGCAATTCTCTCCTCTTCATCAACTTGGGGATGAATTACCTTCAAAATCTACCTACCTCCAGAATTGCACATAATAACCTGTCTTCACCCAGAAAGAATATGGTTGTAGTTTCTCGCATTTTTCATATCAATGTTGTTATTGGTCCTATGTTGATTAAAGATGAATTGATCACCAGGTTAAGATGTTTTCATATGACAATTCTTCCAGTATAAATGCCAAAGGTAATTTGTAATAAATGGCCTATATATTCAGAATGTCTGGGCCTCATAAAAGATATATAGCCTTCATCACATCCTTTTTTCTTTCCAGAAATATAGACTGTACTTTTTTGTGAGACAAAATTTTGGGTAGCCTAGAATTTAGTTACTGTTTAGCTGAGGGTGGACCTTGAAACTCATGCCTCTACTTCCTGACAAGTACTAGGATTCCAGACATGGAACATGAATACAAAAGTGGATTATCCAGTACAGCTGCATTGGCTTATTTTATGTGAACTTGACACAAGTTAGAGTCATTGGGGAAGAGGAAGTCTCAAATGAGAAAATGCCTCCTCAAGGTTGGGCTGCAGAGAAGCCCATAAAGCATTTTCTTATTTAGTGACTGCTATAGGAAGGCCTAGCACATTGTAGGAGGGCCCACCCCTTTCTTGGCTGATGGTTCTGGGTTCTATAAGAATCCAGGATGACTTCTTTGCTCATGTTCACCCTCCTTCTGTTCCTCTTTGGGACTTTGGGAGTTCAGTCCAGTGCTCCAGTGTGTCTCTGTCTCTATCTCCATCCATCGCCAGATGAAGGTTCTATGGTGATATGCAAGATATTCATCAGTATGGCTATAGGATAGGATCATTTCAGGTTCCCTATCCTCAACTGCCCCAGGAACTAACTGGGGACCTCGCCTTGGGCATCTGGAAGCACCTCTAGGTCCAAGTCTCTTGCTAACCCTAAGATGGCTCCCTTAATTAAGATATGTGCTTCCCTGCTCCCCTATCCAAACTCCCTTTATCCCAATCATCCCATTTCCCCAAGTTCTCCCCAACTTACCCTTCTCACTTTTCTCTCCCCATCTCCTTTTACCCCCTCCCACCCCACCCCCAATATCCCGATTTTTTGCCCGGCAATCTTGTCTACTTCCCATACCCAGGAGGATAGCTCTATGTTTTTCTTTGGGTTCACCTTCTTATCTAGCTTCTTTAGGTTAACAAATTATAGACTCACTGACCTTTATTTATGGCTAGAACCCAATTATGAGTGAGTACATCCCTTGTTCATCTTTTTGGAAGTCAGGACCACAAGGGGTGCACCCACCCAGGGAGACAGTGGGGCTGATCTATTGAGAGCTCACCAAGGCCAGCTGGACTGTGACTGAAAAAGCAGAGGATAAAACCGGACTCTCTGAATATGGCGGACAATGAGGGCTGCTGAGAAGCCAGGGACAATGGCACTGGGTTTTGATCCTGTATAATGGTCTGACTTTGAGGGTGCCTAGCCAGTTTGTATGTTCACCTTCCTAGACCAGGATGGAGGGGCAAGGACTTTGGACTTTCTACAGGGCAGGGAACCCTGGCTGCTCTTCAGACTGCAGAGGGAGGGGGAGAGAAGTGAGGGGAGGGGGAGAGGAGTGGGGGTAGGGGGAGTGGAGTCGGGGGAGGGGGAGGGGGAGGGGGGAGGAGTGGGGGGAGTGGGGGAGGAGTGGGAGGATGGGAGGAGGCAGAAATTTTTTTCTCAATAAAAAAAAGAAAGAAAAAAATAAAATTAAAAAACTATTTTGAATACCGTTAATATATACTTCCTATGCATTTTTGATACTATAAGTAGCATATGTGTTTAGCCTGTACTTATTAGTAAAATTGTTAAATATGTATGCATTCACTCTAAGTAAATTTTTTCAAAGAATAATTCAAAAAAAAAAAACCAAACAAACAAACAAAAAAAAAAGAATCCAGGATGAGCAAGCCATGAAGAGCAAGCCAGTAAGCAGCTCTCTTCCTTGGCTTTTTCCTCAGCTCCTGCCTCCAAGGGTTTTTTTTTTTTGAGACAGGTTTTCTCAGGAGCTTTGGAGCCTGTCCTGAAACTCACTATGTAGACCAGGCTGGCCTTGAATGCACAGAGATTTGCCTGCCTCTGCTCCAGAGAGCTGGGATTAAAGGCTTGTGCCACCACCATCAGGCTCCAAAACTACAGAGAAACCCTATCTCAAAAAATCCACATTGAGAAGCTTGGAGGGCAGGTACATAGGGATGAAAGAAGAATGGGATTGAGATGCATGATGTAAATGTCACAAAGACTAAATAAAAAGTAAGTTAAAAATTGAGTTACCAGGGCTGGAGGGATGGCTCAGAGGTTAAGAGCACTGGTTGTTCTTCCAGAGGTCCTGAGTTCAATTCCCAGCAACCACATGGTGGCTCACAACCATCTGTAATGAGATCTGGTGCCCTCTTCTGGCCTGCAGGCAGACATGCAGACAGAACACTAAGCAAAATAAATAAATAAATGTTAAAAAAAATTGAGTTACCATGGTCATGGTGTCTTTTCACAGCAATGAAAAACCTTAACTAAGATACCAACTAACACATAATCAGATTTTATGTTCCTATTCTCCACAAGCACAATGTCCTCTAATATTACCAATATTCTCTCTCTCTTTCTTTCTTTTCTGTTGTTTTTCGAGAAAGGGTTTCTTTGTAGTTTTGGAGCCTGTACTAGAAATAGCTCTTGTATATTAGGCTGGCCTCAAACTTACAGAGATCTGCCTGGCACTGCCTCCCTAGTGCTGGGATTAAAGACATGCACCAAGACTGCCTAGCCCATATATTATTTTCACATGAACTTTTGGATGTTACTATTTTTTATTGCATTCTATTAGTGTTTTTTATTATAGTTAGGAAGGAAGTATTAACAATTCCAACAAATAAATCACATGGCAGATATTTGCGTGGTCTGGGTACAGTAAATGAATTTATACAAATCAAATACTTGTACAAAGCTACCCACTCTTTGTTTTCCGTTGTTTGAAATTGGCATATTACAATTACGTGGTTGAGGAAGTAGAAACAGAGCTACATATTTATGCTATAATATATAATAAACCACAACAATTCCCTGCAAATGATTGTCACTTTGTGGAAAAGCCTTTCTTTGACTTCAGTCCAAAGTCAAGGAAACTTCCAGAAATGTCCTTACTGATCAATTTTGTATCTGCAGATTATTATTTCCTTCACACACAGTTTAAAACGTTTCTTGACTTGATGCATACAAATATCCCAACTATTCATAGAATTGTTCCATAAATAACTGCAGTGTAATACTTGCATGTTTTAAAATTCATTCTTGTATTATATTCTTTTAATAATTTTATAAATTTATATGTCTGTCATGTAAAAATGTTCTTCAAATTTAGTGAATTCATTTGATTTTGAAATATTATAAAAATCATCCTGAGATTTGCAGCCTATTGTGGAACTAGCTCTTGTAGACCAGGCTGGCCTCCAACTCACAGAGATCTGCCTGCCTCTGCTTCTCGAGTGCTGAGATTAAAAGAGTGCACCACTACCATCTGGCTTTGAGTGTTTTTAATATTAGTGGATTATTTAAATTGATACTGACATCTGGGAAATGTTTCTTTTAATCATTCTGTTTCTTAGTCAAGTTTCGTGCTTTTGTCTCTGAGTCAGTATGATTTCTTTTGGATACACTGTTATACCCAAATATTTCTTTTAATTCTTTATGCTATCTTGGTAGGTTGACTACAGCACTTCATGGCCATAGAGTATCATGATATACTCCATGCATCTCTGGGGTGAACTAATAATATTGCCAGTTTCATTCTTTTATTTGTCTTTCCCTATTGTTTTATAGCACATGCCATTAGTTAAGAATTCTGTAATGATACTAAATACTTCTGGCATTAAAATTAATTATTATCCTCTGATTTTACAGAAATTATATCAACAGAGAATTCATAGTCATCCTTATCCTTTGGCAGAAACAGTCAAAGGACCTGGTAGACCCATGTAGGCCCCACACTTTCCATTTCAGTCTCTGTGAGCCTATGTGAGCCCTGCTTAGTTGATTTGGTGTGGTGTGTTCTCTGCAGTCCTCCATCTCTTCTTCTGTAATCTTTCCTACTTGGCCTTCCTTGATCTCTGAGGGGTGGGACCTTTTGAAAACCTCAATATAGATTTTCTTTCCACATAGTGTCTGGTTGAGTATTGGCTATATGATGTGGGAGTGTCATATCAATCTGTTGATTTCATTGGTTAATTAATAAAGAAACTGCTTGGCCTGATAGGTTAGAACATAGGTGGGTGGAGTAAACAGAACAGAATGCTGGGAGGAAGAAGGCAGTGAGGTAAGACACCTCAGACAGATGCCATGCCTCTCCTCTCCAGGGCAGATGTGATGGAGCCAGCCGCCAGGTCTTACATGCTGAATCTTTCCCGGTAAGACACACATTAATAGAAATTGGTTAATCAAGATGTGAGAGTTAGCCAGTAAGAGGCTAGAGATAATGGGCCAAGCAGTGTTTAAGAGAATACAGTTTCAGTGTAATTATTTTGGGGCATAAGCTAGACAGGCGGCCGGGAGTCGGGTGGCAGGAACGCAGCCCGCAGCTCCATCAACAGCCATAGGAAGTCTCTCTGAAGGAAACTGGACAAGGCATTGATCTATGAGTATAGCAGAATATCATAAGAAATCATTTTATTGATTTTTCCCCAGCAACGTTTAGTTTCACTCTAGGTCTCTGGGCTATCCAGTTTCCATTACCTGGCTTTCCAGGCAATGTGGAGCAACGCCTCTCTCTTGTGGTCTAGGTCTCAAATTAAATCAATTAAATCAGACATTGGTTGTCCACTTCCACAAGTTCTTGCATATCTTGCAGGGAGGACAGATTGCAGGCTGAGGGTTTTGTGACTGGGTTAGTGTTGATGTTTCTCTTTCTGTAGCCTGCAGAGTACCTTCTTGCTCCATAGAGATTAGACTGTAAGGATGAAGGCTCCTTGCAGGCAACAATTCGACCTCTCTACTATTAATGAGCTGTGTGGATGTTGTCGTCAGCAATAGGCCCCACTGTCAGTTTTCAGAGAGCAACCTTATGTCATAGCACTGGCCTAGAGTCTTTAGTAAATCTCTAAAGGAACTCCCTCAGGCAATAATTCAATAGAATGCACCATGGTTGCATCACTGGAAGTCTTGACTGGCAACAAGAGATGGTCAGTACAGAATCTATATTCTCTGTTGCTAGGAATCCTCACTAGGTTCCAGGAAGTTTCCTTTGCATTAGGTTGCACACAGACCGCCATATGCCCCCCAAATACAGCTATCTGTCCCCGAACTCCCTCCTACGATCCCTCCCCACTACCTGATCCATCCTGCTCCCATCCCAACCTGCCCTCAGTTCACTTGCAAATTCTGTCCTATTTTCCTTGCCATTGAGATCCAGGCTTCCCTCCAAGACCCTGTCTCTTTCCCTAACCTCTCTGATCTGTGGATTGAAGTTTGATTATCATTTGCTCAATAGCTAATATCCACTTATATGTGAATATATGCCTTGTTTGTCTTTCTGGGTCTCTGCTACTTCAGTCAGGATTTGCTTTTATTTCCTACAAGTTTCATGATGTTATTATTTTTTAAACAGCCCAATAATATTCCATTGTGTAAATGTACCACATTTTCTTTATATACTCTTCAGTTTAGGGACATTTAGGTTGTTTTAAGTTTCTGGCTATTATAAGTAAAGGCACAATGAATATAGTTGAACAAGTGTCCTTGTGGTATAATGGTGCTTCACATTCTCACCATAATAAACTGTCATTTGTGTTATTGATCTTAGCCATTCTTACACATGTAAGAGAGAATCTCAAAGTAGTTTTAATTTGCATTTTGTGGATGGCTAAGGATGTGAAGCATTTCTTCGAGTGTTTCTCAGCCATTTGAGGTTCCTCTATTGATTATTCTTTGTTTAGATCTGTGTCCCATGTTTAAATGGGGTTTATTTGTTTTCTTGGTATCTAGTTTCTTATGTTCTTTATATATTTTGGATATTTTCACTCTGTCAGATGTGGAGTTGGTGAAAATCTCATTCTGTAAGCTGCTGTTTTGCCTTATTGACAATTATCTTTGCTTTACAGAAGTTTCTCAGTTTCATGAGGCCCAATTTATTGATTATTGATATTAGTGCCTGTGCAGGAAGATGTCTCCTGTGCCAATGCTTTCAAGGCTATTCCTTACTTTTTCGTCTATAAGTTCAGTTTTTCTGTTGGGGTCTTTAATCCACTTGAACTTGAGTTTTGTGCATGGTGAAAATAGGAATCTATTTGTATTCTTCAATATGCAAACATTTAGTTAGACCAGCACCATCTGTTAAAGATATTTTCTGTTTTCTAGTGTGTATTTCTGGCTTGTTTGCAAAATATCAGGCATCTATAGGAGTATGAATTTTTTGTCTGGGTCTTCAATTTTTATGCCAATACCATGGAGCTTTTGTTGTTACAGCTGTGCAGTACATATTGAGATCAAAGGTGGTGGTACCTCCAGATCTTCTATTGTTTTAGTTTCAGGATTCCTTTATAGCTCAAGATTGTTTTGGCTATTCTGGGCTTTTTGTTTTTTTGTATGAAGCAGAGAATTGTCATTTTAAGATCTGTAAAGAATTGTGTTGTAATCCTGATGAGGACTGCACTGAATCTGTAGATTGCTTTTGTAGATGGTAATTTTTCTATGTTAATCTACTGATTTATGGGCATGGGAGAGCTTTCCACCTTTTGATATCATCTTCAATTTCTTTCTTCAAAGACTTGAAGGTTTTTTTGTAATCATATAAGCCTTTCATTTGCTTGGTTAGAGTTACCCCAAAGTATTTTATATTGTTTATGGCTATTGTGAAAGGCATTTTCCCTCTTATTTCTTTCTCAGTCCATTTGTCATTATATATATTAGAGGCCTACTGAGATTTTGAGTTAGTGTTGTTTCTAATCACTTTACTAAAGCTGTTTATCAGCTGTAGGAGTTCCTTAGTAGAATTTTTAGTGTTGCTTATGTATGCTTTCATATCATGTAAAAATAATGATACTTTGAATTCTTCCTTTCCAATTTTTTGTCCCCTTGTTCTACATCAGTTGTCTTATTGCTCTAGCTAAAATTTCAAGTATAATATTTAATAGATATATAAAGAATGGACAACTTTGTCTTATATTTTATTTTAGTGGAATTGCTTTGAGGTTCTCTTCATATCATTTGTTGTTGGTTATAGCCTGCTGTAAAATGACCTTTATTATATTTAGGTAGTTTTTTGTATCCATAATCTCTTCAATGCTTTTACCGTGAATGCATGTTGGTTTTTGTCAAAGGCTATTTTGGCATTTGTTGAGATGGTCATGTGAGTTTTTTCTTTTAGTTTTTTTATATGATAGATTACATTGACAGATTTTTATATATTCAATCCTGAATTTCATATAGTCATCCCTGTATTTCTGGAATGAAGCCTACTTCATCATTGTGATTAATGTTTTCTATGAGTTTTTGTTATTAGCATAAATAATACAAGTATTTTAAATTTCAAAATGTGAACTAGAGAAGATCAAGCAGTAGCTACTGGTTTATAAAAAGTCATTATTAGCATTTAGAAATATTGTGAGTCACTCCACATGGATGGTGGGATCCAAACTCAGGTTCTCTGCAAGAAAGTCATATTGGGTTTTAAACCACAAAGACATCACTTCAGCTCCATCAATGACATCTGTTTGCTAATGTTATATAACTACCCAACAATGGCCATACAGTGGGTGAGATATCTGAGAGGGCTTAAAAAGGAGAGAGAGTGAGTTTCACACAGATTTTTGCTGTTTGCTGGGGCGTGCCACAGAGAGATTTCCTGACTCAGCAATAGCAGCAGAAAAAAAGCTGCGCCATTTTAAAACAAGGCTTCCTGGGCCCTGCCACCAGTGCAAACTCCAGTTATTGAGCATTTGTGGGCCCGCTCGGGATCGGGAAGAAAGTACTCTGAGATCCTGCTTGTTATTCAGTGCTCCCTGCCTGGGCAGGCAGCAGGATCAGGTTTACTAGGGGTGCACAAGCAGGAGAGCATGGCGGATTTCCGACGCCACACAGAGAGATGTTTCCAGGCTGTGCAGTACTCTGTGTGGCAGATTTGTCTATAATTCAGATAAAAAGAGTTTATGTGCTACACACTCATTCTCAGAGTTAAATTGCTGAGTGGCTCCTACCTGGCGGCCCCAGAACTAGCAGAAATGGTATGTCCACTATTTTGAAATTGGAGAGAGGTGGAGCCAACGTCCAGAGCAGCTGCAACCAAGGTGCTTAACATTTTAAATGCTCTTCAAGACAGTACAGAATTAAAGACGATGCAATAGGACAGATTCAGACATAAAAGACCTCTAAATGGGTCACAGTGTTAGTACACAGTACGCAGGCTTGGGATAGAGAAGAAAAAGAGCATAGAAAGTCATAAAATAAAGCTAATGCTTTAAAAAAAGGGTAAAGTCTTTAGATTAAAAAAATGAAGAAAAATAAGCCACATAAAAGTGGAAAATTCATAGAGATTCTGGATTATGTTTACTGTGTTTTCTTTAATTTTTTTGACTGTGAAGGAGCTAAATATAGAGAGATATTTCATTGTGTGGTCTGCTAAGCTAAACCGGCATATATGTTTTAAAGGTATCATGACTTCAGAATTTGGGTCTAAGGATATGATGCTTTGGAAAAGAGGTTCTTCTTTTGTTTTCACAGAGGATGAGACCCTGTGAATTGCTTCTAGACTGTTATGGTATGATAGACCATGCTCTCCTGAAAGGTTGCTATAAACACCTCAAAAACTTATTTTGCTCAACTGCCAACTGAGATGAACCTAGCTTACAGGATACAACATGAAAGACCTGATTAACAGCACCCCCATACCACACAAAGCAGTTTGGAGAGAAATAACTATGTCCATATTCCCAAATACTGTTTATAAATGTTCTTTTACATTTAAAGGGGGATATGATATAGATATTAATAAT
Source organism: Microtus californicus (assembly GCA_028537955.1). NCBI lineage: Eukaryota > Metazoa > Chordata > Mammalia > Rodentia > Cricetidae > Microtus > Microtus californicus. Next base: position 30,784,984 of record JAQJZF010000002.1, on the reverse strand, counting down.
TTGCATTGGTATAAATCTTGACTTACTGATACAAGTTTAAGGTCAATTTTGTTATATGCATATTTCTGATCTTGATTAAGGTATTGTGATTGTGTAGTTTATTTAAAAAATGTAATCTGTAATTAGGAAGTATAGGTCGTTAATGGATAATCATCTATAATAGTCAAGTTTGTAGTCATGTCAGTTAGATTTTCTAGATGTGCATAGATATATTTCAGATAGGTATCCTCATATCTTTCAAAGACTACAGACTATGGCATTTAAGATGTTTTAAAAACTTAGGGTTTTTCATGACAATGAGACACATCTGCTCCTGGTAGCACCAGGTACTTCAAGAGGAAGATGAGCATTGAAGAAGCTCCTTATGGAGTTGGTTAGCCATTTGGGCAAGAAACTATTCTTGCCTGGACTGCTTAACTGGACATGCAGTATCCACATAGAGATGACTGCTGAACTTGCCTAAAGGTGAGATGATCCTTTGGGGTTCCTGCTTCATGAAAGTGTCTACGAGACATTCTGCAGGATACAGAAGAAAGTGACTGAACTGTCTTTGAAATTTCCTGCTTCATGAAAAAGTCTGCTGGATGCTATGGGCCTGAAGGCTGAAGATGGATGCCCTAATGGTACAGAGGAACTTTGGGTAACTGTACAGGCAGTGAGATGTCTCTGTCATTTCTAGAGTTTTGGAAGTTGCTTATTTCTTGTTTACTTAGGTAATATTATATTTTTTCTGGAGTCTTTGATGGAGTTGAAGAATTGATAGATAGTTATAGTTTTCCTTAGTTATGATAAAAGATAAAGTAAATATAAATATTGTAACTGTAATTCTTGTTTGGTAACTGTTTTGTTATATGTAATTTACTATGCTAAAGTGAAAGCCTTTCTTTTTTGTTTAAACAGGAAAAGGGGAAATGTTGGCGGTCCCTCTGTATTTGTGTTGCTTTCATTGGCTGAATAAAGACATTGCCTTGGCCTTTTGATAGAGTAGAACTTAGATAGGTGGGGAAAAGAGAACTGAATGTTGGGAGAAAGAAGGCAGGCAGAGCTGAACCATCATGAAGCTGCCAGGTCAGACATGCTGAATCTTTCTTGGTAAGCCACAACCTCATGGTGACATACAGATTATTAGAAATGGGTAGAATCAAGATGTGAGAGTTAGCCAATAAGAGGCTAGAGCTTACAGACCAAGCAGTAATTTATTAATACAATTTCTGTGCAATTATTTAGGGTGTAAGTAAGGTGGATGGCTGGGCGACTGGGAGCTGGACGGCAGGACACAGCCTTTGTCCTCTTACTACAGAGACATATTTAATAGTGTCACACAAATTTTACTAACTATAAAGACTTTTATTTTCAATAGAGGATATCAACACATTGCCCATGCTGGCCTTGATCTTGCTGCTCCAGCATCTGGAGTGCTGATATTACAGGGACACATCACTATTTGGAGCTAAAAAATATTAATAATTAATAACAAATACTGACAATTTGTCAACTCATAAATCTAGAGGACCATTTTCTCATTAGTAAATTGATTTTTTTCTTCTGATATGAAATCATTTTGCTTAACTTCATTTTTAAATCCATACTAGGAATAGGTAACTTTTCTTCTAAAAATCGTTACTTTTTTTTTTTACACAAATTGCATTCCGTGATTTTCTTGTCAGCTTATTTTGAAGATATTCACATGTTCAATATTTTCACTCAAAGACTGGTCGACACCAAATGGTTGTTTAACTCAAATATCTGAGCAGGAAACTGGACTGATCCTTCTGGAGGAAGTAGAGTTAAACTTCAAGACTACCGGGCAATTGAAGAGATGACCATACATCCTGAGCACTCCAATCTGATATGATGGAGAAACAGCTGATAACTGGTTATACAATAATACCAGACATTATTGGACGCAAACTGTTCTTCTGCCTGCCACTGCAACACAGTAGGTATGCCATCCCCTTCACAGCATGCTTTGGTCCTCAACATTTTATCTGGTCCTTCATGGGCAGATATTGTTCAATTTCACAGGGAATCCCAAAATTTCCACAAGCCTTCCTAATTTTATTAGTAACCAAGGTCAGAAGCTTATCCCATCAGCACTACAACCCTGCACTGTCTGTCTAACTTCAGAAGCAACTCCACATAATCTGCAAATCACTAAAAGTTTTTCTTTACCATCTGGTTTCTTTTGGAGGCACTTCTTTGAGATCACAATAAGACTGTCTTTACATTGGCTCCAAACACCCAATGGCCAGAGTTTGCAGGAATCATTATCAATAAATCAGCAAGAACAATCTTTGGTGGTTGTATTAACACAAATTCAATCTTCATACCAACCGGTGTACAGTTCTGGGGAAGCAAGGATTTTCCAGGATTTAAAAAATAGCTTGTGTAGTCTGACTCATGATGTCTATTTCAGTCTGGCCTATAACAAGTCCAGTAAAACAAAACTTTGCAGCTACTAGTTGATCCTCATACTACTCGTGGAGACTACAAAAGAAAGAGAAACAGCCCTCTCAAAAATGAGAGGGACCAGAGAGATTTATAAGATTGGAAGCATATAATCACTCTCCAATAACAATTCAGTACAATTGTAATCACATTTTATACACTTGACACAGTGGAAATAATATTGGGTATTGTTACTCAATTTTCATATTCTGTGTTATCACTCTCACATGGGAATTCTTCTGTTGTCTTTCACAGGTTATTTTTAATGAGTGTCTACTCACTCTTAATTGCGGCCATATCTCCTATTGATGGAGATTAGGGGGAAAGGAAGGTGATGTGTGCTGCCAATGGTGGTGGTATTGAAATGTAGCACTCTGAGCCAATGACATCTATGGCACTGGGCCTGAGCCAGTGACATCTGCAGGAGCAGGCACCCACATATGTAAAAGAAATACGACTAAAGCTTAAATCCCATATCAAACACCCCACACTGATAGTGGAAGACTTCAACACCTCACTCTCACCACTGGACAGGTTTGCCAGACAGAAACTTAACTGAGAATAAAAGGAACTAAGAGATGTTATGGCTCAAATAGACTTAACAGACATCTGTAGAACATTCCATCCAAACATAAAATAATATACCTTCTTCTCAGGACCTTATGCAATCTTCTCAAAAATTGACGATGTACAAAGTAACAAAGTGGTCCTCAGCAGATACAAAAAATAGGGAAAAATCCCACGTATCTTATCTGATCACCATGGCTTAGAATTAGAATTCAACAGCAACACTAATTTCAGAAAGCTTCCAAACACATAGAAATTAAACAATGCTCACATGAATCATCAATGGGGTCAAGGAAGAAATAAAGAAAGAAATTAAAGGCTTCCTAAAATTCAATGAAAATGACCAAACCACATACTCAAATTTATGGGACACAATAAAAGCAGTGTTAAGAGGAAAGTTCATAGCACTAAATGTCTACAAAAAGAATTTGGAAAAATACCACACTAGTGAGTTAATAGAATATCTGAAAACTCTTGAACGAAAAGAAACAAGCTCACCCAGGAGGACTAGATGGCATGAAATAATCAAATTTAGAGCTGAAATCAACAATATAGAAACAAAGAAAACAACAAAAATAATGAGATAAGGAGTGTATTCTTAGAAAATATCAACAAAATAGACAAACCTTTATTCAAACTAACCAAAAGGCAGAGAGAGAATATACAAATTAACAAAATCAGAAATGAAAAGGGGAACATAACAGACATGGGTGAAATCCAAGAAATCATCATGTCATACTTCAAAAACCAGTACTCCACAAAATTGGAAAAGTTAAAGGAAATAGACAATTTTCTGGATAAATATTATTAACCAAAATTAAAGCAAGACAAATTAAACAAACTTACAACTGCTAAAGAAACTGCAAGTCATCAAAAGTCTCTTTATCAAAAAAATCCCAGGACCAGATAGTTTCAGTGTAGAATTCTATATGATTTTCAAAGAACTAATACCAGTACTCCTCAAATTGTTACACACAATAGAAACAGAAGGAAAAAATGCCAAATTCTATTTATGAGGCTGCAATTACCCTGATGCCTAAACCACATAAAGACTCAACCAAGAAAGAGATTTATAGACCAATCTCACTCATGAACATTGATGCAAAAATACTCAATAAAATATTGGCAAGCCAAATCTAAGAACACATCAGAAAAATCATCCACCATGACCAAATAGGCTTCATCCCGGAGATAGAGGGATGGTTCAACATATGAAAATCTGTCAATATAATCCACCACATAAACACACTGGAAAAAAAGCATGATCATCTCATTAGTTGCTGAAAAAATCCTTTGACAAAATACAACATCCCTTCATGATAAAGGTCTTGGAGAGAACAGGGATACAAGGAACATACTTAAACATAATAAAGGCAATATTCAGCAAGTTAACAGTCAACAACAAACTAAATGGAGAGAAACTCAAGGTGATCCCACTGAAATCAGAAGCAAAACAAGGTTTTCCACTATCTACATATCTGTTCAATATAGTACTTGAGGTTCTAGCTAGATCAATAAGACAACAAAAGGAGATCAAAGGGATACAAATCGAAAAAGAAGAAGCCAAATTCTCACTATTGCTGATGATATGATAGTTTACAAAAGTGACCCCAAAATTCTACCAAGAAATTCCTACAACTCATAAACACCTTCAATAGTATAGTAGGATACAAGGTTAACTAAAAAAAAAAATCAGTAGCCCACCTTTATACAGATGGTAAATGGGCTGAGAAAGAAATCAGAGAAACATCACCCTTCACAACAGCCACAAATAACATAAAATATCTTGGAGTAACTGTAACAAAACCAAACAAGTAGATCATCTGCTTTTGCAGCATCATGAGCCTGTGCAATGTCCACACTGCTTTCCCATAGCAAATAGGTAAATATACTATTAGAGTATACATTTGTTCAAAGACAGGGTTTCTGTTGACTTCATCTATGGAAAAGGCAAAGGCCAGAGAATACATAGTTCTGAGTTGGTATTCTCTAAAAAGTATACAGTTTAACTAGAGACCAGAATCTACAGATGATCATTTTGCAGTAAATACAAGGAGTATTATGCATTGAATAGTTCTCCCCCCACCCCCTGCCAAGTTTGAAACCATCCCTCTCTTTTGTAAGTGTAGGATGAGAAGAAATTCCTGGAAATGTGTAAGAGTGTTAACAGTTCATGGAGTTGGTCTCACACAAAGGTATGCCATTTTCAGTGTTAACACAGACTCTTCTATCTTTGTTGTATGAATGCTTACTCAGAAGCCATAGTTGAGATGACAGACCCCAGAATTGTTCTGTCCATCCACAGCCCCATCATCCATTATTCATTATGACACTAACATGAAAAGTTCAAATGAGTTTACAGCATGTCCAGAACCTCAATGCAATGTTCTTTGTCCACAGGTCTCTGTACTACACTGCTGGTGAATACACAAGCTGTCACCACATCTCCATCATTGTCATTCTGCTACATTTTCCAAAAACACCTGGGTTGAGTGAAATGGCCCATGAGAATGGGGTGTATATAGGAGCCAGCAAAAGAAAGTAAAAATGGACATATTTGCAATGCCTGGAAAATTCTAAGCCTGAGCAGTGTGGCTTGTGATGTGCTATACAGAAAAAACATCCAATAGGCACCAACATATACATGCCTGCTTTTATGACAGTTGTCCACTATAGATAACACACTTACAGCAATGATTCCTTTCTTTCCAGGTGGTTCTACTCCCTTGGAGGAATATGGGATGCACTTCCCTGTTGTTGTACATCTGTAGTCCTCAATGCTAGCTATAAATACAAGGTGGAAGATAAATTGGAGAACGCCTCATGCTCAGATACCATGATGTAACTCACTCAGGCATTAAGTCCCCTGATAGGAAGTTATGTTGGACAAATTTTTAGTGACACCAAACTGTTTGGGGAACATCACTAGATATGAGGTCAGTGGACTGTGTCAGAAGATCAGCAATGCAGATTGAAGTGAAGGCTGTGGAAGGATACATGTAGACAAGGCTCATAAAGAAACACTGGGAATTCTATATCCAAGTCCAGTTCAAGGAGAGACAGTCTCAGAAATAGAACAGTGGCAACCCAACGAAAAAGAACAGTATGTCTTATGTCAAAGATACAGAGTGCTCATATAGGGCCAGTGCTCCCTTTGTATGGAGAATCAACAATTAATCCAAATCCAGCAATTCCTTCCCAAAAGGAAAAAAAGGGGAAGATGTTTCAACACAGTCAAAAGCATGGGTGAACAATGTCTTGGGGAACTGTGAGCAAGGCTCCAGGATAAAAGTCATTTTAACTCAGGTGCGTTTTGTTCCCTGGATTGCTCTTGTCCATGATTTCATGCTTCCTGTTACAAATATTTACATTCAATTTATAAGAATGTCTATTTTTAATTTTTTTCTTTTTTTAAACAGGGATTCTCTGTGTATGTAGCCGTGGATATCCTGGAAGCAGCTCTGTAGAGCAGTCTGGCCTCAAACTCAGAAATGTGCCTGTCTCTGCCTCCAGAGTTCTGGAATTAAATGTGTGTGCTACCACCACCTGGTGACATGTTGATTATTGTTGGATGTTGGACCATAGGTACAGAACTCCATCTGGTGAAAGGATATGCTGAGTGCTAGTCTCACTGTACCCTGAATCCAGATACGGCCTTCTGCTTTGCTTTCATACTTTTCTATATACTGAAGAAATCCAATTCTTTCCAATTTGGTGTAACTTTTCATAAAGAATATACTATGTCAGGTCACTGAATAATCAGCTACATATTAAGTTGTTGAAAATACCGGACCTCATTTTATAACCCAACACCAAATGTCAGCCAGAACAACCAATTTGTAGTCAACATCTGGAACCGTTCTTTAAATTATGGTGGCCAGTGTCAAATGCCCAGATGGAACTACCTGCACTGACTCTGTACTCACTTCTCTGCTTTACTCTAAACATGCAAGCAGCCTTTACCTTGTCCCTTCTTCACAACACCTTTTGCTAAATTGGTGCATATTTCTTCAACTCACACCAGGACTGGGAAAGACCTTCATTCTAGGAAAACACTTGCAGCCACTGAGGTGGAGGCTTCTCTGTACCCAGGACTCTAGAAAGAATCAGCAGAAGATCCTGGCAAACTTATTTATTATAGTTGACCCCACTCCCATCATTCTAGCCAGTGAGGACTCTGCTGAAAGTAGTGGTGGCAGTTCTCAGCTTCTGGCCACCAATTCTGTTTCAAATGTGACGGGCCCACCCATGTCTGAACTAATAGGGTTGGCTCGATTGTGTTGCGGTGGGGAGGTACATGGCCTGCACTCCTTAGTGTTGCAGCTGGTGGGAGTCAGGGATAAATTTCCAACTCATATGACCACAAGACCAGCTCTCCCACAAGCTTCAGACATTGATCGGTGGGCAGGAGGTCATCATTCCCTGCCCATGCCACCACAAGACAGGAGAAGTGGGGAGTGCTCCCCATGCTCACAGCTTTGTGGATGACTTAGGCACACCTGTGCTAACGAGGTTGACTCTATTGTACTGTTCTGGCAAGGTGCAGGGCCTGCTCACCCTAGTTTCTATATGTTTGGTGGCAGGTGGCATGGACAGGGGAGAGCTTCCCTCTTCCCCCTCTCCCTTGCCCAGTAATACCTGGGGAAGGTGGAATGGCTGGCCCTATGGTCACAAGAGGTCAAGGCATTCTTTTCATTGATGTCCCTCCTCTCAGATGATTTTAGCTCATGTCAAGTTGTTAGAAAATGATCCAGCACAATTGACCCCATATAACTTTTTATTGAGCTCTACATTTTTCTCTGCTCCTCTCCTTGCCTCTCCCCTCCTCTTAATCCTCCTCCAAGGTCCCTATGCTCCCAATTTACTCAGGAGATCTTGTCTTTTTCTACTTCCCATGTAGATTAGATCTATATATGTCTCTCTTAGGGTTCTCATACTTACCAAGTTTGACTGTCAGCATGAGGTACAATCTTGTTTGCCTCCAGAGCACAGTTTCTCTGTGCTCTCAGGAAACGCTTCTCAGAAGATTTCACCTCAAAATGCTGGGTTCTTCTTAATCAACTCTACTTTCTCAGCTCCAGCTGACAAGCATTGATTAACCCAGTAAAACAAAGGTTTGACTTACTATAGTAGTTCTGGTATCTTGTTAATCATGGCTGATTATTCAGTCCCAGTTAATCAGAATCACAGAATCTTAAGTCAAAATAACAAATGACCCAAATAGAGTCTTCAAACTTCACTCTGAAACTTCACAAGCCAAACTTCAATTCTCTGCATCGCCCTCAACATTCTTATAATCTGAGCTCCTATAGAACAGCTCATCAAGTATTAAACACTCAAAGGCTTTTCTTGTACAAAGTTCCAAAGTCCCTCTACAATCATCCTACAACAAAACCAATGTCAGGTCTGTTACAGCAATACCCCACTCATTGCACCAACTTGTCTTAGTTAGAGTTTCTATTGCTGCAATAAATCACCATGACCTAAGACCAAATTGGGGAAGAAAGGGTTTATCTTGCTCACACTTCCAGATTTTAGTCCATCCTTGAAGGAAGTCAGGACAGGAACTCAAATAGGTAGGAGGTAGAAGCTGAGGCAGAGGCCATGAAGAGGTGTTGCATAGTGGATTACTCAGCTTGCTTTCTTATAGAATTTAGGACCACCAGCCTAGGAATGGAACCACTGACAATGGACTGGGCCCTCCCAATCAATCACTAATTAAGAAAATGCCTTATAGCTAGACCTTTTTGAGGCATTTTCTTTCTGAGGGGGTTGAAATATGGTTTATTTATGCATCCTTTGCTATCCTGGAACTAGGTCTGTAGACAAGGCTGGCCATGGATTCACAGAGATTTGCCTGCCCATGCCTCCTGAGGGCTGGGATTAAAGGTGTGTGATCCCATTGCTGGCTTGGAGGCATTTTCTTCATTGGGGTTCCTTCCTCTCAGATGAATATCTTGTGTCACGTTGACATAAACCCATGCAGTACTCCAAGAAGCTAGTTCATGCACTAGGGATCAATACTGGTGTCACTGCCAGTGGCCCTATAAGCACAAGCCACACAATTGTTACCCACATTCAGGGGACCTAGTTCCTTCCTATTGATGTTTCCCAGCTGTCAGTCCAGAGTCAATGAACTTCTACTAGCTCAGGTCAGCTGCTCCTGTGGGTTTCTCCATCATGGTCTTGACTCCTTTGCTCATATTAAGCACTCCTCCCTATCTACGACTGGACTCCATGATCTTGGCCCAGAGCTTAGCTGTGGATCTCTACATCTGTTTCCTATCAATTACTGAATGAAGGTTCCATTCCCTATGGAGGTATACCTTGCTCAGCCTAGATATGGGGGTCCTTGATCTTGCCTCAAGTGTTATGAAAAACTTTGCCGACTCCCCATGGTAGACCTCACCTTCTCTGAGGAGTGAATTGGGGTGGGATGAAAGGAAGGTATGGGGAGCAGGAGGAGGGGAGGGAGAGGCAACTGGTATTGGTGTGTAAAATAAAAATGATTGTTTAAAAAAATAAAAAAATATGTAGTTCAGGGTACTATTGCTGAAAGGAGAAGTGGACATATATTTCATCCTTAACCCAGAAGCAATCTCTATTTTATAACCAGCTGCTAATGAAAATTTAATTTCCTCCAAAGGAGTCTTACTGGAGAAACCAACTACTTTTAAGGGTAGGCTACATGCCCAATAGTAGATGGTCAACAGAAAATAAACTCAATGCCATCTTTTCATTTTGGTGTATGTGTGTCTTTTGAGTATGTTATTACATGCATATCCGAATGTAGGTGTTCTTGGAAGCCAGAAGAGGGAACTAATTCATTGTAGCTATTGTTATAGGAAGGTGTGAAGTGCAAGTTGTGGGGAATGGATAGTAAACCCATCTCCTCGGAAAAAAACACACATGACTTTAAATGCTGAGACACCTTTCCATCTTTCCCAATATCCTTTATATCTATTTATAAAAACATTTTTTTCTCTCTTTCTTCTAAATTCTACTCTTGTTGCTCCCAGGATGCAATAGGATCCTCTTTTCTTTCCATAAAGGAGGGCAAATTTATTTTATAATCTGAAAGCATTATTTCATCCTACTAAAAGACTTATCTCTGTTTTCATTTGCATTCAAAGTCTAATCTTTACTCAGATATCAATAGAATTACATAAAGTTTATGTCAAATCTTACTGTGCAATTGTGAAAGAAAGGAAAATGTCCCCTATGAGCTAATGTTCAAGAACATGATCTTATAAAGTATGTGGCTTTGTGGATGATTATACATTACAGTGTACAGAAAAGTAGTATATATGACACTGCTGTGCTTCCTCATTAGAAGAAATGATGAGAATCATTAGCCATTCGTACGGTTTGCACTGTATTGTATTAGGTGATTCTGTACCAATACTGTAGTTGTCGGATAAATTTATGAAATGTGTGTTCAGGAAGATGTTTTATTCCTTAACTTTTGAAGAGAATTTCTCTCTGGTCTTAACAAAATTATGTAACACTTGGGGATAAAAATGCATCCCAGTAGGCCTGCACTGGAAGCCAAGATGGACAAGACCTCTACAGCCACCATTATCTTGCCCTTGGTGCTGTGGTAGACAGGGAGGAATGTTATCCAGACACTGCAAAACAACAGCATGCTGAAGGTCAGCAACTTGGCTTCATTAAATGTGTCAGGGAGATTCCTGGCCAAGAATGCAACAATGAAGCTCCCTAATGCAAGGGAACCATGATATCCCAGGACACAATAGAATGCAGTAACTGAGCCCTTGTTGCATACAATGATGATTTGGCCATGCTCAGAATGCACATCATTTTCAATAAATGGAGGAGAAAATTTCAGCCAGATTGAACAGAGAATTATTTGGATGATTGTACAGATGACAATGATGTAGTTGGGCACACCAGAAACCAGAAAATACCTCATCTTTGTTCCAGGGGCTGTGACTTTAAAAGCAAGCAGCACAGTCATTGTTTTGGCCAATACCGTGGAAACAGCCACCGTGAATACAACTCCAAATGTGATTTGTTGCAGAATGCAGGTAGCTGAGTTGGGATGCCCAATGAAAAGCAAGGGACACAAGAAACAAAAGATGAGTGAAATTAGCAAGATGTAGCTAAGATTCTGGTTATTAGCCTTTACAATGGGAGTGTCATGGTGCTTTACAAATATCCCAAGAACCACAGTTGTGAATACAGAGAAGAATAAGGCCATTAGGGTAAGAACCATCCCTAAGGTATCTTTGTAGTTCAGAAAGACCACAGCTTTTTGAAAACACTGGTTCTGCTCTCTGTTTGCATACTGGTCCTCTGGACACTTCACACATTTATCCACATCTGATGGAGACAGAAAATATGATTAGTACAACTTCTGCAATTTATTGACAGAATATTTCAATTAAGTATGTTGAATAAACATTGCCATATTTGCATTCTTTGCTGATGATGTAGTTGAGAGACACTGCTGCATAGCAATACTTTCATTTCATAATACTAATTTATTATCATAATGGGCAATTAAATAAAACAATATGTTGTCTATTTAAGTATTTGTGTTGATGATACCATTTTTTATATTATCAGAAAATATAGATATTTTCAGTACTTTCTGAATGCTATAATGAATTAACTGAAACTAAAAGTTTAGAGATTAAAATAAATATTCAAAGTATTGCACAGAGTGTATTTTAATATCTCCTATATCATGGTTACAGAGATGCCTGATTTCTTTCTGTCTGTTTTATGAATGCTTTTCCTGAAATAGCTGTATCTTCTATTGGAACAAGTTATGTGATACATTTTTTTAGTATGAATTCACCAGCCCAAACACATTGACATAGAGGAAACAGAAAGCAGAATCTGTAGAGACCTTTGGAGTCTGCATACAACAGGCTAAGATCAACTTCTCAACTAAAAGGAGATTAATTTGTCCAAGAGGACAATGGGTAGGGAATGAGAATGAAAGACAGGAGATAGAGAATGGATAGGAGTATTTAATAAGAGAGGAGAGAAGGGGGTTTGGTAAAGGAGAACATAGCACTGCCTCTGGTTAGAGGAGACAGCTATGGCCTGCAGAAAAATAGTAGTTTATAAAGGTAGAAGGGAAACCCCCTGATTGGACAAATAATTTAGTTTTGGTTGGACAGCTTAATTAGAACAGCCACAAAACACTTTTTGCTGTAGAAACAAGTAGTAGAAACTTGTACTGGCTTTTTGGGTCCCTAGTCTATTTGGATGCACAGCTTCTTAGGCCTGGATGGAGGGAGGAGGGCCTTGGACTTCCCACAGGACGGGGTACCCTGCCCTCTGTTAAGGCTGGAGGGGGAGGGAGGAGGGCAAGTAGGGGAGTGGAAGGGGAATGGGAGGGGGGAAGTGGAAATATTTGGATGGAAAAATAAAAAACAGAAAAAATATAAATAAATAAATATTTAAAAATTAACAAAAACCACTTTTTGCTAGTTGGATTTCAATGTTTTGATAGCTGGACATTGATAGTGAGCCTTGGGTGGAATCCATGACCATATAAGGTATTAGAGCTTGGTGGCCTATTTTAGGAATTACTAGCTATGTTAGTGTTTCTGTTGATGTGAAGAAAAACCAGAACTGTAGTTACTCTTATAAAGAAAAGCATTTACTTGGGTGTCCTAAAGTTTGGATGCTAAGTACATTATTATCATCCTGGGACATGTTGGCATACATGGTGCTTGAGAAGAGGCTGAGTATTCTATCTCTTTGATCCATAGGTAATAGGAAGTAAACGTTGTCACTGGGAATTGCCTAAGCATATGAAATCTCAAAATCTCCCTCTTCTATGACAAGTTTCTTCCAATAAGACCACACCTACTCCAAGAAGACAACATCTCTGAAATGACCAATTATTATCATTGTTCACTATTACTCTAATATAATGTTCTAACCAAGGCAAAGGGAATGGGGAGAAGGGAAAGACTTTCTAGACTCATGCTTTCTATTCTCAGGTTGACAAAAATACCTTCAAATCAGTAAGTTATATGTGTTTGTATATCTATATGTGTGAGTACATGTAAAAATAATAATAGAGCTTGAATATCAGAGTTATTAATTTACAGGGGGATATAGGAAAGTGAGTATGAGAGAAGAAAGGTTTATAAATATAATTCTTTTATTTTCAAAGGAAAATATATTTAAAGAAAACAATATGTTCACTGGGTCCTCATCAGGCAGTAGGGATGCTATTCTAAAGGTAGATACGTCTGTGCATACTTAACATTAAAAAGTCCTCCATATTTATTCTATCACATTTGGGAACAAATAATGCCTAATAACATTTTATTCGAGACCAAGACTCTGTAAGTGTAGTCTGGTGTAAAGTAGATATTGATATAACACCAAGATTATGAAGAGAGGTTATTCAGACATGAGTGATAGTACAGAAGGTTTCCTTTGAAGAATAGCACTGTATTTATATGTTGTAATTTTCTACCTGGAAAATTAAGGAAATGTGATTTCAATTGTTTTTATCTATTGGATAATTGCAAAGAGTGATGATGTGTCCCAGGTTTTAAGCATTTTTTTATTTAGAAAGATGAATTTATGGACACATGTAATTATTTAATTTGTTTAAGTGCTGGAAATTTATTCCAGTTATCAAGAGAATATACTATTCTTGCACAATACCTGAGTCACAGCATCCGTGTTATCTGTCTCATAATTGTTTAATTCTAACTACAGGGGCATTGTATGCCTTTCGCATGCACCTGCAATTGTGTATGCATAACCACCCAACTCACTTATATACACATATTTAAAGAGTTAATGAATTATTTTTGTTTAACTTTTGTTGTAATTTTGTTGTAAATACACTTTATTCTTATATATTTTGATATTTAAGACAATTTCATTGCAGTTTATTTAATTAATTTGGAGTATGCTCTATGTTCAGGTGCCAACACAATCTTAATGAGTTGGCAACCAATTCATACCACATGGGTCCAGGGATGAAATCACCATCAGATTTAGTGGCAAAAGATTTATCTTGTGAGTCATCTTACCACTCATAAATATTCTTTATAAACCTTAATTTTCTAGAATGTCAGGCAATAGGGGAGAAAACTATCCATTTGCCATTTTATGTAAGCAACTCTAAACAACCATTTAACTAATAGAAGCTGTGTAGGAGATAGCACCATTTGGGTAATTGTGGCTAGTTGCTTTCACAGAAAATTATTTTAATCCTCTACTCCTTGACATTACTATCTGTGTGCTGTATGTAAAAATGGCGATTATAAGACTCCATATTTTCTACATCATGTGCTCAAACTTATTACACTTCCCTAGATTGCCAATCACATTGATCTTTGAAAAAGGATCTTTGGTTATTGCTTGAAGGCTTCTGTTTAATAAAGAACAGTAGTTGGAAAATTTACAAGTAATGATTTCACCTCTTCATTCATCTTATAGTGTACTTGAATTTGGTTCCCAAGATATACAAAATAGAGTTTAATTACTCTGATGTCTCTTCAGCATTGATTTTGCAAATATGTGGTGGCTATAAAAATATAGTGAAATATAGAGATATGAAAATTGAAAGAAAGTAAATATTAGTGAAGATTCATGACTGGAATAAAATCTATATGTAGTTACAGAAGATATTAATAACTAATAAAAATCTTATGTAGAACTTGGTCACACTGTTGTGTTACTGTGAAAACTGTTTCTTTGAGAAAAGGCCACCTAATATAGACTTTCAATGAATCAAAGAGGTATGTCATGGTATGAAGCACTTTTAAGAACAACTCAGGGTCAGAAATTGGGGTTCATCCTGAAGATCTAAAAATCAAAACAGCTAGCCACTGCCTATTAACTCATCCTCTGTCTGAAATGGCCATCCTGGCTCCTGGAATCACAGAAAGAGACTTTGTCTGAGAGCTGTCTCCCCCCATTTTTTATTCCCCTTTATTGCTGGGATTAAAGGCATGCACCACTGGGATAAAGGCATGCACTACCCAATTTCTATATTAACTATGGTGGCTACTGGGATTAAAGTTTTTTTTTCCTAAAATCTTCTCTGTAAGGCTGACCAATGAAATTGCTTTACTCTCAGAACTTCAGGTAGTCTTTATTTATTAAATACAATTAAAATGCCTTTACATTTCTCCTTTTTGTCAAAAAATAATAAAAAGAAGGCTATAATTAATATAAGAAAACTAAATACAATAAGTATAATGACTATATATAATATATACAGGGAAGAAAACGACCCACATTATTTAGTCAATTTGCATTTGACAAATTCAGAGAAAATATTTTATATATATATATATATATATATATATATATATATATATATGTTATCTTGTTGAGCCCAAAGGCTTATACTTAATTTAGTTCCTATACTTGACTTTTTCCACAAAGTAAACTTTATGAAGAGATTCTTCAGTGTCCCTTATCTTCTCTGAACTAGATTGGTCTGCTCTATTTTACACAGTTGATATGCTAGTTTTCAAGGACTAGAAATTTGCATTACATTGTTAAATGAGCTGTATAGATACTATAGCTTGAATAATATTTAAAATATTTGTACAATCTGTTTTAAGAAAATTAATCTCAAGTTTGTATGAATATACAAAATTTGTTTACAATATGCAAAAGTAAAACCAATGTGAAATATTTAAAACTAACATTTGCTTTGAAAAAGTCAATTCAAAAATCTCCTTTTTTTTACCTTGTCATATCTGTATCCTCCTTTTTTTCTTTTCAGAGTAGATTCAATAATCTACATTTCTATTTTATACTATTTATATTCTTTTTTTCTTTCCATGTCTTATTTCCTTATCTCACTTTCTTATTTCTTTCTCTCTTTCCTTTTTTCTTTCTTTCTTTCTTTTGAGACAGGATTTCTCAGTAGCTCTGGAGCCTGTCCTGCAACTCAGTCTGCAGTCCAGGCTGACCTTGAACTCACAGAGTTTACCTGCTTCTGCCTCCCAAGTGCTGTGATTAAAAGTATGCATCACCACAGCATGACTTTTTTTCAAAACAAGAATCTTGCATCTAATTTCTTTGCTTAGCTTTTTTTCCTGAATATTAGCCATAACAACTTGTAATGGACATTTCAAACAAAACATATCCATAATTCATTGAGGGGGGATTTGTGCATAGTTATCTAGGCTATATCCTGCTGGTTGTGGGTGCTGATAATCTTTTGGTGACACAAAGAAAATTTATAATTATAGTCAAGTCCTTATTGGAGTATTCTTTGAGGTTGGATCATTTCAGTCAGTAGTCTTAAAGTTGTTCTGAATGTAGAACTCAGAAGAAACTGCAACAAATGTACTCTAAATTGTTGGATCTTCTGGGTCATCCATTCTGACTGGATATTTTCACGGAGCCTTCGCCAATGAAACCTTATCTTTCTGAACCCAGAGCGAATCTACAACCTCTTACTTCCTTGGGAAAAAAAAATAAAATCTCTTCTCCAAAGCAACATATCTTTTGATTTAAATTTTGAAGTAAAGGCATTTTCAAAATATATAGGTTAGATGAATCCAGCAGCACTAATAAACAAATATCTTTTAGCAGCTGTTGTTTCTTTCCCAGAAGTCAAACAATTCAAAGACACCACATTAGCACACAGTATCCAGATTCTCTGTGTATTTTGTTTTTTTTTGTTTTTTTTCTTTCTTTTTTTTTATTTATTTTTTTTAAATTTATTTATTTATTAAGGATTTCTGCCTCCTCCCCGCCACTGCCTCCCATTTCCCTCCCCCTCCCCCATCAAGTCCCCCTCCCTTATTAGCTCGAAGAGCAATCAGGGTTCCCTGACCTGTGGGAAGCCCAAGGGCCGCCCACCTCTATCCAGGTCTAGTAAGGTGAGCATTCAAACTGCCTAGTCTCCCCCAAAGCCAGTACGTGCAGTAGGGTCAAAAACCCACTGCCATTGTTCTTGAGTTCTTAGTATTCGTCAATGTCCACTATATTCAGCTAGACAATAATCAACTTTATATGGAAAAACAAAAAACCCAGGATAGCCAAAACAATCTTATACAATAAAGGATTGTCTGGAGGCATTACCATCCCTGACTTCAAACTCTATTACAGAGCTACAGTTTTGAAAACAGCCTGGTATTGGCATAAAAACAGAGAAGTTGACCAATGGAATCGAATAGAAGACCCTGACTTTAACCCACAAACTTATGAACACCTGATTTTTGATAAAGGAGCTAAAAGTATACAATGGAAAAAAGAGAGCATCTTCAACAAATTGTGCTGGCAAAACTGGATCTCTGTGTATTTTGGATCTTTACATGGAAGCTAAGACAGAGAAGATGGGAGCTGGGAGCTTTAGTTTATCTCCGAAACCAGGAGGCTAGTTTTCGTTCCAGCTCCTAGAACTAGAATTCCAATCCCATCTGTGGCTTGGGCCGGTGGATAAAAAGCCTCAAGCAAATGTCATTTTCTTGAATTTGTATCACAAAATGTTGGGTACCAAATGAAGCATGATTAATAAATATTCAGGGTCAGCAACTAGGGTTCAACCTGATGATCTAAAAAGCAAAAGAGCCACAAACTCTTACTTATCCTCAGTTTGAAATGGCTATCCTGCCTCTCAGAATCTCAAAAAGAGACTATGTCTGAGAGCTGTCACATATTCCTCTCTAGGGCTGGGTCTAAAGGCATGTACCACTGGGATTAAAGGTATGCACCAACCGAATTCTATATCAGCCTACAGTAGTTCCTGGGATTAAATGTGCATGGCATTGTGGCTACTGGGTTTAAAGGTGTATGTTATCATATTGAAGTCTGTAAGACTGACCAGTGGGACTGTTTTACTCTCAGATATACAGGCAGTTTTTATGCATTAAAATACAATTGAAATGCCATTTCAATGGTATGACAATTTGCTTAAAGTGACCTTGGTAATAACCATAGTCCTATAAAAACTAAGTTAGGAAAGTAATATATTTCATTTCTTCAGTTGACTTTTGGACCATTAGATCATCCCAGTATAACTGAGAGGAGATGATCTATGTGGTGTGAAGGATTTATCTCAACAGCAAAACTTACTTGTTTCATTAGAAACTTCATTTTGTTGACAGGGACTGCAGTCAAAACAGCAGGCTGCCATTCCCTCCCGTGAGAACTTTCTGAATCCAGGACCACAATCGGCACTGCACACAGAGGGTGGCATCTGTGAAAAATCAGATACATGCTGGTGTCAGGAGTTTTACCTACTCCTTTAACTATATTTTATTATGTTGATATACCAATAAGTCAATTTTATAAACAGCAAAGGAGTGATCATATTAAACTTAATATATTTTATAATACCAGGCGTACAAATGTATGGACACAAACTGATGTAAATTTGAGTAGCTTCCCAAACCTAGAAATTTAGGAGAAAGAATGGGTTATTTGATATGGACAAATACTATAGAGCTTACAAAGTGGTTTTTCTATTTAATTTTCATCATCTTGACATAAAGTACATAATAAGTTAGAGAGAACCATAACTAAAATATTTCTCTCCATCGAATTAGCCTACGGTCAAATCATTTAATCATTTTATTAATGGGTAATTGATGTAAAACTGCCCTGCCCACCTTGGGCAGTGCTGTTCCTAGTCAGGGCTGTGTGAGAATTCAGAGAAAGCCAGTAAGCTATATTCCTTCAGAGTCTACGATTAATTGTAGTCTCCATATGCCTGCCTGCCTTGTTATTTCTTTGTTGTAATTTATGATCCCAATCAAAACTCCTCCTCCATATGAATTTGGTCAGTATTTAATCACAGCAACATCACAGAAGGCTAAGATGAATGTACATCTGAAATAGGTGGAATATCTCTTTAAATGTCAGATAACACACAGGAACTACAAAAACATCATTAGAAAGAATGACATATTATAAAGAAAAAAACAGCTAAATAGGCAGAGAAAGGGCATAATTGATATGTATGTAGCTGGTAGAAATGGTGTTTCCAGAGCCTGCAAATATTTGGGGAATCTGAATAAAAGTTTGATTTGGATTATTTGTTCTTTTGAAGACAATTTTCATGAGTTTTTTAGTATATTTTGGAGATCAGAACTCTGTATGATGTGGGATTAGTGAAGATCTTTTCCCATTCTGTATGCTGTCATTTTGTCTTGTTGACCTTGTCATTTGCTTTACCGAAGTTTTACAGTTTCAAGAGCTCCCATTTATTAATTGTTTCTCTCAGTTTCTGTGCTGTTAGGGTTATATTTAGGAAGTGGTCCCCTGTGCCAATGCATTCAAATTTACGTCTACTTTCTCTTCTATAAGTTTCGTTGTGGCTAGCTTTATGTTGAGGTCTTTGATCCATGTATGCTGTAAAGGTTGTGGGGTAAAAGAAACACTTCTGCATTGCTTGGGGGAATGCAAGCTGGTATAGACACTTTGGATGACAGTGTAGTGATTTCTCAGAGAATTAGGAAACAACATTTCTCAAAACCCAGTAATATCACTTTTGGATATATATCCAAAGGATACTCAATTGTGCCACAAAGACATGTGCTCAACCATGTTCATAGCAGCATTGTTTGTAATACCAGAACCTGGAAAACACTAAAATGCCCCTCAACTGAAGAATGGATAAGGAAAATATGGTACATTTACACAATGTAATACTACACAGCAGAAAAAATATGATGACATCTTGAATTGTGCAGGAAAATGGATGGAGCTAGAAAACATAATTTTGAGTGAGGTAACCCAGACACAGAAAAACAATTATCATATGTACTCTCACATAAGTGGTTTTTAAACATAAATCAAAGAAAACCAGCTTGCAAATCACAATCCCAGAGAACTTAAAGAACAAAGAGGACACTAAGAGAGACATATCCTGAATAAATTTGGACAACACAGAGGACACTAAAAGAGACATACATAGATCTAATCTACATGGTAAGTAGAAAAAGACAAAATCTCCTGAGTAAATTAGGAAATAATGCTTGGGGGAGGATTGAAGGGGAGGGGAAAAGCAGGGAGTGAAGTAGAGAAAAATAAAAATCAATAAAAATAAAAAACCACATCTATTCACATAAAATATAATAAAATATAAAAGTTTGATTTTGTAAAAATTACACTGAATTCTTTCTTAAAATTTAAAATAAAGGAACTTTGTATAAAGAAAAAGCTCTTGATTGGTTTCTATACACTCTTTTAGACATCTGCTATTGTTGTGTGCTCACTCTGCATCCACTGTTCAGAACTGAGTTATGTGTCATCACCACAGTGTCTCTCTCCTCTACACTGGTTTTTCCATGTTCTCTACAAGATGATTAAATACAAACCATTTTTTTCTTGTGGTTTTCTTGAAACAGAGTCTCAAATTGTAGTATTGGTAGACCTCAACTCCTTATCTAGAGTATGTTTACTTAGATCACACAGAAATCTCCCTCTCCTGTCTTCTGAATACTGGGATTAAATATGTAAGCTGTCAGTGCTTTTATTTCTTCTTTTCTTTATTTAATTTTTACTATTTCTTTTTTTGTATTTGCTAAGATATTAAGGACTATTTTCAAGAAGAGTGGAGAAAATACTCATCCTTGTCCAATCTCTGTTTGTTTATTTGAGCCAGAGTCTGTTTATGCAACCCTAGTCACTAGGGCATGCTAAGCAGTCCAGACTGGCCATAAACAGTAGGGGTTTTTTCATCCTCTGCCACCCAAGAGTTTTGATTAAGCATACTCACCAACACATACAAATGACCTCACTTAGGATTTCATTGGAAATTCTTTGAGTTTCTTTTCCTGTAGGACAATGTTGTCAATATGATTGTCAGAGAAAACTTTTTAATATGATCAGATTCTAAAACATTGAGTAATTAATGTTTTAACTCTTTTTAAGTCAAGATGGGTTCCTTTGATTGTGTGGACTTCCCATAGGGCAGGGTACACTGACTTCTCTTAGCACTGGAGAGGATGGGGGAGGGGGATTGGGGGGAGTAGGAGGGAAATGCAAGGATGGGAAGAGGTGGAAATTTTTAATAAATAAATAAATAAAAATAAAACAAACAAAAAGAATTGTGTTTGATTTAAATTTTAACTCTCAATGAACGCTAAATTTTATTAAGAGCCATTTCTGCACATATTTGAATAATCATGTAGGCCTCTGCTTGAGTCTATTTCTGGGCTACATTTACTTAACTGATTTGCATATGTTGACCAATCCTTGTAACCTTGGAATAAAGTCATGTCTGTCACAGGGACAGATCTTTCTGTTGTGTTGTTTACTTATAGTACTCAGTGTTTAGTTGAGAATTTTCCATTCAAGTCCATGAAAATGTGTAGTGTCTGATGTTCTTTATTATGTCTCATTTCCATAAGATCCCTTTCTTCCATATTTATAGAAAGGATCTTTTCATGTTGGTAACTGAGGTTTGTTTTTGGAAGCACAAATATATGTAGGTTTTACCAACCAAAATATTTGTTTGTGTATAATGATAGGAGAATATGAAAAATAATATTTAGTTTTGAGAATAATTTTCTAATTTTTGTTAAATTTTTATAGCTATATATAATACTTTTCTAATGGTTGTTTTTCCGTCTTGTGCTCAATGTTGTCAATGTCTTGCTGGACCACATATTCATCTTAGTTTTCAGTTTGTAGGAGTTCTTCAAGTGTCTTCTATTGTGGTCATAAATTCCTATAAATTATATGCATCAATGAATATTCATCTATTTCTGTATTAGTTATGGTTTTCCAAAAGAAATAAAATTTAAAGTATTATCCTGCCTCTCTCTCTATGTTTCTCTGACTCTCTCTCTTTATATATATGATTTCATTTAGTTTGTGGTCTAGCTAATCCAACAATTGCTAGGTAAAAAATTGGCTAAGAATACAAAAGCTACTCAGTTCATGATGCTTAATGTCTCAATCTTCAGTAAACACTTGAATCCCAAGCATGTTGGTTCATTATAATTCCAATGAAGGAATAGGCTTTCTAGTAAGGTGAGAGCCAGCAGACAGAGTACAAGTTTCTTTCTCTTTGCTCTTGTATAGGTATCCAGCAAAGTGTGTAGCACATACTGTAGGGGATTTTCAAGATCAAATTGTCTAAATGCCCTTCCAGCACAGGGTGTAGCACAGATTATAGGAAGATTTTCCAAATCAAATGAACTAAATGCTTAAAGTTTGTCTTCCCAATTTAAGATTTAGATAAATAATGCTTTTTCTCAAATTAGATTAGAAGATGCGACGTAAAGGCATGACTTCCTTCCTTCCTCCCTCCCTCCCTCCCTCCTTTCCTTCCTTCCTCCCTCCCTCCATCCATCCCTCCCTCCCTCCCTTCCTTCCTTCCTTCCTTCCTTCCTTCCTTCCTTCCTTCCTTCCTTCCTTCCTTCCTTCCTTCTTTCCTTCCTCCTTCTTCTTCTCTCTTTCTCTCTCTTTCTTTAATTTTTTGGTTTTATTTTAGAGACAAATTTCTCTTTCTATCCCTGGTTGCCTTAGAACTTGCTATGTAGAAGAGGTTCCCTCTAACCAAGAAATCCACCTTCCTCTGCCCTCTGAATTCTGGGATTAAAGACATATATTACCACAACCTGATGTAAGGCATGTCTTTTTATCTCGAAGATCTGGGTCTCAAGTGTATCTTCTTGCTTCAAGTTAAGCAAAAATAACTCACAAGTGTGCTCTCCATTTTTGGGTTCTAATAAATTCCAGATGTCATCAAAATTATAATCTTGAAGTGCCCTCACATCCTCCTTTGTTTATAAAGGATGTATTTGTTGGGTATAGTAACAAGATTGTGCACATATATCTCTAACTGCTTTAATTGCATCACTGGTACTCTGCCCTTTTAAGTGAAATCATGAATGAACCTTCTGTATATAAGGGGTCTTTCTATGAATAGGTTTTTTTCTCCTGCTGCCTTCACTTTTCATTTTTTTTACCAGTATAATACAAATTTAAAGTAAAATACTTCATAGGAAGTTTTTCTCTCTAATATTATGTGTTTAGTATTTAAATACTTCCTGTCTCCAGATAACCACATATCTCAATGCATTTGTGGAAATTACTACTACATTTTACTGAACATATTGCTGAAGCCTTCATCAGTCCTTTTTCTTCTCCTCTGTCCAGTTTTTGTAACTTTGACTATTTAATCACATCCCCTTTATCTGATATATATTTCAATTGTCCTTATTTATGACTGTCATAGCTTCAGTTTTCTAATCCTTCTGCTTGTCTTTGAGCATTGCCATCCTGTAATCAACTTGAAGTTTTCTAATCCTTCTGCTTGTCTTTGAGCATTGCCATCCTGTAATCAACTTGAAGTTTTCCCTTATGAGAATTTTTTTGAGATATTTATAGAATTGCTTTTTTGTTACCTTTACATATTTTAGTTTGAATATTTTTTATCATTTTATACCATTTGAAAGTATCTGTCACATGCTCACTCAGTTCTTTATGGTAAGCAAGATTTTACAATTTCATTGCCTTCTGCTAAAAGTGATTTGTGTCCTGTTTGCTGTCCTGGAATTTTGTTATTAACATTCTTTGGATTTTTCTAGTATGTCTTTGAACATAACTCTTTTTCATCCTATGACTATAATATTTGGAGTTGTGTTGGCTTGAAGACTCATATTTTGTTCATTTGTTTTTGCATGAAATTTGCCTATATGGGAGATGAACACTGGTTGCAGGGTTCATAATCTTCTGTATTCTCCAGTGGATATTTTTGCAATGCTCAATTTGACTTGGAAAGAGCATACTTGAAAAATCCTTGCTGCTCCCTGAATGGATGTGTTGGTCAGTGGCTATACTTCAGTTTGTATGTTTTTTCCCCTGATAGTGACTCTCCTCATCACTGTAAGAAAGAATATTATTTTGAACATTTTATAGTGTTAGTATATCTAATATAACTTCAAAATTAGCTTGACAAGTTTCCTGAAATTAACTCCTTTAAATTTCTAGCCACATAATACTGAAGAAGTTTGAATTGGATATATTAAAACCATTCCCAGCAGAATTCACACTTATAGCTTACTTTAGACCCATAATGTAATTCATCATTTATAAATGACCAAAAGTAATTTCTTTTATTACCAATACTTCCTCCCTACACAGATAAGGTAACTAGACACACAGTCTTTGGTTTGAGTGAAATGTGAAAATATTTACAGGATCAAACAATGTTCTTCTAGATAGCAATTACTCTAACAGATATGCATCCATTGTCACCAGACATAGCAGTGTTGCAGAGACATATATACAAACAAAGCACCCATGTCAACTTAAACCAAAAATAAAGAAAAATGAATAAAATTATAATTCATAGGATTATGAATATATTGCCTTAATGTATTTTTCAAGATGTCGGCAATTTAGGAACTGTTGGTAAAGAGATTTAATAAAAATTATCTAATAAAAATTAATGATTTGTATGTGTTTACTTTTCTCTTCCATTAGAGTTAGCCTCAATCTTTCACACTTGTGTCCAATGTTCTGCAAAAAGGAGGACAATAACAGTCTAGCTATCAGAATAGTACCAAGAGAAAGTGGCTCTCTTACTGGACACAGTATAGTACAGTAG
Source organism: Microtus californicus (assembly GCA_028537955.1). Taxonomy (NCBI): domain Eukaryota; kingdom Metazoa; phylum Chordata; class Mammalia; order Rodentia; family Cricetidae; genus Microtus; species Microtus californicus. Next base: position 30,760,431 of record JAQJZF010000002.1, on the reverse strand, counting down.
TACAATATATACATTATACATTGTATATTAAAAACAAGGAAGAAATTCTGGAATGATAAAAATTCATTGTATGCATATCTGAACTTTTCAAAGAATTAATAAAATGTCTCAAAAAGTGAAATGTAGAAACATAAGATTGAAGGTGAGAAAATGCTCTGTAATGTGATTATTTATTTGTAGTTTGTTACAAGACAGCACAAATCTATCTCATTGTCCATGTTACTGCTGTGTGATGCAAAAGAATACAGTTAAATCAGACCCACCTGTCTACTTCTTGTTGCTTGTTCTATCATGTCTTCATATAAATGCAGCTGTTGTCCATATGGAAAATATGAGCTAAAATCTCCTATTTTCATCTTAAGTCCAAGACCGTATGGGAAATTCCAAATCTGAAAAATGCTATACTCTTCCTGAAGTTTGTCTTTCTGGTTCATAATCACTCTGTTTCCAAGTGGATTAGTGAAGCGTGTTTTCTTCAGAAAGGAGTGCAGCTGAAAGAGACACACCATTCTATAGTGTGTGTGCCTTTTCTTAAATTCACAAAATGTATTTTATTTTATTCTAAAGGCAGTATTATTGAAGATGTCCAGGGGTGCATTAACCATGAATCCAGTGGACTATTAATGCTATCATAATGTTTCTAGAATTTAAGTTCTTTCAGAAAAAAACTCCCTAATAGAAACACAGACTTATATGCAAATACCAAACACCAACATGAAAACACATGTACACACACACACACATACACACACACAGCATGAAAGAGAAACAGAGACAGACAGAGAAAGCGACAGAAATTCAATTCCATTCAGACATACATAATGCAGCTACTTATATTTTATACAGATATACTCATAAATGCCAACACTCACACATGAAAACAAAGCTAAACACAGTGAGATGTATGTACCAAAACAAACACACAAAAACAGAAAACTGCAAAACACATAAACAGGCCCACAAATACATGCACACAATAATTTACATTACACACAGACAAAAACACCTACACAGAGAGATATTGATATAGTTAGATTTATGCTCAAATACAAAGAAAGATTCTGAGAGTCAAGCAGACAGAAAGGCACACAGAAATAAAAATATACATATGTGCAAGCAGTATACAACAGTGAGATCAAAACATATAAACACATGCACTGAAAAAATACACAGAAAAATGTTTACAGAAACAAACTCCTATACAGAAAGACGTTGACACAAGACAAATTCATGTTCAGTTCCACATAGAGATTGATATGTTGATATACAGAAACAAATATATATATTATATATATATACATTAATACAGATACAAACAGAATTAACAAGAAACACACAATCATACAACCATATACAAGAAGAACCATGCATTCACACATATGGATGCAAATCTATCTCCTTAACTAAAAAATGACACTGTTTACTGTGTAATTGCGTTCACTCAGGATGTGAAATAATGTCCCTAGAGCCTACAGTGTGAGCAGAATCAGTTTTGAACACTTGTGGAACATGATCTCATAAGCTGATTATCACATATTTGACAATAAATTCACAAGGATTAATTTTCTCATGAATAAGAGAATTAAGGAGAAAGGACTTAGGCTTGCAATTTTAGAATAGGTGTGGTGATATTCAGCTACTCTGTAACAAAATCAGTGGTCTTCCTTTACAAATTGTATCTTCCACACCATTGCTTTTGCATTAAGATTCATACCAGCTTCCAGATTTACATTGCTTCTGGAAAAAACTTCCAGAAATCTTTCTATTTTATGAAATATTCCCTAATTTAGTAAATTGGGATATTTGACAGACACTTAAAGACTTTGATATTGATTATATCAAATTTCATCTAAAAGATGAAACACTACCTTGAAGCAGTGATTATAGTATCTTTTTCCATTATCCATTGGTTGATTATATACATGCTGAAGAAGCATTTCATGGAAGGCATGGGCCACAGTATACACTACATTATATATGTCATAACTCTCATCACTAAAGGCCATGCCAAAGGTCTGTGCCTTTAGCAATTGCAATGAGGCATTGGATAAGCAATTTTTTAGGGTCTTAAACATAGAAGCTGAGACTTTGCAGTTCATGCTCATCCACTCCAGCTTAGCCAGGAATTCATCAGTGTATTTGAGAGGGTTCAATGTCTGTACAAAAGTTTTAAAGCTAGAAATCTCAGAATGCTTGTATGCAAAAGTTATTTTCCAATTGAATGAATTAAGTGGGTAGTCATGCTTACTTGTAGTGCCATCCCACTGTGAGGTGGTGACCCATATTCTCTGTAAACCTAGAGATTCCCATCTTCTAAAGCCCACAGCTAGAATACTGTCTGGGTCACCATAAATGATAACTACATTTGTGGATGATGTCACTATTTGGTTATAATACACTTCAGCTCTTTGCAAGAATAAATCCATCTTGACTGGGATCACACTCACAAAGGCAAAGCAGACTGTAATTTTTTCCATCTCTCCTCTTAATTGTGTGAGAAATTGAGTACCCTGATCATTGTCTGAGATGGCCAGTCCAATCCAGTTCCAGTTGAAGTAAAGCATCAAAGAGATCATGGCCAGAGCTAAAGATGTGTGCTTGGAAGCCATCTGATACAGAGAGGGAAACTGTTCATGATTGCTCAGGATGGGATGGAAAGGTCCGTAGGTAATCTGAAGGAACTACAACACAGGGAGCAGCATAAGATGGCACATAGTCATAAGAACTTGTAAACACACTTTCGGTCAAGAGTTCCTTAAAAATTACTTATATGTTACTTCTTCCCTCATCTCAATTTCAAAAAAGGAAATGAAGCCCCATCAAGCCTGAATAATAACCACGAACTACACTGTTTAACACAAATTTGAAGGTAGTATACGCCTCACAATCTACTTTGCATCTAGCACTTATAACGAGTGAATGAGAATTTGTGGCAAACTCACATCACAAAATCTCACCTGTTGAGGTCTGAAGAGGTTAAATATGGTCCCAACCTTCACAGATATTTCCAAATTTGGTCCTGTAAGCACCATTTCACACATAGTCTGTTTATAGCAGATATAATTAGGGGGTAAATAATGAACTTCTTCAGAAAATTTCAAGTCATTATAAAATTTAATTCCAAATGCACAATCACCTTCTGGGCATCCAAATACAAATGATGAATTTGGTAGAAGATCAGGGTTTCTGTTGACTTCATCCATGGCAAAAGCTAAGGCCAGTGCAAACTGGATGTTTTTAGTTGTTCTGTAAAAAAATATGGTTATTAATATGTACAAAGATCTACAGATGATCCTGTGTAGTCAATAGATGTACTATTCTGAGCTGTACAGTATTCCCAACCACTGCCAATACTGAAACAATGGCCTATGCTTTGAGATTGGAATAATATAAGTAGCTGGAAGCTTGTAATAAGCTTTAAAAGTTAATCAGAGTTCATCTTCTATAAAAAAGATGAGCCATCAGCATCTTTCAAAAAGTTTGTTTTCAACTTCTGTCTCTTCCTAGTCATTTCATATCATCTGACTGATAAACATCAATTATTCCTTGGTGCGAGAGAATTGTCTGTATTCTGTCAATCATGTTCTAAATAAACACTGATTGGCAGATTGCCAGGCAGGAAGTATAGGCAGGAAAACCAGACAGGAAGTAGAAGAGGATCAGAGAGAACAGGAGTATTCTAGGAAGAAGGAAGCTATTTCTGCAGTCCAGCCCAGATCACTGAAGAAGTGGGATGTGACCTACTCTACTGAAAAATGCACCAAGCTATGTGGTTAACATAGATAAGAATAATGGATTAATATAAGTTATAAAAGCTAACAAGAAGCCTGAGCTAATGGGCCAATCAGTTTATATCTAATGTAGACTCTCTGTGTGATTTTCTTTGGGGCTTACTGGCTGTGGGGACCTGGCAGGACAGAAACCCCAACAAGAAGCCCCTCATATTAAAGAATGGCACCCAATGTCCTCTTATAATACCTCTTCATTTTAAATAATTCACTCAGAGTAAAATGAATCTATTTCCCACTTAGATATTGTACTGCTATGATGTCTTTATGTATTTACCTATACATTTTCAAATTAAAAATAAATTTTGAATATTTTTATTATCACACAGAAAAAGTGTCATTGAAAATTGAGTAACCACAACAGGAATCTGAGACTATATCTTGTGAAGCCAAAACACTAATTTCTTTCCCCCAAACATTAAGAAACATAAATCCCTTGAGCAGTTAGAGTGTCCCAGTGGACTAAATTTCTATATTTGATAACAACATTTTTGTTTGTTTGTTTTTATTTTTTTAACTTTAAAAATAATACAAATAAAAATTCCCACTTCCTTCCCTCCTCCTACTTCCCACCTTCTCCTCCCACCCTCTCCAGTCCAAAAAGAGGGCAAGGCACCTTGCCCTGTGGGAAGTCCAAGGCCCTCACCACTATATCCAGGCTGAGCAAGGTATGCATCCAAAGAGAGTAGGATCTTAAAAAGTCAGTACATGCAATAGATACAAATCCAATGCCATTGTCATTGGCACCCCAGTCTGCCCCAACTGTCAACCACATTCAGAGGGGACAGTTTGATCCCATGCTCATTAATTCCCAGTCCAACTGTAGTTGATGAGCTCCCATTAACTCAGGCACACAGTATTAGTGGGTAAAGCCCTCATAGTCCTGACTTTCTTGCTTATATCTCCCTCCTTCTACTCTTCAACTGGACCTAAGAAGCTAAGTCCAGTGCTCTGATGTGGGCCTCTGTCTCTGTCTCCATCTGTTGACAGATGAAGTTTCTATGGTGATATTCAAAATACTCATCAGTCTGACTATGGGACAAGGCCAGTTCAGGCACCCTCTCCTCCACTGCCCAGGGTCCTAGCGGAGGTCATCCCCATGGACTCCTGAAAACCCCTCCAGAGCCAAGCCTTTTGCCAACCCCAAAATGGCTCCCTCAAATAAGATATCTCCCTCCCCTTCCATATCCATTCTTTCTCCATCTCAACCATCCCACTAACACTAGCTCTCTCCAAACCTAATAGGAGGTTTAAACACCACCCTCTCACCAATGGACAAGACAACAAGACAGAAACTTAACAGAGAAATAAGAGAACTAACAGATGTTAATGAAGCAAATGGACTTAACAGACATCTATGAAACATTCCACCTAAACAAAAAAGAATATACCTTCTTCTCAGTATCTCATAAAACCTTCTCTAAAATTCTTTACATACCTGGTAACAAAGCAAACAGCCAAAAATAAAATAAAATGGAGTAACCACCTGTGTCTTATTGGATCACCATGCAGTTAAGTTAGAATTTATAAACAATTCCACTTCAGAAAGCTTATGAACTCATGGAAACTGAGCAGTCAACTACTGAACCACCCCTGGGTCAAGGAAGAAAGAAACAAAGTCTTCCTTGAATTAAACAAAATTGAAGACACAACATAGGCAAACCAATGGGACACTATAAAAGTAGCGCTAAGAGCAAAGTTCATAGCACTAAGTGCCCACATTAAAAAAAAAAAAACCAGAGAAGCTCACATTAGAGGCTTAACAGCACAACTGAAAGTTCTAGAAAAAAAAGAAGCAGACTCAACCAGGAGGAGTAGAAGACTAGAAATAATCAAACTGAGGGCTAAAATCAACAAAATAGAAACACAGAAAACAATTCAAAGTATCAATAAAACAAAGAGTTGGTTCTTTGAGAAAATCAACAAGATTGACAAATCCCTACCCAAACTAATCAAAAGACAGAGAGAGAACACACAAATTAACAAGATCAGAAATGAAAAGCAGGACATAACAACAGACACTGAGAAAATTCAGACAATCATTAGGTCTTACTACAAAAGTGTGTATGCCACAAAATTGTAAAATGTAAAAGAAATGGATTTTTTAAAAGATAAATACCTTATACCAAAATTAACTCAAGACCAGGTTAACAATATAAATAGACCTTTAAGTTGAGAGGAAATAGAAGTTGTCATCAAAAACCTCCCAACCAAAAAAAGATTAGGACCAGATGGTTTCAATGCGGAATTCTACCAACACTTCCAAGAAGACCTAATACCTATACTCCTTAAAGTATTCCACATAATAGAAACAAAAGTGTCATTGCCAAACTCTTTTTATGAAGCTATAGTTACACTGATACCAAAACCACACAAAGATTTAAACAAGAAAGAGAATTTCAGACCAATCTCACTCATGAACATGGATGCAAAAATTCTCAATAAAATACTGGCAAACCGAATCCAAGAACACATAAAAATATCCATTATGGTCAAGTAGGCTTCATCCCAGAGATGCAGGGTTGGTTCAACATATGAAAATCTATCAATGTAATTCATCATATAAATAAACAGAAAAAAAAGCATATGATCATTTCATTAGATGCTGAAAAAGCTTTTGACAAATTCAGCACCCCTTTAGGATAAAGGTCTTGGAGAGATTAGTGATACAAGAATCATACATAAATATATCAAAAGCAATATACAGGCAAGCCAACAGCTAAAAATTAAATTAACATAAAATTATATGGGGAGAAACTCAAAGCCATTCCACTAAAATCAGGAACAATAAAAGGCTGTCCACTCTCTCTATATCTCTTCCATTTAGTGTTCAAGTTCTAGCAATAGTAATAAGACATCATAAAGAGGTCAAGGGGATTCTACTTGGTAAGGAAAAAGTCAAACTTTTGTTATTTGCAGCTGGTATGATAGTGCATATAAGTGACCACAAAAACTCTACCAAAGAACTCCTACAGCTGATAAATACCTTCAGTAATGTGTCAGGATACAAGAGCAACTCAAAAAAAAAAAACCAGTAGCCCTCCTACACACAAAGGACAAAGAAGCAGAGAAGGAAATCAGAAAAAAACCATCGAATTTCACGATAGCCACAAATAACATAAAGTATCTAGGGATAACAATAACCAAGGAAGTGAAAGATCTATTTGACAAGAACTTTAAGACTTTGAAGAAAGAAATTGAAGAGGCTACCAGAAAATGGAAGAATCTTCCATGGTCTTGGATTGTTAGGATCAACATAATAAAAATGGCAATTCTACCAAAGGCAATATATATATTCAATGCAATTCCCATCAAAATCCCAACAAAATTCTTCACAGACCTTGAAAGAACAATAATCAACTTCATATGGAAAAACAAAAAACCCAAAATAGTCAAAACAATCCTATATAATAAAGAAAATTCTGGCGGCTTTAACATCCCTGACATCAAACTCTATTATAGACTTACAGTAAAGAAAGCAGCTTGGTATTGGCATAAAAACGGAGATGTTGACCAATGGAATCGAATCGAAGACCCTAATATTAATCCACAAAACTATGAACACCTGATTTTTTAAATATTTATTTATTTATTATGTATACAATATTCTGTCTGTATGCCTGAAGGGCAGAAGAGGGCACCAGACCTCTTTACAGATGGTTGTGAGCCGCCATGTGGTTGCTGGGAATTGAATTCAGGACCTTTGGAAGAGCAGGCAATGCTCTTAACCACTGAGCCATCTCTCCAGCCCCTGAACACCTGATTTTTGACAAAGAATTTAAAACTATACAATGGGAGAAAGAAAGCATCTTTAACAAATTGTAGAAGAATGAAAATAGATTCATATCTATCACCATGCACAAAAATCAAGTCCAAATGGATTAAAGACCTAAATATAAATCCAACCACACTTAACCTGATAGTAGAAAAAGAGGGAAGTATCCTGTAATACATGGACACAAGAGACCACTTTCTATGTATAACTTCAGTAGCAACCATGAATAAATGGGTTCCCATGAAACTGAGAAGCTTCTGTAAAGCAAAGGACACAGTCATCAAAACAAAAAGGCAACCTACTGAATGGGAGAAGATCTTCACCAATGCCACATCAGACAAAGGTCTGATCTCCAAAATATATAAAGAACTTAAGAAACTAGACATTAAAATTCTAAAAAACACAATTAAAAAATGGGGTACTGAACTGAACAGAGAATTCTTAACAGAAGAATTTAGATGGTCAAATGATACTTAAGGAAATGTTCAACTTTCTTAGCTATCAGTGAAATGCAAATCAAAACAACCTTGAGTACAATGGAAAAAAGAGAGCATCTTCAACAAATTGTGCTGGCAAAACTGGATGTCAACCTGTAGAAAAATGAAATTAGATCCATTTCTATCACCATGCACAAAAATCAAGTCCAAATGGTTTAAAGACCTCAATATCAGTCCGAACACACTGAACCTGATAGAAGAGAAAGTGGGAAGTACTCTACAACACATGGGCACAGGAGACCACTTCCTACGTATAACCCCAGCAGCACAGACATTAAGGGCCTCATTGAATAAATGGGACCTCCTGAGACTGAGAAGCTTCTGTAAAGCAAAGGACACTGTCACTAAGACAGAAAGGCAACCTACTGACTGGGAGAAGATCTTCACCAACCCCGCAACTGACAAAGGTCTGATTTCCAAAATATATAAAGAACTCAAGAAACTAGACCGTAAAAGACTAATCAACCCAATTATAAAATGGGGCACTGAGCTGAACAGAGAATTTTCAACAGAAGAAGTTCAAATGGCCAAAAGACACTTAAGGTCATGCTCAACTTCCTTAGCGATCAGGGAAATGCAAATCAAGACAACTTTGAGATACCATCTTACACCTGTCAGAATGGCTAAAATCAAAAACACCAATGATAGCCTTTGCTGGAGAGGTTGTGGAGAAAGGGGTACACTCATCCATTGCTGGTGGGAATGCAAACTTGTGCAACCACTCTGGAAAGCAGTGTGGCGGTTTCTCAGGAAATTCGGGATCAACCTACCCCTGGACCCAGCAATACCACTCTTGGGAATATACCCAAGAAAGGCCCTATCATACAACAAAAGTATATGCTCAACTATGTTCATAGCAGCATTGTTTGTAATAGCCAGAACCTGGAAACAACCTAGATGCCCTTCAATGGAAGAATGGATGAAGAAAGTATGGAATATATACAGATTAGAGTATTACTCAGCAGTAAAAAACAAGGACTTCTTGAATTTTGCATACAAATGGATGGAAATAGAAAACACTATCCTGAGTGAGGTAAGCCAGACCCAAAAAGAGGAACATGGGATGTACTCACTCATATTTGGTTTCTAGCCATAAATAAAGGACATTGAACTTATAATTCGCGATCCTAGAGAAGCTAAATAAGAAGGTGAATCCAAAGACAAACATATAGGCATCCTCCTGAATATTAACCTTCATCAGGCGATGAAAGGAGACAGAGACCCACATTGGAGCACCGGACAGAAACCTCAAGGTCCAATTCAGGAGCAGAAGGAGAGGGAGCACGAGCAAAGAACTCAGGACCGCGAGGGGTGCTCCCACACACTGAGACATAGGGGATGTTCTATCGGGATCTCACCAGCTGGCTTGGGTACGAAAAAGCATGGGATAAATCCGGACTAGCTGAACACAGCGGACAATGAGGAATACTGAGAACTCAAGAACAATGGCAGTGGGTTTTTGACCCTACTGCACGTACTGGCTTTGGGGGAGCCTAGGCAGTTTGAATGTTCACCTTACTAGACCTGGATAGAGGTGGGCGGCCCTTGGGCTTCCCACAGGTCAGGGAACCCTGATTGCTCTTTGAGCTGATAAGGGAGGGGGACTTCATGGGGGAGGGGGAGGGAAATGGGAGGCGGTGGTGGGGAGGAGGCAGAAATCCTTAATAAATAAATAAATTAAAATAAAAAAAATAAAAAAAAACGAAAAAAAATAAAAAAATAAAAAAAATAAAATTAAAAAAAAAACCAAAACAACCTTGAGATACCATCTTACACCTGTCAGAATGGCTAAGAACAAAAATACCAATAATAACCTATGCTAGAGAGGATGTGGAATAAGGGCAACACTTATCCATTGCTGGTAGAAATGCAAACTTGTTCAACCACTTTGGAAATCAGTGTGGCAGTTTCTCAGAAAATTGAGAGTCAGCTTACCTCAGGATCCAGTGATTCCACTCTTGGGAATATACCCAAGAGATGCCCAATTATACTACAAAAGGATTTTTTTCAACTATGTTCATAGCAGCACTATTTGTAATAGCCAGAACCTGGAAACAACCTAGGTGTTCCTCAATGGAAGAATGGATAAAGAAATTTTGGCACATCTACACATTAGAGTATTACTAAGTGGAAAAAACCCCGACATCTTGAGTTTTGCATGCAAATGGATGGAAATAGTAAACGCTATCCTGAGTGAGATAACCCAGGCCCAAAAATGCAAATATGGTATGTACTCACTCATTAGTGGATTCTAGACATAAACAAAGGCCATTGAGCCAATAATTCGTGATCCTAGAAAAGCTAAGTAATAAGGTAAATCTAAAGAAAAACATATATAGCTCCTCCTAGAAACTGGAAGCAGACAATATTGTCAGGCAAAAGTTAGGAGCGTGGGGGTGAGATGGAGTGAGGGAAGGTGAGAGGGGGAGAGAGAAAGGAGAAGGGGAGGGTTCGGGAGAGCTTGGGGGAGTGGGATTGTTGAGATGGAGGAAGGACGAATATGGGAGCTGGGAAGAAGGTATCTTAATTAAGGGAGCCATTTTGGGGTTGAAAGGAGGCTTGGGTTTAGAGGGTTTCTCAGGTGAACATGAGGTTGTCCCCAGCTAGGAACCTGGCAGTGGAGGAGAGGGTGCCTGAACTTTCCTTATTCAGACTGATGACTATCTTGAATATCACCATAGAACCTTCGTCTGGAGACAGATGGAGACAGAGACAGAGACCCACATCGGAGCACTGGACTGTGCTCCCAAGGTCCAGCTGAAGGGCAGAAGGAGGGAAAATATGAATAAGGAGACCAGGACTGTGAGGGATTGGTCCACCCACTGAGACAGTATGCCTGAACTAATGGGAGCTCACCAAAGCCAGCTAGACTGGGACTGAACGAGCATGGAATCAAACTGGACACTCTGTTTGTGGCTGAAAATTGTGCCAGAGTGACAAGCCAATGATAATGGCACTGGGATTTGTGTCTATTGCAGGTACTGGTTGGGATCCTAGTATATTTGGATGCATACCTTTTTAAGCGTGGATATAGTGGGGGAGGGCCTTGGACTTCGCATAGGGCAGGGTACCCTGCCCTTTCTTAGTACTGGAGGAGGAGGGTAGAGGGTAAGTTCGGGGTGAAAGGGAAATGGGAGAGGAAGTAGAAATTTTGAATGGTATTATTTATAAAGCAATAAAAAAATAAAAAACCAAATACTAAATAAAAAAATGTCTTTCATCTAGCACTTGACAAAAAAATAGGTGAGATTGTATACTCAATATGTCATATATACTAACAATTTAAACACCTAAATGCTCTAGAACAAAAAGAAATATGGGCATGCAAGAGGAATAGACACAGGACATAATTAAACTGAATTATGTGTTGAATAAGTTAGATAAAAGAGAACAATAAAAGACAATGAAACTAAGAATTGATTCTTTGAGAAAACAAACAAGAAAGCTTAATATGTTTCCAAACTAACGATTGACTATATAAATTGACAAAATCATAAATAAAAGGGGAGAAATAAAAATATACATCAAAGAAATCTAGATAATCACTAGGTCTCACTTAAAAAACTTACAATAACAAAATCGGAAAATCTAAAAAAAAAAGGATAGTTTCTCAGTAGAACTATCAGATTCATTCAAGAACAGAGAAGCAATAGAAATACTCCAGCAATTCCTCAGGAAATATAAACCATTATTAAGAGTCTCACCACTAAATAAGGCCCAAAGACAGATAATTTTACCACAGAAGATTGCCTGACATTTCAGTAAGAGCAAACCCCAGGTTTCTTCAAGTTATTCCACAAAATAAAAAAGGAGCTAAATTGCCAGCTTCACTTTATGAGACCACAGTCACCCGATACACAATATACAAATAATTCAAATGTGAACAAAAATTCCAATGATTTCCCTTTTGAATATCAGTGTAAAATACTCAATAAAATACTTGCAAATGTAATCCAAGAATACATCACAAAGATTATGAAATATCAGGCTTTATCCCAGAGTTTGGAGGATGGTCCAGCATATGAAAATCAGTCAATATAATTTACCATATAAGCAAATTGAAGAAAAATATGACATCATAATCCCATTTGATGCTAAAATTCCTTTGACAAATTCTAACAGACTTTCATGAAAATAGTCTTTGGGAATGAATGAATTCAGAGAACATACCCAAACATATAAAGCTATTTACAGCTCTCCTATGCCCAATATAATATAATTATAATATATTATATATATAATATAAATGAAAAAAACTAAAAAAGATTTCTATTAAAATCAGGACCAAGTCAAGGTTGTCTATGCTCTAGATGTCTATTCAACACAGTGTTTGAACTTTTAGTAAGAGCAGTAAAACTGTAAAAGAACATCAAAAGGCTACAAATTGAAAAGTAAGATTTTAAATATAGGTATTTTCAGAATATATGACAGCATATATAAGTGATTCAGAAAATTATAGCACAGAATCCCTACAACTGAATAATTCCTAAAGTGGTGGGATACAATAGAAAGTAAAAAAAAATGTAGCTCTTCTATTTAATAATGACAGTGAGACTACAAAAAAATTAGTTAAACAACACCCTTCATGATAACCAGAAATGATATAAAATATCTCTGTTTTTCTACAAAGTAAGTGAAAGATTTTTATATTGTATATTTAGATTACATTGTTAACTATCATATTACATTCAATGTTCCCAAGAGTGATAATAAAGTTTGTGTTGACTTGGATGTTGTACCTAGCTACTCGTTGACGAAAATTAACAGGAAGTAATAGTGGGCCTCTAGAGAGGGACTTGACTCTTTTGGATGGGGAAAAAGAGATAGGTGGGCACTTGTTGCTTCTCCACTACTACTTGGACCATTCAGGCTCTTACACTGATAGCTGACTCCTGAGTTTTTATTGATAAAAAATAAGTAGATAAAACCATCATCTGGCATTCAACTCCGGGCTGAAAATCAAGAGTTAGCCAGTTACCCTGGGCTCTGAAGCTACTTTAGTGACTGCCACCAATGCTGGCTTTTCTTCCCTTGCTGCCAGTCCTCAAAATAAGTCTGTCATCTTCCTTTTTCAGTCTCTTACAAGAGTCCCTAGCTGTTGCCCATTCCCTGATCCCAAACGCCACAGGCCTTAAAGTTCACAGGCAAAGGAAGTCCTAATCTAACTATAGTTGCTGCCTGATAACAGACAAGCTCTTCCTACAGGCAGCCCCATTCCGTCACATCTTGAAACAGTTTCCTCTTTTACACATCTCCATGTCTACTTTAGTGGCTTTTTCTCTATTTCCATGGTTTGCAGGCTTTCCTTGGACCCCATATTCCAGTTGCTTCTACACTGGTTGAGCTGCTCCAGCATAGATATGAACTGCACATACACACATAACAGAGAAACTGCTACACACAAAGATACTCACATCCATAGAGAGATAAATGCATACTACAGCCACATACTCATTTATACATACTCACTCATTTGTGCAATGACACACAGATCAGCAGAGTGGCATATGTAGTCAGAGAGACATATAAAACCCAAAGAAACGCAGAAAGAAATTATGCAAAAAAGAGACATAAACACATATACATGCATATTCTCAGACAAATACGCACAGGGAGAAATACACAGATATAAATAACCACACAATGAGACAATGACATAGATAAATTTATGCACATAAACAAAGACATAACAACACACACAGCAACACAGATATACATATTTGCAAGCACATACAAAGAAATATGAAGAACATACACATAGGCACATGAAGAGACATGTATTTACAAACAAACACAGGAAGTTATACATAAAAAACTCCCAACAGAAAGAAATTGACATAAGGAAAACATATGCTCATTTCTAAAAACAGAGATGCAGCTATAGAGAAGCATACATCAAACACACACACATATTATATCAACACAAATATAAACACAGATATAAAGAAATACACAAACATACATGCATACAAAATGAGAAATCTCCATTCACATAAATGAATATGCATGCACCCATTGAATTGAATCACAACACAATTTCTTCTCTAATTACTCTCAGAGTTATATTTGAGGTCCCCAGAGTGTAAAAGGGGGCAGAATCAGTTAAGAAAACTTACGGAAAACATAACCCTCAGTAATTAACACATATGTGAAATTAACAAAGGAGGGTTCATCTTATCAACATGGAGAGCATTAATAACTAAAGACTGATATGTTTTCAGTATTAGGATGGGATGATGATATTCATGTGCTTTGTAGCAGTCACTGATTTTCATTGATAATTAGTTTCTTCCCCTTCATAGTCTGTATTAGAAATTTATATCAAAGTCTAGATTTATTTCCACAGCAGAAAAATGTTCAGAAATCTTCGTATTTGGTGAACATTTCTTAAAATACTAGATTTGAGCATCTGAGATCCTCTAAGCACTATGGCATTGATGACACCAAATATAATCCAATAAAAGAAGCTCTCCCTTCAAGCATGTCAGATCAGATTTTTTTCCTATCATCCAGTGACTGTTCATCTCATTGAAGAATCTCATGCACTGCTTGGGACACAGCATGCACAGCACTGTATACATCATATGTGCTCTTACTAAAGGTCATGTCAAAAGTCTGTACCATTAGCCATTCCAATGAGGCATTGAATGAGAAATTTTTCAGTGTCTACACTCGAAGCTGATACATCTAAACCCCATCCACCTAGTCTTGTCACGTTTTCATCTGAATTTTAGGAACTGGTCCATGTAAGGTCAAAATTTAAAAAGCATAAATCTCAACAGGCAGATTTGTAAAAGTTCACATCCCAATGGTATGAGTCAAGTGTGAAGTTTCTATTTCTTATAGAGACATTCAACCTACTGTGAGGTGGTGACCCATATTCTTTATGTACCTAGTGATTCCCACATTCTAAAGCACACAGTGTGAGTATTGTCTGTGTCACCATAAATGAAAAATAAATTGTGGATGATGTCATTATTTGGTTATAATATACTTCAGGTCTTGACAAGTAAAGTTGACTGCGATCATATTCACAAGTCATAGCAGACTGTAGATTTTCCATGTCTTTTCTCAATTTTGAGAGGAATTGAGCACCGTCTTCATTGTTTGAGATGTGCAGCCCAGCCCAGTTTCAGTTTAAGTGAAGCACAAAAGAAATCATGGCCTGAACGAGAGATGTATCTTTGTTGGCCATCTGATCACTTAGGATAGGATGCGCAGGTGCATAGAATGAACGAATCACGCAAGGTGCATAAGTAGGCTGAATGGACACAGGGAACTGCATCAAGTAGCTTGCACTCCCGAGAATGTAAAAACACTGTTCTGCCAAGAGTTCTAGAAAGCCACCTCACTTTTTAAACTCTTCTCATCTCTGTTTTTCACAAGGAAATGCAAAAGCCTCATCAAGTTTCTGAATAGTAGCCTTTAACTACACATTTTGACATACATATGTGGCCTTCATCTTCCTCACACTTTTCTTAGCCTCTGGGATGGTACAAATAAAGACAAGGATTTCTTTCAAATATCCAAAAATATTCACTTGCTGAGATATATAGAGGTATGTGACTAGTCCTATTATGACAGATGTTCAATAAGGTCCTCTAAACTCCATAGTATACATGAACTTGTCATTACAGACATAATTAGGGAAGTTTCTTTATTTTGTTCTGAGAAAATGAATGAGACTCTGTAATTGTGGCACATTATTACACCATCCTTGCTGGTAATTGAAATACTTGTGACATATTTGGTGAAAGATCAGGTTTCTTGCTGACATCACCAATGCAAAAAGTCAAGATCAGAGCAAACTGACAGTTTTCACTTTGTGTTCTATAAAAGGCAACAGTGTTTATTATAGACAGAGATCTACATATAGTATTTGTAGTAAAAATAAGGATTGGAAAATACTGGACAGTATTCCCAACATCCCTCAATAATTGAAACAAATGCCCTGTGTTGTGAGGTTGGAATGACATCAGTTGCTGGAAGTTTGAAAAAGCTTTAAAAGTTCATGAAAGTAAATCTCCTATAAATAAGATGAGCCATTTGGAGCTTTCACAGAAAGGGCTGCCTTCTCTGGTTTTTAGTGCTTGCATAGAAGATAAATAAAGGTTACAGGCTTTGATGAAACAGAAAACCTGATCATATATTCAGTTTGAAATTATTGAGCAAGATTAAATGTACACATGATGCATTAGCCAAGATTCTGGTAATTTTTATAAAACAAACTGAACTGGGTAAAGGCATTCAAGGAAGGATGGTGACTGCACAGTAGTCTTCTGGGGCAACCTTTGGCTCCTGTACTAATAATTCCTTCATATTTAGTGGACAATATAGTTAACATATTCCCTCATGTCTATCATCACCATCTTGTATTTTTCTTCTTTATTGATTATTGGCAAAAATTCTCTAAATACTTAATTTTTTAATAAATTTAAATACCAGAATACAGTGGGTAAATAGATTCATCTGTGTATATGGACATGAGAAATACTCATATAGACCATAAAAAGGGAATGGATTTCATTGTTTTCATTAATACCTGTCTTAGTTGCCACTGGCCTCCAGTGTACAATGATGCACCTACACCATTTACAAATGCAGAGATTAGGGATAATAATACCAGGTATATCTGAACAACATACATTTTCTTGTCTACATTTGAGATAAGAACTTATGGAAGTGAAACACTAACTTCTGCACACCGAACAACAAAATAAGTCAATGCACTCCTGAAAATTCCATCACTAGCTAAAAAGGATACTTTTGATTAGAGCATTCGATACAATGTAATTGAACTTGAACCTTAGAGTAGTTTTTATTTCCTCTATAAATTATGTAAGGAAATGCACAGCTATACTGTGTTATTGTTGTTATAGGTGTATAAGTAATGTGCATTTTGGGTCATCTACTAGATTACCCAAATCTGTTAAGAAATATCCAAGATAAAGTCATCTTCAACATGAGTGAAAGAAAACTAACAAAATAACCCGAAGATTTAGAAGCAGAGAAAATGTTTTATTGCTTTCTCACATTCCTTCAATAGGAAAAGATAGGAGATTTCTGTTTGCCTCACTCTAAATCACAGAGCTATTTTTCATTTTGTATATTTTACTAAAAGAATGTCCATCAATGCACCTTAATGTCATTTAAAAATATCATTTAATAAAATCTTTAGTTGTTTAATTCAGAATGAATAACTAATTTGGTTAAAAAATACGTCAATGCATAGTGACCTAAAGTGCTATATTTGATATAAATTTAATTGATATAAATTTAATAAAGTGCTATATTTGAAAAGAGCTATCAATGATACACAAAATCAAAAGTGCATATGCCTAAATTGGTAAAAGACAAAG
This sequence comes from Microtus californicus, assembly GCA_028537955.1. Classification (NCBI taxonomy): domain Eukaryota; kingdom Metazoa; phylum Chordata; class Mammalia; order Rodentia; family Cricetidae; genus Microtus; species Microtus californicus. Next base: position 30,743,012 of record JAQJZF010000002.1, on the reverse strand, counting down.
CTATAACTAATAAAATTATTGAAGAAAAAATAAGGTGTAAATGAGATATAATTGACAGTCAGTATACAGTTTGGAGTTATAGAGAAGAGACATGTCCTTCTTAGATAATAGCAAAGAGCTGGTAGATCACTATTCTCAAGTGTTTTCAAGTATCATATGCTGCAGCTGCCAGTTAGGCAAGTGCTAGGAAAGTAAGCAGTCACCACTATTAGTGACAATTCCTATTACACAGAATGCAAATATATCATTTATACTACAAATATTCTTTTTTTAGTTTAAAGAGACAGTGAAGAACTGTACTGTAGAAACAAAGGCCTATGGTTATAAGTAAGTGAAGTATGGAGAAACAGAATCATATAAGAATTTAACAGTGGGCAAGTCTCCTGTTTTTATTCCTTATGCAGCATTAGAAGGCACAGTGTGTCCACATGCAGAGCATTTGAGAGATTACTGAATATCTAAAAAGTCTTTGGATCCAAAGGTGTCACACATATTAGTTGCTCTGGGACATGCATTTGAAGCTGCATGGTCGTCACAGTATCTAATCAACATCAGTTTAGTTGCACCCATTTATTATGATATTTATTGACTAGTATGGGTTTCTTTCGATAAGATATTACTGGCTACTCAGTTGTGGAAACAGTCAAAAGGATAGATACACTTGATGAACAAAGTTATACAGTTCCTTTTTCCCACAGTTTCCAGCCTTATAAGTAGGAGGGTAACTAGGAAAATAATATTACACCACCTTGACAAACTAAAAGTAAAAAAAAAAAAAAAGCAATGGGTCTCAAAGAACATGGGGTTATTATTTTAGGTATTTGGGTGTGAAAATTGAAATTACAGGACAAAAGATTTTAAACATTATTCTGATTCTCATTTTCTGACCCCCTATGAAATATTTATGTTGACATTTACATTGAAAATTCAAAGAAACTTACTGCATATTCAGAATGTTGTTGAAATAATCTTTCTCCACAGGCTGCTGCAATATTTTAAGGAAGAAGACATAACCTGTCATCAAGTCTTCACCCTTGTCTTTATTCTGCCTCATTCTCCAAAAGCACCTGGGTTGAGTGAACCTAGACACAAGAAATGGAATGTTCAGGATAAAGAAGAGGAAAATCAAAGGAAACATCTTTGTCCTCCTTGAAGCCTGGCCAGTGTGTGTTGTGAAGTGCTCTTTGGATCAGCACATTATATGGGCACCCATATATTCCCAATTGCTTTTATTTCTGCAGCCAAAGGAGAGGCTATTTGTGTATTCATGGTTCCTTTATTTCCCAGTTGATTCCTCAGCTCTGGAAGAATCTTGGACACTTTTTTTCCCCTGAGGCTGTGCACCTGATATGCATGTGATCACAATTTGGTTCAGAAATATATATGGGGATAATTCAAGTAGTTTTATGACATCATTTGTTTTTGTGGAAATTAAGGCTCCTTGGGTCATGTTATTTTGAGAAAAATTTGATTCTAGGACAGCCAGAATTATCTCTTTATGTTAATGCCTTCAGAAATGATGTCAGTGTATTTTGGTAGATGATCAACATGGAGGACACACAAAGTCAAAATTCCTAGTTGCACACTGGGAATTCTTTCACAAGTCTCTGTCAAGGAACAATAGTTCCATAGTTAGAGAAATTGAGTTTCACACAACTTGCACATGGGGCTTATTCTGACAGTAACAGATTATCTAACCAAATACTGTGCTCCCATTGTCTTGAGAACAATAATCAGCCTCAATTCTATTTTTTTCTGAATTCTGCTGTTCTACCATTATACAAATCACAACAGAATCAGTTCCATTTATAGCATTACAATTTTTTTTGAATATTCAACAAGATCCCTTCATATTCTGTGTCCTACATTTCAAACTCTCAATAATATCTCTCACTCCTTCTTTAAACACAACTATTAAATAGAAGATAAGGCAAATGTTTTATGTCTAAAACATGATCTCCCTCCATGAGCCTAAGTTCTCATACAACAATTAGTCCTCTGATCAAATTCTTCTGCCTTATCTGTGATTTCCTACAGTGTTTTACTCATTTTAGATTCTTGCAGTCATTGTGAATATGTTTTGTTGAGAATCTTCCAAAGCAATAAATACCGTTAAGTTACCATGGGCTCAATGCATAATTTTTTCTTTTTTTGGATGAATTTAAGCAAGCTTTTATTAAAATTTACATATTGACCAAGATGAAATTTGCTCAAGACCAACATCTGAAAACATTCCAGGTTAGTTACTCATTAATTCTTATACCATTTTCCAACTCATGTCTTTTTGCTTGCCTTCTAGAACCTGTGTTGCCACTGTGAGGGTGCATTGATGAGTGTGATCAGATGAGTCTCTTTCAGTGAATGGATATGGACTGCAGTTAAAGCAGAACAAAAATTGGGCATGAAGGCACAAAAATATGAGCTTATTTCCACATTGACCAAAAGTCAGAAAGTTGGAGCACACATCTATTCCTTCAAGGTTACTGTGTTTCTGTCTAAAACAAAGGTACCACCTAGATTTAGGTCAAAGTGTTCTGCTTTCTTCAAGGTTATTGTCAACAGGTGTGGCTAATAGCCAGACTTTGTATTTCAGGAATAGAGATAGACATGTTTCTACCTCAAACAAAAGTGTAAGTGCTCAACTAAGGTTCCATTTCTTTTAAGGAGGTAACATTGGATTACACTCAAGGAGTAGTTTGCCTATAGGATGTTTTGATCTAAGGTGTGAGCATGACTTGTTTTGTTCTATCAACAGAATGTTTAACTATGGGTGTAGCCCAGGAACTTGACCTTGTCTATTCATTTTCTTGTATCATGCTAATGCAGGTTTTTTTTTATCTTACTCCTAATTTTTGGAGCCAGAAGTAGTTCAAGCAATTGGAAATTATATGTGGGCAATTTCAGTATTTATAGAAACTCCATCCCAGTACTATTCTATGTTTTATTATTTTAAAATACATTAAGTAAGAGAAAGTATTAAGACTTTCTCTGCTTGGTTGTAAGATTTACTTAGCATTTAATGAGGCAAACAGGACTAGTGTTCTTTTGAAATTAATACATTAAAAGATCGACATGTTTTTACATGACATCTGATTCTGTAATGAGCTGTCCTCGGGGGCTAAGATGTGACAGAGAAGTATATGACAGGAAGAGTCTCTCATAGGAAGGGTCTTATTTATATATTTATATGTTTATTTATTTATTTAGATTTTTTTAAATGAAAAAATTTCCGCCTCCTCCCAGCCTCCCATTTCCCTCCTCTCCCCTTTCTTTCCCCCTCCCCCACTCCTCTCCCTCTCTCTCTCCATTCCAAAGAGCAGTCAGGGTTCCCTGCCCTGTGGGAAGTCCAAGGTCCTCCCCTCTCCATACAGGTCCCAACTACAGTTTCATCTCCCTCCTCTTTTTTCAGTCCTCTTCGACCTCCCATCTGCCTCTAACCCCAATCTCCTCCTCTGTTTCTGTTTAGAAAATATCAACCCTCCCATGGATATCACTGTGACATGGGATTCCAATTTGAGTAAGAATAATCACCGTGCATTGTATTAAGGATGGTCAAGGTTATGCAGTATGAGGAGTAAAATCCCAAAATTCTGCAAAGAAGTTTGAGGCGGCCCCTTTTTCAGAAAATTGAATATTGTTCTAACTCAAGACTCAGAAATTCACCATTCAAAAGTGCAAATGAAATTTTCATCAGTAAAGGTTTAGCATTGTATCCTGTTTCATTTTATGTGTGATTATTACTATTATTTTAATATCAACATCACGGACCATACCCCTTTGCTCTATCATCACTCCTCCCTCTCATGGATTGGTCTTCAAAAGCTAGGCCCAGTGATTTATTGTAGATCTCTGCATCTGCTTCTATTGGTTGTTGGATGAAGGTTCTATGATGACAATAATGGAAGTCACCAACCTGATTAAAGAGGAAGGCACTATTGTTTAGAACCTTAACTGGGATTATTCTTGTAAATTCTTGAGAATTTCCCTGGTGCCCTGTTTCTCCCTAGCCCTTTGCTGGCTCCCTCAATGAAGATATCACTTTTTTTGTTCTCCCTCACTACTGTTTCCCCTTCTTTAGCATCTTGTTCCCTCATATTTCCTCTTCCCTCTCTTTCTCTCTTCCCCTACCCTTTGAACCCTTCTTCCATATTTCCAAGATTTTCAGAAGATCTTGTCTGTTTTCTAATCCCAGGAGGATCCATGTATATCTCTTAGGGTTCTCCTTGCTACCTAGCTTCTCTGGGAGCATGGGCTATAGACTGGTTATTCTTTGATTTACATGTAATATTCACTCATGAGTGAGTATATAACATGGTTATCTATCTGTATCTAGGTTAAGTCATTCAGAATGTTTATTTTCTAATTCCATCTATTTGAATGCAATTTCAAGATTTTATTCTTTTTAGGGATCAATAATACTCCTTTTGTAAATATACCATATTTTTTAAATCTATTCTTCAGTTTGGGAGCACCTAGGTTGTTTGCAGGTTCTGGGTATTACAAATAGTGCTGCTATGAACACAGCTGAGCAAATGTTCTTTTGGTATGAGTATGCATCTTTTGGGTATATTTCCAAGTGTGATATTGCTGGGTCTTGAGGAAGACTGACTCCCAGATTTTCCCAAACCACAACAATGTTTTCCAAAGTCTTTATCCTAGATTGTACTTCCACAGGTAATGGTGGAGTATTCCCCTTACTCTGAATCCTCTCCAACATAAGCTGTCTTTGGTGTTTTTGATCTTAGTCATTCTGACTTGCATAAGATGTTATCTCAGAATCATTTTGTTTTGCATTTTCTTGATGGCTGAAGATGCTGAGCAATTCCTTTATTGTGCTTTGGCTATTTGCAACTCTCCTGTTGATTATTCTCTCTTTAGATCTCTACCCCATTTTATTAGATTATTTTATAATTTGATGTCTAGTTTATTGAATTTTTTTTATATATTTTGGAGATCAGTCCTCTCCAATATGGATCTGGTAAAGATATTTTCCCATCCAATACACTACCATTTTGTCTTAGTGATTGTGTCTTGCCAATAGTTTCAGGCAGTCCTATTTATTAATTGGTACTCTCAATGTCTATGCTACTGAGGTTATATTTAGGAAGTGGTCTCCTGTGCCCGTAAGTTCATGGATATGTCTCACTGTAGGCTGTGTACCTAGAGATGGGGCATTGTATGTGGCTCTCAGAGGAGGAGTGCAGTTCTGCCATGCTGTACTGGGTGAGGCAAGCAGGCAGTACTATATTTCCCCTAGCAATGTCACCTCTTAAGTTTTTCAGAAGTCTTTATCATTTTAAGAAGCACTCCTTGATAGTAAAGATTTACAGATACAGAAGAGACAGAATCAGACATAAAAGACCTCTAAATGAGTAATAGGGTTTGATAAATGTACATAGGCTTGCGAAAAAGAACAAAAAGAGTACAGAGACTTATAAAAAGAAGTAATTTTTTTAAAAAAAAGATAAGGTCTTTAAAGAGATAGAGTACAGACAGTTTTAGAATAAAGGAGTAAATATAATAAAATAAATATTAAGAAGTAATAGAGTAAAAATAAACCATGTAAAGAGTGACTATATAGAGAAAGCCTAGATTATATATATTATTAAGTTTTCTTTAAAATTTTTGACTGTAAAGGAGCTAAGCACAAATAGATATTTTATTGTACAGGGTGCTAAGCAAAACCAATGTAAAGATATCTTGACTTTATAAGAATATGATGCTTTGGAAAAGAAGTTCTTCTTTTGTTTCCATATAGGATAAGAACCTGTGGATTTCTTACAGACAAATAGGGTTTCATACACCACAACCCCATGAAAAGTCACCATCAAAATTACTTTGCCTAACTGATGACTGAGAAAACATAGCACACAGGATACACCATGGAAGACCTGATTAACAGCACACCCAATCAGCAGGAGCAGTATTGAGAAAACTATGCCCATATTCTCAAATATTGTCTATAAATGTATTTGAATAATTTGTGTTTGTATGTATCTTGATTTGTTGTTACAATTAAAAAAATACTTATTATTATTATTATTACAAATTACCACCCCTCCCCTCCTCCCATTTCCCTCCTCTTCCCTCCATTCCCTCTCCCCCTCCCTCTCCAGTCCAAAGAGCAGTCAGGGTTCCCTGCCCTGTGGGAAGTCCAAGGTCCTCCCCCCTCCATCCAGGTCTAGAAAGGTGAGCATCCAAACAGACTAGGTTCTCACAAAGCCAGTACATGCTGTAGGATCAAAACCCAGTGCCATTATCCTTGGCTTCTCAGTCAGCCCTCATTGTCCGCCATGTTCAGAGAGTATGGTTTGATCACATGCTCCATCAGTCCCAGTTCAGCTGGCATTAGTGAGCTCCCATTATATCAGCCCCAACATCTCAGTGAGTGGGTGCACACCTCGCAGTCCTGACTTCCTTGCTCATGTTCTCCCTCCTTCTGCTCCTCATTTTTGGACCTTGGGAGCTCAGTCCAGTGCTCCAATGTAAGTCTGTGTCTCTATCTCCATCCACTGCCAGATGAAGGTTCTATGGTGTTATGCAAAATATTTATCAGTGTGGCTGTAGGATAGGGCCAGTTCAGGCACCCTCTCCTCAGCTGCTCAAGAAACAAGTTGGGGACATCTCCCTGGACATCTGGGAACCCCTCTAGAGTCTAGTCTCTTTCCACCCTAAAATGGCTCTCTTAATTAAGATATATACTTCCCTGCTCCCATATCTGTTGTAATAGGAGCAACGGGGCTATGTTCCTGGCACCCGACTGCCCACATGGCTAGCTTATGCCCCAAGATAACAACACACAAATTGTATTCATTTAAACACTGCCTGGCCCATTAGTTCCAGCCTCTTATTGGCTAGCGCTTATATATTGAGCTAACCCATTTCTAATAATCTGTGTAGCCCATGAGGTAGTTTACCAGGAAAGATCTTAACCTGCGTTTGTCTGGAGTGGGAGAATCATGGTGACTCCTCATCTCAGCTTCTTTCTCCCAGCATTCTGTTCTATTTACTCCTCCCACCTATGTTTTAACCTATGAGGCCAAGCAGTTTCTTTATTACTTAACCAATGACCTTCCTCCATCACATATCCACTCTTTCTCCATACCAACCATCCCTTTCCCCCAAGTTCTCCCCATCCTCATCTTCTCCCTTCTCTCTCCCCATCTCCCCTTACTCCAACCTGCCCACCCCCAAGCTCTCAATTTTTGCCTGGCAATCTTGTCTACTACATGTTTTTTCTTTTGGTTCACCTTCCAATTTAGCTTCTTTAGAATCATAAATTATAGGCTCAATATCCTTTATTTATGGCTAGAATCCACTAATGAGTGAGTACATACCATATTTATTGATACAAATTAAAGGCCAATTTTGTTATATGTATATTTATGCTCTTGATTAAAATATTAGGTGTGTATAGCTCATTTAAAAATGTAATGTATGATTTAAAAATATAGGTTAATAGATAATGATCTATAATAGTCAAGCTTGTAGTCATGTTAGTTAGATTATCTAGGTCTATAGAGATAAATTTCAGTTAGATAAGTATTCTTCAAATCTCTAGAGGACTTTAGAATATGGCATTTAAATGTTTTAATAACTTAGGACTTTTCATGGCATGAGACACATCTGCTCATGGCAGCACCAATCTACTTCAAGAGGAAGATGGGCATTGAAGAGGGTCCTTATAAAGTGTGTTAGTCATTTGTGCAAGAAATTGATTTTGGGCTGAGGAATCCCATCTGGACTGGTGAGTGTGTGCTATCCAGGGGCGGACTGTCCAGGAAGAGAGCACAAACCCCCCTCCCCCAGCTCCTTCTGCAGGGCTGTCTTTCTTAGGCAGGACCAAGCCCCCAGCACCCCTCCCCATCACTGCCCTGCTGCAAGCTAGGACCAGTGCTCAAGATCAGTTTTAAGCTCCTGCACTAAGGTTACCCACCCAGAGCGGTGAGGGCCTACCTACCGGGCAGGCCTCAGGGTCCCCTGTAAGGGAGCCCGGCACCTTCAGTCTGTGCACCAGCCGCTCCTCTGGGTCTTCTGGATACCACCCATCCCTGCGCCCTTCACCCTTTCGTCCCCGGATCATAGGGCTACCAGGCTGCCCTGTTTAGTTCCTGAGGAATCCCATCCGGACGGTTCCTTCTTCTACACTGAAAAGATACACCCAGAAAGTCAATCACAGCAAAGACTGGACCAAGACACCTGGCCTCTCCGGGCTCCATTGGAAGGAAGAGATGGGAAGGCGCCAATGCAAGAATTCCCCCAACAACCTGAAAGGCAACATGACATCACCAGAATCCAGGGATCCTGAAATAAGAAGAATTGTACACCCTACTCCAGAAGAATCAGAAGAAATCGACTCAAAAGTGAACTATATGAAATTAATAGAAGACCTTAAACAGGAGGTGAAAAACTGCCATAAACAATTAGAGATTACAAACAAAAAGGTAGAGGAAATGAATAAATCGCTCAAAGACACCCAAGAAAACCAAGAGAAACAAGAAAAAGCAATCAGACAGGTAAGGGAAGCAGTTCAATACTTGAAGAATGAAATGGAAGCAATGAAGAAAACACAAACCGAGGGAAGGATGGAGGTGGAAAATCTGGGTAAAAGAACAGGAACTACAGAGACAAGTACTAACAACACATTACAAGAGATGGAAGAAAGATTGTCAGACACTGAAGATACCATAGAGAAAATAAACACACTGATCAAAGAAAATAGCAAAACCAACAAATTCTCATCACAAAACATTCAGGAAATCTGGCACACAATAAAAAGACCAAACCTAAGAATAATTGGGATAGAAGAAGGAGAAGAAGTACAGCTCAACGGTCCAGAAAATATATTTAATAAAATTATAGAAGAAAACTTTCCCAACCTAAAGAAAGATATTCCTTTGAAGGTTCAAGAAGCATACAGAACACCGAATAGACTGGACCAAAAAAAAACTTCTCCTCGCCATATAATAATCAAAACACAAAACATACAGAATAAAGAAAGAATATTAAGAGCTGCAAAGGAAAAGGGACAAGTTACTTATAAAGGTAAACCTATCAGACTTACACCTGACTTCTCTATGGAAACCATGAAAGCCAGAAGGTCCTGGATAGATGTACTTCAGAAACTAAGAGACCATGGATGCAAGCCCAGACTGCTATACCCAGCCAAGCTTTCGTTCACTATAAATGGTGAAAGCAAAATTTTCCAGGATAAAAACAAATTTAAACAATACGTAGCAACAAATCCAGCCTTACAGAAAATAATAGAAGGAAAATCACAAACCAAGGAGTCCAATAATGACCACAATAACTCAAACATCTAGAGACCCTTCACCAGCACAACTCAAAGAAGGGAAACACACAAACTCTACTACTAAAAAAGTGACCGGAGTTAACAACCACTGGTCATTAATTTCACTTAATGTCAATGGACTCAACTCACCTATAAAAAGGCACAGGCTAAAAGATTGGATACGAAAACAGGATCCAATATTCTGCTGTTTACAAGAAACACACCTCAACCACAAAGACAGGCATCTACTCAGAGTAAAGGGCTGAGAAAAGGCTTATCAAGCAAATGGACCTAAGAAACAAGCAGGTGTGGCCGTACTAATTTCTAACAAAGTAGACTTCAAACTTAAATCAATCAGAAAAGATAAAGAGGGACATTTTATACTCATAACGGGAACAATTCATCAGGATGAAGTCTCAATCCTGAATATCTATGCCCCTAATATAAAAGTACCCACGTACGTAAAAGAAACATTGCTAAAACTCAAGGCTGCCATCAAATGGCACACACTAATAGTAGGAGACTTCAACACTCCTCTCTCAACAATGGACAGGTCAATCAGACAGAAACCGAACAGAGAAATAAGAGAATTAATGGAGGTAATGAATCAAATGGACTTAACAGACATCTATAGGACATTCCACCCAAATAGGAAAGAATATACCTTCTTCTCTGAAGCTCATGGAACCTTCTCAAAAATTGACCACATACTCAGTAACAAAGCAAATTTGCACAGTTACAAAAAAATATTCGTAACCTCCTGCGTCTTATCAGATCACCATGGATTGAAGTTAGAATTCAACAACAATGCTACCCCCAGAAAGCCTACAAACTCATGGAAATTGAACAGTCAACTACTGAACCACACCTGGATCAAGGAAGAAATAAAGAAAGAAATCAAAGTCTTCCTGGAATTCAATGAAAATAAAGAAACAACCTACTCAAACTTATGGGACACTATGAAAGCAGTCCTGAGAGGAAAGTTCATAGCACTAAGTGCCCACTTAAAGAAAACAGAGAAAGCACACATTGGAGACTTAACAGCCCACCTGAAAGCTCTAGAAAAAAAAAGAAGCAGACTCACCTAGGAGGAGTAGAAGACTGGAAATAATCAAACTGAGGGCTGAAATCAACAAAAGGAAACACAGAAAACAATACAAAGAATCAATGAAACAAGAAGCTCGTTCCTGGAGAAAATCAACAAGATTGATAAACCCCTATCCAAACTAATCAAATGGCAGAGAGAGAATATGCAAATTAATAAGATCAGAAATGAAAAGGGGAACATAACCAGAGACACAGAGGAAATTCAAAGAATCATTAGATCTTACTACAAAATCCTTTATGCCACAAAACTGGAAAATGTAATAGAAATGGACACAGTTTTAGATAAATACCATTTATTAAAGTTAAACCAGGACCAGATGAACAATCTAAATAGACCTGTTAGTCGCGAAGAATTAGAAGCTGTTATCAAAAACCTCCCTATCAAAAAAAGCCCAGGACCAGACGGTTTCAATGCGGAATTCTACCAGAAATTCCAAGAAGACCTAATACCTATACTCCTTAATGTATTTCACAATATAGAAACAGAAGAGTCATTGCCAAATTCCTTTTATGAAGCTACACTCACTCTGATACCAAAACCACACAAAGACTCAACCAAGAAAGAGAATTACAGGCCAATCTCACTCATGAACATCAAGGCAAAAATCCTCAACAAAATACTGGCAAACCGTATCCAAGAACACATTAGAAAAATTATTCATTATGATCAAGTAGGCTTCATCCCAGAGATGCAGGGCTGGTTCAACATACGAAAATCTATCAATGTAATCCACCATATAAATAAACTGAAAGAAAAAAAACATATGATCATTTCATTAGATGCTGAAAAAGCTTTTGACAAAATTCAACATCCCTTCATGATAAATGTCTTGGAGAGATTAGGGATACAAGGGTCATACCTAAATATAATAAAAGCTATGTACAGCAAATTGACAGCTAACATCAAACTAAATGGAGAGAAACTCAAAGCCATTCCACTAAAATTAGGAACACGGCAAGGCTGTCCACTCTCTCCATACCTCTTCAATATAGTGCTTGAAGTTTTAGCAATAGCAATAAGACAACATAAGGGGATCAAGAGGACTCGAATTGGGAAGGAAGAGCTTAAACTTTCATTATTTGCAGATGATATGATAGTGTACATAAGTGACCCCAAAAACTCCACCAAAGAACTCCTAAAGCTGATAAACAATTTTAGTAATGTGACAGGATACAAGATCAACTCCAAAAAATCAGTCGCCCTTTTATACACAAAGGATATGGAAGCAGAGAGGGAAATCAGAGAAGCATCACCTTTCACAATAGCCACAAATAACATAAAATATCTTGGGGTAACTCTAACCAAGTTAGTGAAAGATCTATTTGACACGAACTTTAAAGAATTGAAGAAAGAAATTGAAGAGGATACCAGAAAGTGGAAGGATCTCCCTTGCTCTTGGATTGGGAGGATCAACATAGTAAAAATGGCAATTCTACCAAAGGCAATTTATAGATTCAATGCAATCCCCATCAAGGTCCCATCAAAATTCTTCACAGATCTTGAGAGGACAATAATCAACTTTATATGGAAAATCAAAAAACCCCAGGATAGCCAAAACAGTCTTATATAATAAAGGAACTTCTGGAGGCATTACCATCCCTGATTTCAAACTCTATTACAGAGCCACAGTAATGAAAACAGTGTGGTATTGGTATAAAAACAGAGAAGTCGACCAATGGAATCGTATAGAAGACCCAGATTTTAACCCACAAACCTATGAACACCTCATTTTCGATAAAGGAGCTAAAAGTATACAATGGAAGAAAGAAAGCATCTTCAACAAATGGTGCTGGCACAACTGGATGTCAACCTGTAGAAGAATGAAAATTGACCCATATCTATCACCATGCACAAAACTCAAGTCCAAATGGATCAAAGACCTCAATATCAATCCGAACACACTGAACCTGATAGAAGAGAAATTGGGAAGTACCCTACTACAGATGGGCACAGGCGATCGCTTCCTAGGTATAACCCCAGCAGCACAGACATTAAGGGCAACATTGAATAAATGGGACCTACTGAAACTGAGAAGCTTCTGTAAAGCCAAGGACACTGTCACTAAGACACAAAGGCAGCCCACTGACTGGGAAAAGATCTTCACCAACCCCACAACAGACAAAGGTCTGATCTCCAAAATATATAAAGAACTCAAGAAACTAGACCGTTAAAGGCGAATTAACCCAATTAAAAAATGGGGCACTTATCTGAACAGAGAATTCACAAAAGAAGAAGTTCAAATGGCCAAAAGACACATAAGGTCATGCTCAACCTCTTTAGCGATCAGGGAAATGCAAATCAAAACAACTTTGAGATATCATCTTACACCTGTCAGATTGGCTAAAATCAAAAACACCAATGATAGCCTCTGCTGGAGAGGTTGTGGAGGAAGGGGTACCCTCATCCATTGCTGGTGAGAATGCAAACTTGTGCAACCACTATGGAAAGCAGTGTTTCGGTTTCTCAGGAAATTCGGTATCAACCTACCCCTGGACCCAGCAATGCCACTCTTGGGAAAATACCCAAGAGTTGCCCGATCATATGACAAGGGCATTTGTTCAACTATGTTCATAGCAGCATTGTTTGTAATAGCCAGAACCTGGAAACAACCTAGATGTCCGTCAATGAAGAATGGATGAAGAAAGTGTGGAATATATACACATTAGAGTACTACTCAGCGGTAAAAAACAATGATTTCTCGAATTTTGCATGCAAATGGATGGAAATAGAAAATAATATCCTGAGTGAGGTAACACAGACCCAAAAAGATGAACAAGGGGTGTACTCACTCATAATTGGGTTCTAGCCATAAATAAAGGTCAGTGAGTCTATAATTTGTTAACCTAAAGAAGCTAGATAAGAAGGTGAACCCAAAGAAAAACATAGAGCTTTCCTCCTGTGTATGGTAAGTAGACAAGATTGCCGGGCAAAAGATCGGGATCTTGGGGGGTGAGGTGGGAGGGGGTAAGGGGAGATGGGGAGAGAAAAGTGAGAAGGGTAGGTTGGGGAGAACTTGGGGAAATGGGATGATTGGGATAAAGGGAGTTTGGATAGGGGAGCAGGGAAGCACATATCTTAATTAAGGGAGCCATCTTAGGGTTGGCAAGAGACTTGGACCTAGAGGTGCTTCCAGATGCCCAAGGCGAGGTCCCCAGTTAGTTCCTGGGGCAGTTGAGGATAGGCAACCTGAAATGATCCTATCCTATAGCCATACTGATGAATATCTTGCATATCACCATAGAACCTTCATCGGGCGATGGACTGAGATAGAGACAGAAACCCACACTGGAGCACTGGACTGAACTCCCAAAGTCCCAATGAGGAACAGAAGGAGGGTGAACATGAGCAAAGAAGTCAGGACCACAAGGGGTGCACCCACCCACGGAGAAAGTGGGGCTGATCTATTGCGAGCTCACCAAGGCCAGCTGGACTGTGACTGAAAAGGCATAGGATAAAACCGGACTCTCTGAATATGGCGGACAATGAGGGCTGCTGAGAAACCAGGGACAATGGCACTGGGTTTTGATCCTGCATAATGGTCTGGCTTTGAGGGTGCCTAGCCAGTTTGGATGTTCACCTTCCTAGACCAGGATGGAGGGTCAAGGACTTTGGACTTACCACAGGGCAGGGAACCCTGGCTGCTCTTCAGACTGCAGAGGGAGGGGGAGAGGTTGGGGGGAGGGGGAGATTAGGGGGGGAAGGGGGAATATTGGGGGGAGTGGGGGAAGAGTGTTAGGATGGAAGGAGGGGGAAATTTTTTTCTCAATAAAAAAAATGAAAAAAAAAAGAAATTGATTTTGCCTTGACTGCAAACTGGACATGCAGAACCCACAGAGAAATGACTGCTGAGCTTGCCTAAAATGAGATAATCCTTCATGGTTCCTGCTTCATGAAAGAGTCTGCTAGACATTCTATAGGACACATAAAAATATGACTGAAAAATTGCCGATATAGGCAGAACTGCCTTTGAAATTTTCTGCTTCATGGAAAAATCTGCTGGATACTATGGGCCTGTAGGCTGAAGATGAGTGCCCCAACTGTAAAGAAGAAATTTGGGAGACTGTCCAGGCAGTGAGATGTTTCTGTCAATTCTAGAATTTTGAAAGTTGCTTACTAATGAACATAGATGTAAAAATACTCAGTAAAATACTTGCAAACCAAATCCATTAGCCCATCAGAAAATCATCCCCATAATCAAGTTGGATTCATCCAAAGGATGCAGGTATTGTTCAACATACAAAAAAAAAAATCTTTGGCATAATCTACAATATAAATAAACTAAAACAATAAAAACCAAATCATCATCTCATTAGATGTTGAAAAAGCATTCAACAAAATTGAACATCCCTTAAGGATAAAGGTTTTGGAGAGTTAAGGGATAAATGAACATATATAAACATTAAAAAACAAGATAGAAGAATCCAAGAGCTAAAATCAAACAACTGGAAGAAAACTTAAAGCAATTCCACTAAAATGAGGAACAAGACTAGGCTTTCCATTCTCTATATCTATCCAACATAGTACTCAAATTTCTAGCAAGAGCAATAAGACAACAAAAGATTAAAGGGATTCACATTGGAAAGGAAAAAGTCAAACTCTCACTATTTGCAAATGATATGGTAGTATAAATAAGTGATGCCAAAATCTCTACCAAGGAATTCCTACAGCTGATAAACACCTTAAAGAATCTGCCAGAATACACAATCACCTCAAAAAAATTAGTACTCCTTCTATATTCAAATGATAAAATGGCTGAGAAACAAATAAAAACAACATCACCATTTACAATACCCACAAATAACATAAAATATCTTAGAGTAAAACTAACCAAACAAGTGAAAGATGTGTGTGACAAGGACTTTAATTATTTGAAGAAGAAATTTGTCAAAGATATAAGCAAAAAATTTCCCATGCACTTGGATATGTAAGGACACAATAGTAAAAATGGCAATCCTATCAAAAACACTCAACAAATTCAATGCAATCCCCATTAAAATCCTAATACAAATCTTCACAGACCTTGGAGAAAAATATTCACCTTCATATGAGAAAACAAAAACCAATAATAACCAAAACAGTCTTCTATAATAAAGGAACTTCTGCAGGCATTCCCATCCCTGACATCAAGCTTTATTATAGAGCTACAGTAATAAAAACTGCTTGGTATTGGCATAAAATCAGACAGGTAGACCAATGGAATTGAAACAAAGATCCTGACATTATTCCACACACCTATGAACACCTGATTTTTGGCAAAGAAGCTAAAATTATACAATGGAAAAAGGTGTTGGAAGAAGAGGGAGGCTAATTTTTCATTCCAGGCTGCCCAGTTAGCTTAAACTCAAAATAATCACACAGAAACTTTATTAATCAAATCAGTGCTTGGCCCATTAGCTCTATCTTCTTATTGACTAACTCATATTAATTTAACTCATTCTATTTATAAGTATATCGCCACCTGGCTGTATCTTATTGGTAAAGTTACTAGCTTTTATCTCTGGTAGCTCCGTGACTTTTATCTATCCTCATAAAGTTATATTTGAAATCATTTTCTTCTCTTGTTCTGGGTTAGCATGATGAAGTCTTGCTGTAATATTGAGTTTTGGTGTTACTATGTTGTTTTTTTAGGTATTTGGAGAAATTCTTGTATTGGTCCCAGCAGTATCTTTGTATATTGTTCAATCCTTGGTGTAGCAGTCTGTGTCTTTGGGAACTTTTCTGTTCTGCTCTGTACTATTGCTCTCTGTGTCTCAGGTAGACACTGAGTTCTCTCTGGGCCCTGCTCTCTTATTCTACTCTGTGCAATCACAGTTTGTTCTTCACATTTCCTCTATTCATCCTCTCTGTGTAATAGCAGGCTGTTTCAGAGTTCCACTGAGATCGTGGTTGGGTGATAGGAAGGTTTGGGGGTGTAGTGGGACTTGTAGCATTCATGGTCCGATGGATGGTTTGGGGTGTTGGAACAGCCTACCCGCAGGAATCTTGACTGCTGGCTCGCTAGAGAAGCTGATACAAGTACAGAAGGAAGACTGTGTGTTTTTCAATGAAAGATAGAAAGGAGTGGATAAGAAAACATAATGGGGTTTTGCAGAGGGGTATGGAAGAATAAAGGAATAAAGGCAGAAGAAGGCATAATCAGGAGATATTATGTGGAAAAATATTTGTAATGAAGGAAAAAGAAAACCAGTGTTCCATTTCAGTGTTTTGCAAAATTCAATTTTAATAAGAATATTATCTCCATTCATTTTATACTGAGTGAGGTAACCCAGATCTAAAAAGATGAACATGGGGTGTACTAGTTTCTAGCCAAAAATAAAGAACATTGAGCCTATAATTCGTGATCCTAGAAAAGCTAAATAAAAAGGTGAACCCAAAGAGAAACATATAGTCATCCTCCTGGATATTGGAAGTAGACAAGATTGCTGGGCAAAAATTGGGAGCTTGGGGGTGGGGTAGGATGGAGGTAAAAAGAAATGGGGATAGAAAAGTGAGAGGGGGAGGATGGGGAGAGTTTGGGGGAATTGGATGGTTGGGATAAAGGAAGGGTGGATATGGGAGCAGGGAAGCACATATCTTAATTAAGGGAGCCAATTTAGGCTTGGCAAGAGACTTGACTCTAGAGGTGTCCCCAGGTGTCCATAGAGACGTCCTCAGCTAGATCTTTGGGGAGCTGCGGAGAGGGCGCCTGAAATGGCCCTATCCTATAGCCGTACTGACGAATATCTTGCATTTCACCATAGAACCTTCATTTGGCGATGGATGGAGACAGAGACAGAGACCCACATTGGCGCACGGGACTGAGCTCTCAAGGTCCAAATGAGGAGCATAAGGAGGGAGAACATGAGCAAGGAAGTCTGGACCGCGAGGGGTGTACCCAGCCTTTGAGACAGTGGAGCTGATCTATTGGGAGCTCACCAAGGCCAGCTTGACTGGAAAAGAATGGGATAAAACTGGACTCTCTGAACATGGAGGACAATGAGTGCCGACTGAGAAGCCAAGGACAATGGCACTGGGTTTTGATCCTATTGCATGAACTGGCTTTGTGGGAGCCTAGCCTGTTTGGATGCTCACCTTTCTAGACCTGGTTGGAGGGTGGGGACCTTGGACTTCCCACAGGGCAGGGAACCCTGACTGCACTTTGGACTGAGAGGGAGGGGGAGAGGAGTGGGGGGAGGAGGAGGGAAATGGGAGTCGGGGGGGGGAGGCAGACATTTTTAATAATAAATAAATAAATAAATAAATAAATAAATAAATAAATAAATGAGACACACACACATACAAAGAACATTATCCTTAATACAATCTGTACTCTCAATGAGGAATGTGTTTTATTATGTAGAGCTAACAAAGCACATTATAGGAGAGTCTGTGGTCTGTGTCTCTATGCTCAAAGATCACAATAAGACTGACAAATGAGAAAACAACCTCATGTAATAGACAAAAGCATGTGGTCACCACACTAACTTTACATCTTCACGGAACCTCTATTAAAGTATTTCAGTTTCATGAATTAAGTTTGTCAAAGTCTAAAGCTTACCACTGAAAGATATCTATCCATATGTTTAAGTATGTCTAGATAAATATATATTTTTCATATTTTCTTTTGTGTTTTAAAAAGGAAGATAGTACAGCAATGAATTCAGTATATTTAATCAAAAATATACAATATTCAGTTTTATATTTTTCCATTCAAAACAACAAATGAGAAATGTACATTATAAAAGTCTCTATTAACATAATGTGACCAAAAGAAAATAATTGTGTGGATATTTTATACATTGTTCTATACTATATCATGTACAATATGAGCATGTATTGTTAAATTGCATCATATTTAAATTCTCATGTTAATTTTTATTGGTATTATCTTACCTGTAAATAAAAGACTCACAAAATTAAAAAATTAATTTAATTTCAATTAAGTATATGTGTGCTTTTTGAGTATGTTATTATGTGCACATCTGTATGGAGGTGTTCTTGGAAGCCAGAGAGAGCAATGCTTTCATTGGAGCTATTATTATTGGAAAGTGTGAACTACAAGTTCTGAGAAATGGGAAGTGAACTCATCTCCTTGGAAAAAACATACATGATGACTGGCAGTGGTGGCGCATGCCTTTAATCCCAGCACTTGGAAAAGAGAGGCAATCAGAACTTTATGAGTTTGAGGCCAGCCGGGGCCACAGGAACTAGTTCCAGGACAGGCTCCAAAGCTACAAAGAAACCCTGTCTCAAAAAAACCACAAATAACAAGGAAAAAAAACACACATGACTTTAAATGCTGAGACAACTTTCCAACTTTCTTAATATCTTTTATATTTATTTATGAAACATTTTTCTCTCCCTCTCCTAAATTTTACTCTTCTTACTCCCAGGATGCAAAAGGATTCTCTTTTATTTCCATAAGAGTTGACCAATTTGTTTTACCATCTGGAAGCGTTATTTTGCTCTACCATAAGATTTCTCTGTTTTCATTTGCATTCAAAGTCCCTCATTCACTCAGATATCAATAGAGTTACTTAGAGTTTATGTCAAATCTTACTGTGAAATTGTGAAAGAAAGGAAAACATCCCCTATGTGCTAATGTTCAGGAACTGGATCTTATAAAGTAAGTGGCTGTGCAGATGATTATGGATCACAGTGCACGGAAAAGTAGTGTATATGACACTGCTGTGCCTCATCATTAAAGAAATGATGAGAATCATTAGCCATTCATACAGTTTGTACTGTATTGTATTAGGTGGTTCTGTACCAATACTGTAGTTTTCAGTTACAATTTATGAAATTTGTGTTCAGGAAGATGTTTTCTCCCTTAACTTTTGAAGAGAATTTCTCTCTGGTCTTAACAAAATTATGTAGCACTTGGGGATAAAAATGCATCCCAGTAGGCCTGCACTGGAAGCCAAGATGGACAAGACCTCTACAACCACCATTATCTTGCCCTTGGTGCTGTGGTAGACAGGGAGAAAGGTGATCCAGACACTGCAAAATAAGAGCATGCTGAAGGTCAGCAACTTGGCTTCATTAAATGTGTCAGGGAGATTCCTGGCCAAGAAAGCCACAATGAAGCTCACTAATGCAAGGGAGCCATGATATCCCAGGACACAGTAGAATGCAGTAACTGAGCCCTTGTTGCACATAATGATGATTTGGCCATGCTCAGAGTGTACATCTTTGTCAATAAAAGGAGGAGAAAAGTACAGCCAGATTGTACAGAGAATAATTTGGATGAGTGTACAGATGACAATGATATAGTTGGGTACACCAGAAATCAGAAAATACCTCATCCTTCTTCCAAAGGCTGTGACTTTGAAGGCAAGCACCACAGTCACAGTTTTAGCCAACACAGTAGAAACAGCCAGAGTAAATACAACTCCAAATGTAATTTGTTGTAGAACACAGGTAGCTGAGTTGGGATGCCCAATGAAAAGCAAGGGACACAAGAAACAAAAGATGAGTGAAATTAGCAAGATGTAGCTGAGATTCTGGTTGTTGGCCTTCACAATGGGAGTGTTGTGATGCTTCACAAATATCCCAAAAACCACAGCTGTGAATGCAGAGAAGAACAAGGCCATTAAGGTGAGAACCATCCCTAAGGTGTCTTTGTAGTTCAGAAAGACCACAGCTTTTTGAATACACTGGTTCTGCTCTCTATTTGCATACTCGTTCTCTGGACACCTCACACAGTTATCCACATCTGCTGGAGACAGAGAATCATGATTAGTCCAATGCACAACTTCTGTCATTTATTGACAGAATATTTCATTTGTGTTGAATAAACATTTTGATATCTGCATTCTTTGCTGATGAAGTATTTGAGAGACACTGCTTTATAGCAATACTTTCATTTTATAATACGCATTCATGATCTTTATGGGCAATGAAATAAAGCAATATGTTAACTATGTGTTAATGACACCATTTTTATGTTATCAGAAAGCACACATATATTCAATACTTTCTGAATGCTATGATGAATTGACTGAATGTATGAGTTTACAGAGATTAAAATAATTAATCATTGTATTGCACAGAGTGTATTTTAATATCTCAGATCCCATGGTTACAGTGATGCCTTCTGTATTTCTTTCTATTTTATGAATGCTTTCCCTGAAATATGTGGGGATTGTGTCTTCTATTGGTATAAGTTATGTGATACATTTTCTAATATGAATTCACCAACCCAAACACACTGACATAGAAGAAGCAGGAAACAGAATCTGTAAGGACTGTTGGGGTCTGCACACAACATGGTAAGATCAAGTTCTCAACACAAAGGAGATTGATTTTTACAAAGGAACCATGCATAGAGAATAAGAATCGAAGACAGGATATAGAGAATGGATTGGAGTAAATCAACAAGAGACGAAGGAAGGGTTTTTTTTTCAGGGAGGACCTAGTATTGACTCTTATTAGAGGTGACAGGTGTGGCCTAAATGAAAATAACAGTTTATAAAGGTAAAAGAGGACCCCTAACAGTATAAATAATTTATCTTTGATTGGACAGGTTAATTAGAAAACTATAAAGTATTTTTGCTAGCTAGATTTCAATTCTTTGATAGCTGATAGTGAGCCTTGGGAGGAATAAGTGACCAAATAAGGTATTAGAGCTTGGTGGCTAGTTTAAGGAAAATACTAGCCATGTCATCATTTCTGTTGATGTGAGGAAAAACCATGACCACAGTTACTCTTACAAATAAAAACTAATTGGGTGTCCTATAGTTTGGAGGCTTAATCCATATTATCATCCTGAGCCATGTTGCTATGGAGGCAGACATGGTGCTGGAGAAGGAGCTGAGTTTTCTATATCTTTGATCCATAGGCCACAGGAAGTAAATGGTATCACTGGGAATGGCCAGAGCATATGAAACTTCAGAACCTCCCTCTTCAATGACACGTTTCCTCCAATAAGTCCACACCTACTCCAAGAAGGCAACATCTCTTAAATGGCCAATTACTACCACTGTTTAAACTATTATTCAAATATAATGTTCTAAGCAAGGCAAAGGGAATGGGAATAGGGGCAAGACTTGCTAGAATCATGTCTATTCTTAGGCTGGCAAATGTCCCTTCAGAATCTGTAAGTTATATGTATTTCTCCATGTGTTTGTACTTGGAAAAGTAAGAATAAAGCTCAAATATCAGAGTTATATAATTTATGTGGAGGAAGGAGGAAAATAAGTATGAGAGAAGAAAGGTATATAAATACAATTTTCATATTTTTAAAAAATATATCTAAATAAAATAATATTTTCACTTGTGTCCTCTTCAGGCAGTATGAATATTTTATCATTAAGCCTTATAAAAAACAGTAACCCTATCCTAAAGCTAGATACTTCTGTACATACTTAGCATTAAAAAGCACTCTATCTTTATTATACCAATTTTAATACAAAAAATACATTCCTGCCTAATAACAATTTATTCGAGACAAAGACTCTTTAAGTGTACTCTGGTGTGAAGTAGATATTCATATAACATAATGACTATGAAAACAGAAGATTATTAAGACATGAGTGATAGTACAGATGGTTTGCTTTGAAGAATAGTACTACATTCTTAAGTTGTAATCTTCTACCTGGATAATTAACAAAATGTGAATCCAATTGTTTTTACCCTTTGGCTAATTGCAAAAAGTGATGTACTCTAAATTTTAAGCATTTTTAATCAAGAAAGATAAATTTATGAATACATATACTTATTTAGTTAAATTAAGCAGATGGAAATTTATCTCACTTATCAAAAGAATATACTGTTCTTCCACAATAAATGAGTTCAGTTCCCAACATTCATCTTATGTGTCTCACAATTGTTTGTAATTATAACTACAGGAGCATGAATGCCTCTCACATGCACCTGCAATTATGTACACATAACCGCCAATCTCATATATATATATATATATATATATATATATATATATACATACATATTTAAAAGATTAGTAAAATATTTTTAGCTTTTGTTATATTGTGTTGTAAATACCCTTTATTCTTGTATATTTCTGATTTTAAAACAATTTAATTGCTGTTTGTTTAGTTAATTTGGAGTATGCTCTATGGGCAGGTACATAGAGATCTAAACACAATCTCAATGAGTTGGCAACTACTTTCTGCCACATGAATCCAGGGATGAGATCATCAGTTTTTGTAGCAAGAGATTTAACTTGTGAGTCATCTTACCACATATAAATATCTTTTATAAACATTCATTATATAGGATGACAGGCAATAGAGAAGAAAACTATCTATTTGCCATTTTTATATAAACAACTCTAAACAATCATTTCACTAATAAGAGCTGTGTAGGAGATAGTACTATTTGGGTAATTGTGGCTCGTTGCTTTCACAGGAAACAATTTAAATCCTCTAATCTTTGACATTATTTACTGTGTGCTGTATGTATAAATGACAATTATAAGACTCCATATTTTCTAATCACGTGTTAAAACTTATTATACTTCCATAGACTGCAAATCATATGGATCTTTGAAAAAAGTATCTCTGGTTATTGCTGGATGTCTTCTGTCTAATAAATGACAGTTATTGAAAAATTTACAATGATGATTTTTCCTCATGAATCTTATAGAGTACTTGAATTTGATTCACAAGTTGCACAAAATAGAGTTTAATGATTCTGATGTCCTAGTCTCTTCTCTGTTGATCTCTGCAAATACATTGTGGCTATAAAATTATAAAGTGACATATACAGACATGAAATTTGAAAGAAAATAAATATTAGTGAAGATTTATGACTGGAATGAAATCTATATATAGTTACAGAGGATATTAATCACTAATAAAGATGTTGTTTAGAATTTGGTCACAATGTTGTATGAGTGTGAAAACTGTTTCTTTGAGACAAGGCCACCTAATATAGACTTCCAATGAATCAAAGAGGTATGTCATGGTATAAAGCACAATTAGTAAAAACACAAGGTCAGAAATTGGAATTCAACCTGAGGATCTGAAAAGCAAAACAGCCAGCCACTGGTTCTTACCTCAACCTCAGTCTGAAATGGTAATCCTGCCTCCAGGAATCTCAGAAAGAGACTGTCTGAAAGCTGTCTCCCCCACATTTTATATTGCCTTCTAAAGCTGGTATTAAAGGCATTCACCACTGGAATAAATGTATGTACCACTGGATTTCTATATTAACTAGGGTTGCTACTGGGATCAAAGGTGTTGTTTTTTTACCAAGATCTTGTCTATAGGGCTAACCAGTAAAACTGTTTTACTCTCTGATCTCCAGGAAGTCTTTATTTATAAAAGTACAATTGTAATAGCTCTACATTTCCCCTTTTTTGTGAATCAAAATAATAAAAAGAAGTTTATAATTAATATAAGAAAACTATATACAATAAGTACAATGACTGTATACAATATATACAGGGAAGAAATATATTTACAATATCAAGTCCATTTGCATTTGACATATTGAGAAAAATATTTTGTATGTAGCTTATCTAAGTGAATCCAAAGTCTTATACCTAATTTACTTTCTACCAATGACTTACTTTCACCAGAAAGAAAGCTCCATGTAGAGTTTCTTCAATGCCCATTATCTTCTCTGAAGTAGTTTAGTCTGCTCTATTATCCTAAACAATGGATAATACTTTCTTTCAAAGACTAAAAATTTGCATTACATTGTTAAATGAGCTTCAAAATGCATGTATAGTTGAACATTTTAATCTCAAAATTATTTCAATATACAGAATTTGTATAAAATACACCAAATAAAACCAATGTGAAATATTTAAAACTAACAGTTGCTTTTAAAAAGTAGTCTCAGAGTTGCTGAGGAATCCCATCTGGATGGGCGTCCATGCTTTGGTGCTGAGGAGTTCCATCTGGACGGGAATGGTTCCTCCTTCTACACTGAAGAGATACACCCAGAAAGTCAATCACAGCAAAGACTGGACCAAGACACCAGGCCTCTCCGGGCTCCATTGGAAGGAAGAGATGGGAAGGCGCCAATGCAAGAATTCCCCCAACAACCTGAAAGGCAACATGACATCACCAGAATCCAGGGATCCCGAAATAAGAAGAATTGTACACCCTACTCCAGAAGAATCAGAAGAAATCGACTCAAAAGTGAACTATATGAAATTAATAGAAGACCTTAAACAGGAGGTGAAAAACTGCCATAAACAATTAGAGATTACAAACAAAAAGGTAGAGGAAATGAATAAATCGCTCAAATACACCCAAGAAAACCAAGAGAAACAAGAAAAAGCAATCAGACAGGTAAGGGAATCAGTTCAAGACTTGAAGAATGATATGGAAGCAATGAAGAAAACACAAACTGAGGGAAGGATGGAGATGGAAAATCTGGGTAAACGAACAGGAACTACAGAGACAAGTACTAAAAACAGATTACAAGAGATAGAAGAAAGAATGTCAGACACTGAAGATAGCATAGAGAAAATAAACATACTGATCAAAGAAAACAGCAAAACCAACAAATTCTCATCACAAAACATTCAGGAAATCTGGCACACAATAAAAAGACCAAACCTAAGAATAATTGGGATAGAAGAAGGAGAAGAAGTACAGCTCAACAGTCCAGAAAATATATTTAATAAAATTATAGAAGAAAACTTTCCCATCCTAAGAAAGATATTCCTTTGAAGGTTCAAGAAGCATACAGAACACCGAATAGACTGGACCAAAAAAAAAATCTCCTCGCCATATAATAATCGAAACACAAAACATACAGAATAAAGAAAGAATATTAAGAGTTGCAGAAGAAAAGGGTCAAGTTACTTATAAAGGTAAACCTATCAGACTTACACCTGACTTCTCTATGGAAACCATGAAAGCCAGAAGGTCCTGGATAGATGTACTTCAGAAACTAAGAGACCATGGATGCAAGCCCAGACTGCTATACCCAGCCAAGCTTTTGTTCACTATAAATGGAGAAAGCAAAAATTTCCAGGATAAAAACAAATTTAAACAATACGTAGCCACAAATTCAGCCTTACAGATATTAATAGAAAGAAAATCACAAACCAAGGAGTCCAACAATGACCACAATAACTCAAACATCTAGAGACCCTTCACCACCACAACTCAAAAAAGGGAGACACACAAACTCTACTACTAAAAAAGTGACCGGAGTTAACAACCACTGATCATTAATATCACTTAATGTCAATGGACTCAACTCAGCTATAAAAAGGCACAGGCTAAAATATTGGATATGAAAACAGGATCCAACATTCTGCTGTTTACAAGAAACACACCTCAACCACAAAGACAGGCACCTACTCAGAGTAAAGGGCTGGGAAAAGGCTTATCAAGCAAATGGACCTAAGAAACAAGCAGGTATGGCCATACTAATTTCTAACAAAGTAGACTTCAAACTTAAATCAATCAGAAAAGATAGAGAAGGACGTTTTATACTCATAACGGGAACAATTCATCAGGATGATGTCTCAATCCTGAATATCTATGCCCCTAATATAAAAGCACCCACGTACGTAAAAGAAACATTGCTAAAACTCAAGGCTGCCATCAAATGGCACACACTAATAGTAGGAGACTTCAACACTCCTCTCTCACCAATGGACAGGTCAATCAGACAGAAACCAACCAGAGAAATAAGGGAATTAATGGAGGTAATGAACCAAATGGACTTAACAGACATCTATAGAACATTCCACCCAAATAGGAAAGAATATACCTTCTTCTCTGCAGCTCATGGAACCTTCTCAAAAATTGACCACATACTCGGTAACAAAGCAAACTTGCACAGTTACAAAAAAATATTCGTAACCTCCTGCGTCTTATCAGATCACCATGGATTGAAGTTAGAATTCAACAACAATGCTACCCACAGAAAGCCTACAAACTCATGGAAATTGAACAGTCAACTACTGAACCACACCTGGATCAAGGAAGAAATAAAGAAAGAAATCAAAGTCTTCCTTGAATTCAACGAAAATAAAGAAACAACCTACTCAAACTTATGGGACACTATGAAAGCAGTCCTGAGAGGAAAGTTCATAGCACTAAGTGCCCACTTAAAGAAAACAGAGAAAGCACATATTGGAGACTTAACAGCCCACCTGAAAGCTCTAGAAAAAAAAAACAGAATCATCTCTGAGGAGTAGAAGACTGGAAATAATCAAACTGAGGGCAGAAATCAACAAAATAGAAACAAAGAAAACAATCCAAAGAATCAATGAAACAAAAAGCTCGTTCCTGGAGAAAATCAACAAGATTGATAAACCCCTATCCAAACTAATCAAATGGCAGAGAGAGAATATGCAAATTAATAAGATCAGAAATGAAAAGGGGGACATAACCACAGACACAGAGGAAATTCAAAGAATCATTACATCTTACTACAAAAGCCTGTATGCCACAAAACTGGAAAATGTAATAGAAATGGACACGTTTTTAGATAAATACCATTTACCAAAGTTAAACCAGGACCAGGTGAACAATCTAAATAGACCTGTTAGTCGCAAAGAATTAGAAGCTGTTATGAAAAACCTCCCTACCAAAAAAAGCCCAGGACCAGATGCTTTCAATGCGGAATTCTACCAGAACTTCCAAGAAGACCTAATACCTATACTCCTTAATGTATTTCACAATATAGAAACAGAAGAGTCATTGCTAAATTCCTTTTATGAAGCTACACTCACTCTGATACCAAAACCACACAAAGACTCAACCAAGAAAGAGAATTACAGGCCAATCTCACTCATGAACATCAAGGCAAAAATCCTCAACAAAATACTGGCAAACCGTATCCAAGAACACATTAGAAAAATTATCCATTTTGATCTAGTAGGCTTCATCCCAGAGATGCAGGGCTGGTTCAACATACGAAAATCTATCAATGTAATCCACCATATAAATAAACTGAAAGAAAAAAAACCATATGATCATTTCATTAGTTGCTGAAAAAGCTTTTGACAAAATTCAACATCCCTTCATGATAAATGTCTTGGAGAGATTAGGGATATAAGGGTCATACCTAAATATAATAAAAGCTATGTACAGCAAACTGACAGCTAACCTCAAATTAAATGGAGAGAAACTCAAAGCCATCCCACTAAACTCAGGAACATGGCAAGGCTGTCCACTCTCTCCATACCTCTTCAATATAGTGCTTGAAGTTTTAGCAATAGCAATAAAACAACATAAGGGGATCAAGGGGATTTGAATTGGGAAGGAAGAGGTTAAACTGTCATTATTTGCAGATGATATGATAGTGTACATAAGTGACCCCAAAAACTCCACCAAAGAACTCCTAAAGCTGATAAACACCTTAGGTAATGTGGCAGGATACAAGATCAACTCCAAAAAAATCAGTCGCCCTCCTATACACAAAGGATATGGAAGCAGAGAGGGAAATCAGAGAAGCATCACCTGTCATGATAGACACAAATAGCATAAAATATCTTGGGGTAACTCTAACCAAGGAAGTGAAAGATCTATTTGACAAGAACTTTAAGGAATTGAAGAAAGAAATTGAAGAGGATACCAGAAAGTGGAAGGATCTCCCTTGCTCTTGGATTGGGAGGATCAACATAGTAAAAATGGCAATTCTACCAAAGGCAATTTATAGATTCAATGCAATCCCCATCAAGGTCCCACCAAAATTCTTCACAGATCTTGAGAGGACAATAATCAACTTTATATGGAAAATCAAAAAAACCCAGGATAGCCAAAACAGTCTTATATAATAAAGGAACTTCTGGAGGCATTACCATCTCTGATTTCAAACTCTATTACAGAGCCACAGTAATGAAAACAGTGTGGTATTGGCATAAAAACAAAGAAGTCGACCAATGGAATCGTATAGAAGACCCAGATTTTAACCCACAAACCTATGAACACCTCATTTTCGATAAAGGAGCTAAAAGTATACAATGGAAGAAAGAAAGCATCTTCAACAAATGGTGCTGGCACAACTGGATGTCAACCTGTAGAAGAATGAAAATTGACCCATATCTATCACCATGCACAAAACTCAAGTCCAAATGGATCAAAGACCTCAATATCAATCCGAACACACTGAACCTGATAGAAGAGAAATTGGGAAGTACCCTACTACAGATGGGCACAGGCGATCGCTTCCTAGGTATAACCCCAGCAGCACAGACATTAAGGGCAACATTGAATAAATGGGACCTTCTGAAACTGAGAAGCTTCTGTAAAGCCAAGGACACTGTCACTAAGACACAATGGCAACCCACTGACTGGGAGAAGATCTTCACCAACCCCACAACAGACAAAGGTCTGATCTCCAAAATATATAAAGAACTCAAGAAACTAGACCGTAAAATGCTAATTAACCCAATTAAAAAATGGGGCACTGATCTGAACAGAGAATTCTCAACAGAAGAAGTTCAAATGGCCAAAAGACACTTAAGGTCATGCTCAACCTCCTTAGCGATCAAGGAAATGAAAATCAAAACAACTTTGAGATATCATCTTACACCTGTCAGATTGGCTAAAATCAAAAACACCAATGATAGCCTCTGCTGGAGAGGTTGTGGAGGAAGGGGTACCCTCATCCATTGCTGGTGGGAATGCAAACTTGTGCAACCACTTTGGAAAGCAGTGTTTCGGTTTCTCAGGAAATTCAGGATCAACCTACCCCTGGACCCAGCAATGCCACTCTTGGGAATATACCCAAGAGTTGCCCGATCATATGACAAGGGCATTTGTTCAACTATGTTCATAGCAGCATTGTTTGTAATAGCCAGAACCTGGAAACAACCTAGATGTCCGTCAATGGAAGAATGGATGAAGAAAGTGTGGAATATATACACATTAGAGTACTACTCAGCGGTAAAAAAACAATGACTTCTCAAATTTTGCATGCAATTGGATGGAAATAGAAAATACTATCCTGAGTGAGGTAACCCAGACCCAAAAAGATGAACAAGGGATGTACTCACTCATAATTGGCTTCTAGCCATAAATAAAGGTCAGTGAGTCTATAATTTGTTATCCTAAAGAAGCTAGATAAGAAGGTGAACTCAAAGGAAAACATATAGCTATCCTCCTGGGTATGGGAAGTAGACAAGATTGCTGGGCCAAAAATCGGGATCTTGGGGGGTGGGGCGGGAGGGGTAAAGGGAATTGGGGAGAGAAAAGTGAGAAGGGTAGGATGGGGAGAACTTGGGGAAATGGGATGATTGGGATAAAGGAAGTTTGGATAGGGGAGCAGGGAAGCATATATCTTAATTAAGGGAGCCATCTTAGGGTTGGCAAGAGACTTGGACCTAGAGGTGCTTCCAGATGTCCAAGCCGAGGTCCGCAGTTAGTTCCTGGGGCAGTTGAGGATAGGGAACCTGAAATGATCCTATCCTATAGCCATACTGATGAATATCTTGCATATCCCCATAGAAACTTCATCTGGCGATGGATGGAGATAGAGACAGAGACCCACACTGGAGCACTGGACTAAACTCCCAAAGTCCCAATGAGGAACAGAAGGAGGGTGAACATGAGCAAAGAAGTCAGGACCACAAGGGGTGCACCCACCCACGGAGACAGTGGGGCTGATCTATTGAGAGCTCACCAAGGCCAGCTGGACTGTGACTGAAAAAGCAGAGGATAAAACCGGACTCTCTGAATATGGCGGACAATGAGGGCTGCTGAGAAGCCAGGGACAATGGCACTGGGTTTTGATCCTGCATAATGGTCTGGCTTTGAGGGTGCCTAGCCAGTTTGGATGTTCACTTTCCTAGACCAGGATGGAAGGGCAAGGACTTTGGACTTTCCACAGGGCAGGGAACCCTGGCTGCAGACTGCAGAGGGATGGGGAGAGAAGTGGGAGGAGGGGGAGAGGAGTGGGCGGAGGGGAAGAGGAGTGGGGGAAGGCGGGAAGAGTGGAGGGAGTAGGGGAGGAGTGGGAGGATGGGATGAGGCGGAAATTTTTTCCTCAATAAAAAAAAAGAGAAAAAAAGTAGTCTCAATAATCTCCCCCTTTACCTTGTCATATCTTTATCCCCCTTTTTTTTCTTTTCAGAGTAGATTCAATATTCTACATTTCTGTTTTATCATACGTATATCCCCTTTTTCTTTCCATTTCTTCTTTTCTTTTCTTTCTCTCTCTTCTTTCTTTTCTTCCACCCTTTCTTCTTTCTTTGGTTTATTTTGAGACAGGATTTTTAAGCAGCTATGGAGCCTGTCCTAGAACTCAAGCTGCAGACCAGGCTGACCTTCAATTCACAAAGATCTGCCTCATACCACCTTCAAGTGCTGTGATTAATGGCATGCACCATGACCACCTGATGTTTTTTCAAAACAAAAACCTTTGTTTACCTTTTCTTCCTGAACATTAGCCATAGCAACTTGTAACAAACATTTAAACAAAAACATATATCCATAATCCATTTTAGGGGGAATTTGGACATATTTTCTAGGCTACATCCTGCTGCTTGGTGGTGCCGATAATCTTTTGATGACCCAAAGAAAATTTATAATTAAGGTAAAGTCCTTATTGGACTACTCTATGAGACTGGATCATTTCAGCCAAAGTCTTGAAGATCTTCTGGATTTAGAATTCAGAGGATACTGCAGCAAATGTACTCTGACACATTGGATCATCTGGGTCATCTGTTCCCACTGGAGAGTTTTCAGGGACTCTTCCTCGATCAAACCTTATTTTCTTAAGCTAGAATGAGTTCACAGCCTCTTACTTCCTTTGGAAACAAAAGTAAAACCTCTTCTCCATAGCAACATATCTTTTGACTTAAATTTTGAAGTCAAGACATTTTCGAAATATATAGGTTGGATCAATCCAACAGCATCAATAATCAAATGCCTTTAAGCAGCTGTGGCTCCTTCCTCAGGAGTTAAAAAATTCAAAGACAAAACAATAGCATACAGTATCCAAATTCTCTGTATATTTTTGATCTTTATATGGAAGTTAAGACAGGGCAGATGGGAGCTAGGATCTCTAGTTTTTCTCTCAAACCCAGGTGTCTGAGTTTGGGTCCAGCTCCTAAAACTAGAAATCCACTCGCATCCATGGCCTTGGTTGGTGGATAAAAAGCCCCAAGAAAACATCATTTTCATGGATTCATATCACAAAATGTTGGGTACCAAATGAAGAATGATTAATAAGAATCCAGGGTCAGAAATTGGAGTTCAACCTGAAGATCTGAAAAGCAAAACAGTCAGCCACTGACTTAACCTCAGTCCAAATAGCTATCGTGTCTCTAGGATCTCAAAAAAGAGGCTATGTCTGAAAATTGTCTTATATTCCTCTCTAAGGCTGGGGCTAAGGCAGGTACCACTGGAATTAAAGGTATGCACCACCTGATTTCTATATCAACTAGGGTAGTTATTGGGATTAAATGTGCATGTCATTGTGGTTACTGGGAATAAAGGTTTGTGTTACCATAATGTGGTCTGTAAGGCTGACCAGTGGGACTGTTTTACTCTTAGATTTCAGGCAGTCTTTATTTATTAAAGTACAATTGAAATTCCACAACAATGGTATAGCAAGTTATTTAAAGTGACTTTGTTAATAATCATAGTCCTATAAAACTTAACTTAAAAAGTAATATATTTTATTTCTTCAGTTGTCTTTTGGTCCATTTGAACATCCCAGTATGACTGAGAGAAAATGATCTATATGATGTGAAGGATTTACTCAATACCAAACACTCACTTGTCGCATTGGAAACTTCATTTTGAGGGCAGGGACTGCAACCAAAACAGCAGGCTGCCATTCCCTCCTGTGAGAATTTTCTGAATCCAGGAAGACAATCAGCACTGCACACAGAGGGTGGCATCTGTGAGAAATCAGATAAATGCTGATGTCAAAAGTTTTACCTACTCCTATAACTATATTTTATTATCATGTTGATATATCAATATGCTAATTTTATATACACCAAAGGAGTGGTTAGATTAAATTTAATATATTTTATAATACCATGCATACAAATGTATGGAAACAAACTGATATAAATTTGAGTAGCTTCCCATATCTAGAAATTTAGGAGGAAGAATGGGTTTTTTGATATAAACAAGCACTATAGAGCATGCAAAGTGCTTTTTCTATTTAATTTTCATCACCTTGACACAAAGTACATTAATAAATTAGGGGAGCCTTAACTAAAATATTTCTCTCCATTGAACTAACCCACTGTACAATTATTTAACCATTTCATTAATGGGTAATTGATGAAAGACTGCCCTGCCCACTCTGGGCAGTGCTTTCCCTAGTCAGGGCTGTGTGAGAATTCAGAAAAGCCAGTAAGCTTTGCTCCATCAGATTCTATGATTTAATTGCAGTCTCCATATGCCTGCCTTGTCATTTCTTTGCTGTAATTCATGATCCCAATCAAACCCCTACCTCAATATGGTCAATATTTAATCACAGCAATATCCCAGAAAGCTAGGTGAATGGACATCTGAAACAGGGGAATATTTCTTAAAATGTCAGATAGCACAAACAATCTCCAGAAACAACATTGTAAGGAATGGCATATTATAAAAAATCTGTTAAATAGGCAGAGTGAGGAAGGGTATAATCGATATGTATTGAGCTGGAAAGAACGATGTTTCCTGAGATGTACATGCTTTACAATGCCTTCAAATATTTGGGGAACCTGAATAAATTTTGATTTGAATTATTTGTTCTTTTGATGACCAATTTCTTGAGATTTTTGTATATTTTAGAGGTCAGACATTTATCTGATGTGGGGTTAGTGAAGATCTTTTCCCATTCTGTAGGCTACTGTTTTGTCTTATTGACCATGTCCTTTGCTTTACAGTTTCAGGAGGTCCAATTTATTGTTATCTCAGTGTCTATGCTGCTGGGTTATATTTAGGAAGTGGTCTCCTGTGCCAATATGTTCAAAGGTACTTCCCACTTTTTCTTCTATATGGTTCGGTAGGGCTGGCTTTATGTTGAGAGTCCATCTTAAAACTGTAAGAATGGCCAAAATCAAAAATACTGATGACAACTTATACTGGAGAGGTTGTTTGGTAAAGGGAATACTTCTGTGTTTCTAAAGGGAATGCAAGCTGGTACAGCCCCTTTGGATGTCAGTGTGGTGATTTCTCAGAAAATTAAGAAACAACCTTACTTAAAACCCAGTAATTCTACTTTTAGGTATTTATCCCAAGATGCTCAATTGTGCCACAAGGACATATCTTCAACTATGTTCGTAGCAGCATTGTTTGTCATACCAGAATCTGGAACCAACCTAAATACCCCTCGAACAAAAAATGGATAAAGAAGGGGCTGGAGAGATGGCTCAGAGGTTAAGAGCACTGGCTGCTCTTCCAGAGGTCCTGAGTTCAATTCCCAGCAACCACATGGTGGCTCACAACCATCTGTACTGACATCTGGTGCCCTCCTCTGGCATGCCGGCATACATCGAGGCAGAATGTTGTATACATAATAAATAAATAAATCTTTAAAAAAAAACAAAAAACAAAAAATGGATAAAGAAACTGTGGTACACTTACACAATGGAGTATATATAGAGGAAAAAAATAACTTCTTGAATTTTACAGGAAAAATGTGGAGCTAGAAAACATCATTTTGAGTGAGGTAATCCAGGCACAGAATATATGTTATCATATGTACTTCCTTATAAGTGGTTTTTAAACATAAAGCAAGGAAAACCAGCTTACAAATCACATTCCCAGAGAACTTAGACAACAATTAGGACTGTAAGAAAGACATACATAAATCTAATCTACATGGGAATTATAAAAAAACAAGATCTCCTGAGTAAATTGGGAGCATGGGGAACTTGGGGGAGGGTTGTACGGGATGGGGAAACAGGGGGGGAGCAGAGAAAAATGTAACCTCAATAAAAATCAATAAACATGAAAAACACATCAATAAAAATAAACACTTCTATTCACACAAAATATAATATGATATAATGTGTGTGTGTGTGTGTGTGTGTGTGTGTGTATGATGTCATTTAGTTTGTGGTCTAGCTAAAACAACATCAACAAGTTAAGAATGGGATCTAAGAATACAGAAGCTACTCAGTCCATGATCCTGAATGTCTCAGTTGATCTTCAGTAAACATTTGAATCCCAGACATGATGGCTCATTACAATGTCAATGAAAGAGTGGACTTGCTAGCAAGGTGAGAGGCATCAGACAGAGTATAAGTTTCCTTTCTCTTTGCTCTTGTATAGGATTCCAGCAAAGTGTGCAGCAAATTTTGTAGGGGATTTTCAAAATCAAATTATCGAAATCTGCTTCCAGCACAGGATGTAGCACAGATTATAGGAGGATTTTCCAGTCAAATGAAATAAATGATTAAAGTTTGTCTTCCCAACTCAAGATTCACATAAATAATGCTTCTTTCCCAGATTAGATTAAAAGATGTGTTTAAAGGCATGAATTGCTTCCCTTCCTTATTCCTTCCTTCCTTCCTTTCTTTCTTTAACTCTTTCTTCCTTCTTTTTCTTTATTTTCTTTCTTTCTTTTTTTCTTTTATTTCTCTGATTTATTTTAGAGACATATTTTTTTTCTAGCCCTTGTCCTGGAACTGGCTATGTAGAAGAGGTTCCCTCAAACCAAGTGGTCCAACTTCTGCCCCCTGAGTTCTGGGATTAGAGAGTATTATTAAAACCTGATATAATGCATATCTTTCTATCTCAATACTTTGGGTCTCAATTGTATCTTCATACTTCAAATTAAGCAAAAATAACTCACAAGTGTGCTCTCCATTTTGGGGTTTTTATAAATTCAAGATGTAGTCAAATTTATTCCCTTGAAGAGCTACCAAAGAATCTTTTGATTATAAAGGCTAACTTTCTTGGGTATAGTAACATGATTTTGCAAACATATCTCTAAGTCCTTGAATTGCATCACTTACACTCTGCCCTTTTAAAGGAATCCATGAAGGAATCTTCTGTTGTTTTTAAGAGGTCTTTCTATGAAAAGGATTTCTATTCTGCACCCTTCAAATTCCATTCTGTGTCATTATAATACAAATCTATGTAAAATATGTCATAGGAAGGATTTTTCTGATAATATGTGTTTATAAATGCCTTCTGTCTTTAGATGGCTATATATCTCATTGCATTTTCAGAAATTACTCTTGAATTTTATTGAACATATTGTTGATGTCTTCATTAGTCCTTCTTCTGTCCAGTTTTAATAACTTTGATTATTTAATCACATCCCCTTTGTTTCATATATATTTCAATGCTTTTACATTTAGCTGTCATAGTTTCAGTGTTCTAATTCTTCTGCTTGTCTCTGAGCCTTGCCATCCTGTACTCAACTTAAAGTTTTCCCTTATGAGAAAAACTTTTGAGATATTTATTGGATTTCTTTTTTGTTTCCTTTACATATTTTAATCTGAATATTTTTATCATTTTCTACCATTTGGAAAGTATCTATCACATGCTCACTCAGTTCCTTATGGTATGCAAGGTTTTATGATTTCATTGCCTTTTTATAAGTGATTTTTGTCCTGTTTGATGTTCTTGAATTTTGTTACTATCCTTCTTTGTATCTTTCTAGTATGTCATTGAACATACTCATTTTAGACTATGACTGTAATATTTGTAGTTGTGTTTGCTAGAAGACTTATTTTTTTGTTCATTTGTTTTTGCATGAAATTTGACTATATGGGACATGAGCACTGGTTGCAGGGATCATAATCTTCTGTATCCTCCAATGGATATTTTTGCAGTGCTCAATTTGGCTTGGAAAGTGCATACTTGAATAATCATTGTTGCTCCCTGAATGGATATGTCGGTTAGTGGCTATACCTTCAGTTCATATGTTTTATTTCCTGAGAGTAACTCTCCTCATCACTCTGAGATATAATATTATTTTGTAGATTTTATGCTATCTGGAATTTGTAATACAACTTAAGCTCTAGCTTGATGATTTTCCTGAAATTAACTCATTTAATTTTTTTTTTTTTTTTTGGATTTTTCGAGACAGGGTTTCTCTGTAGCTTTTTGGTTCCTGTCCTGGAACTAACTCTTGTAGACCAGGCTGGCCTCGAACTCACAGAGATCCACCTGCCTCTGCCTCCCGAGTGCTGGGATTAAAGGCATGCGCCACCATCGCCCGGCTCTCATTTAAATTTTGACCCACATAATACTGGAGAAGTTTGAATTGGATATCTTATAACCATTCACATCAGAATTCACACTTACAGCATATATTAGACCCATTATGGAATTCATCATTTATAAATATCAAAAAGCCATTATTTTACTACCAATATTTCCTCCCCAAAGAGATAAGGTTGCGAGACATACATGCTTTGCTTTGAGTAAAATATGAAAGAATTTACAGGACCAAGCAATGTTCCTCTAGTTAGCAATTACTTTACCAGATATGCATCCATTGGCACCACAGATAGCAGTGTGGCACAGATATACATACAAAGAAAGCACCCATATCAACTTAAAACCATTAAGAAATAAAAATGAATAAAGTTATATTTCATAGGGTTATGAAAATATTACCTTAATATATTGTTCAAGATGTTGACAATTTAGTCTCTGTTGCTAAAGATAATTAATAACAATTATGTAATAAATATTAATGATTTGTATGTGTTTACATTTTTCTTCCCTTAGATTTACCCTCAGTCTTTCAACACCTATCAAGTGTTCCATAAGAAGGACAACAAACACTGTCTAACTATCAGAATTGTACTAAGAAAAAGTGGTTCTATTTACTAGAAACAATATAGCGTAGTAGTAACAGTCATTATACATTATATATTAAAAATCAGAACAATATTCTGCAATGATAAAAATTTAGTGTATGCATATCTGAAATCCTCAAAGTATTAATAAAATGTCACATCAAAAAGGGAAATGTAGAAACATAATATGGGGGGGTGGTGGTGAGGGAAACTGGGTGGGCAGG
The DNA here is from genome assembly GCA_028537955.1 of Microtus californicus. Classification (NCBI taxonomy): domain Eukaryota; kingdom Metazoa; phylum Chordata; class Mammalia; order Rodentia; family Cricetidae; genus Microtus; species Microtus californicus. The sequence continues at coordinate 30,705,759 of JAQJZF010000002.1, read as the reverse complement.
AGTTCCTTTGTTTCAATAGCCTGCCTGCAGCAAGGTAGGCCTTTTGTCATTGAGGTCCCTGGCCAGCAAGGGAACCTGATCCTGTTACATAAGATCCATCGGATAGCATTTGAAGGAAGAGATGGGAAGGCACAAAGGCAAGAATTACTCAATCAATGTGAAAACCAACATGAAAACACCAAAACCCAATGATCTTACAACAGAGGGAATTGAGCAACCTAATCCAGAAGAAGTGGAAAAAAATTGACATTATGAAAGCAATAGAGTCCCTTAAATACCATGGGAAAAAAGCCCTTATACAAATGGATAAGAAGTATAATAAAAAATTGAGTAAATGAGTAAATCCGTAAATTATACACTAGGAAACCAAGAAAAAAATCAATCAAACAGGTAAGGGAAACAATTCAAGAATTGAAAACTGAAATGAAGGTAAAGAAGAAAACTTAAACCAAGGGAAGGCTAGAGATGGAAAATCTGGGTAAACGAACAGGAACTACAGAGACAACCATAACCAACAGAATACAAGAGTAGAAGAAAGAATCTCAGATGCTGAAGACTAGAGAAAATAAACACACTGATCAAAGAAAACAGCAAATCCAACAAATTCTCATCACAAAACATTCAGGAAATATGGGACACAATATAAAGACCAAACATAAGAATAATACAGATAGAAGAAGGAAAAGAATTATACCTCAAAGGCCCGGAAAATATATTCAACAAAATTATTGAAGAAAACTTTCCCAAAATAAAGAAAGATATTCCTTTGGATATTCAAGAAGCATACAGAACACCAAATAGACTGGATCAAAAAAATCCCCTAGCCATATAATAATCAAAACACAAAACATACAGATTAAAGAAAGAATAATAAGAGCTGCAAAGGAAATAGGTCAAGTAACTTATAATGGTAAACCTATCACATTTACACCAGACTTCTCTATGGAAATCATGAAAGCCAGAAGGTCCTGGATAGAGGTACTGTCAAAACTAAGAGACCATGGATGCAAACCCCGACTACTATACCCAGCCAAGATATCATTCACTATCAATGGAGAAAACAAAATATTCCAGGATAAGAACAAATTTAAACAATACATGGCCACAAATCTAGCCTTAAAGAAAGTAATAGAAGGAAAATCACAACCCAAGGAATCCAACATTGCCAACACTGCCTACATTAACTCAGACATCTAGCAACCCTTCACCAGCACAAATCAACGAAGGGAAACCACACAAACTCTATTACCAAAAAAAATAATAATAAAAACAGGAGTAAACAACCACTGGTAATTATTATTACTTAATATCAATGGACTCAATTCAGCTATAAAAAGGCACAGGCTAAGAGATTGAATATGAAAACAGGATCCAACATTCTGCTGTTTACAAGAAATACACCTCAACCACAAAGAGAGACATCTACTCAGAGTAAGGGGTTGGGAACAGGTTTTACAAGAAAATGGAGCTAAGAAACAAGCAGGTGTAGCCATACTAATTTCTAACAAAATTGACTTCAAACTAAAATCAATCAAAAGAGATGGAGATGGACATTTTATACCCATAAAAGGAACAATTCATCAGGATGAAGTCTCAATCCTGAATATCTATGCCCCTAATGTAAAAGCAATCACTTATGTGAAAGAAACATTACTAGAACTCAAGGCAGACATCAAACCACACACACTAATAGTAGGAGACTTCAACACTCCTTTGTAACCAATGGACAGGTCAATCAGACAGAAACCTAATAGAGAAGTAAGAGAATTGTTGGAGGTAATGAAGCAAATGGACTTAACAGACATCTATAGGACATTCCACTAAAACAGGAAAGAATATACATTTTTCTCGCAGCTCATGGAACCTTCTCAAAAATTGACCACATACTTAGAAAAAAGCAAACTTCCACAGTTACAAAAAATATTAGTAACCACCTATGTCTTATCAGATCATCATGGACCAAAGTTAGAATTCAAAACAATGCTACTCCCAGAAAGCCAGCAAAGTCATGGAAACTGAACAGTCAACTACTGAACCACACCTGGGTCAAGGAAGAAATAAAGAAAGAAATTAAAGTCTTCCTTGAATTTCCTGAAAATAAAGACACAATATACTCAAACCTATGGGACACTATGAAATTAGTGCTAAGAGGAAAGTTCATAGCACTAAATGCTCACTTAAAGAAAATGGAGAAAGCACATATTTGAGACTTAACAACCGACATGAAACCTCTAGAAAAAAAAAGAAGCAGACCAACACAGGATGAGTAGAAGACTGGAAATAATCAAACTGAGGGCATAAATCAATAAAATAGAAACACAGAAAACAATCAAAAGAATCAATGAAAAAACTGGTTCTTAGAAAAAATCAAGAAGATTGATAAACCCCTATCCAAACTAATCTAACGGCAGAGAGAATTTGCAAATTAATAAGATCAGAAATGAAAAGGGGGACATAACCACAGACGCAGAAGAAATTCAGAAAAATCATTAGATCTTACTACAAAAGCCTGTATGCCACAAAATTGAAAAATTTAAAGAAATGGACATTTTTATATGATAAGTACCATATATCAAAGTCAACCCAAGACCAGGTGAACAATCTAAATAGACCTGTTAGTTGCAAAAAATTAGAAACTGTTATAAAAAACCTCCCTACCAAAAAAAGTCCAGGACCAGATGGTTTCAATGCAGAATTCTACCAGAGCTTCCAAGAAGAGCTAATACCTATACTCCTTCATGTATTTCACAATATAGAAACAGAAGAGTCATTGCCAAATTCCTTTTATGAATCTACAGTTACTCTGATACCAAAACCACACAAAGACTAAAGCAAGAATGAGAATTACAGGCCAATCTCACTCATGAACATCGATGCAAAAATTCTCAATAAAATACTGGCAAACCAAATCCAAGAACACATTAGAAAAATTATCCATTATGATCAAGTAGGCTTCATCCCAGACATGAAGGGCTGCGTCAACATACACAAATCTATTAATGTAATCCATCATATAAATAAACTGAAAGAAAAAAAACCTTTGATCATTTCATTAGATGCTGAGAAAGTATTTGACAAAATTCAACACCCCTTTATGATAAAGCTCTTGGAGAGAGTAGGGAATCAAGTGTCATATGTAAATATAATAAAAGCTATTTAGAGTAATTCGACAGCTAACATCAAATTAACTGGAGAGAGTCTCAAAGCCATCCCACTAAAATTGGGAACACGACAAGGCTGTCTACCCTCTCCATACCTCTTCAATATAGTGCTTGAAGTTCTAGCAATAGCAATAAGACAACATAAGAGGATCAAGGGGATTCCAATTGGAAAGGAAGAAGTTAAACTTTCGTTATTTGCAGATGACATGATACTATACATAAGCGACCCCTAATACTCTACCAAAGAACTCCTATAGCTGATAAACACCTTTAGTAATGTGGCAGGATACAAGATCAACTCAAAAAAAAATCAGTTGCCCTCCTATAAACAAAGGATAAAGAAGCAGAGAGGGAAATCAGAAAAGCATCACCTCTCAGGAAAGCCACAAATAGCATCTTTGTGGCTAAAATATCTTGGGATAACTCTAACCAAGGAAGTTAAAGATCTATTTGACAAAAACTTTAATAAATCTTTGAAGAAAGAAATTGAAGAGTATACCAGAAAGTGGAAGGATCTCCCTTGTTCTTGGATTGGGAAGATCAACAACATAGTAAAAATGGCAATTCTCCCAAAAGCAAACTATAGATTTAATGCAATCCCCATTAAAATCCCATCAAAATTCTTCACAGACCTTGAGGGAACAATAATCAACTTTATATGGAAAAAAACCAGAATGGCCAAAACAATCTTATACAATAAAGGATCGTCTGGAGGAATTACCATCCCTGACTTCAAACTCTATTACAGAGTTACAGTACTGAAACAGCTTGGTATTGGCATAAAAACAGAGAAGTCGACCAATGAAATCGAATAGAAGAACTGGATTTTAACCCACAAACCTATGAACACGTGATTTTTGATAAAGCAGCTAAAAGTACACACTGGAAGAAAGAAGTATCTTCAACAAATGGTGCTGGCAAAACTGGATGTCAACCTGTAGAAGAATGAAAATAGTTCCATATCTATCACCATGCACAAAACTCAAGTCTAAATGTATCAAAGACCTCAATATCAGTCCGAACACACTGAACCTGATAGAAGAGAAAGTGGGAAGTACTCTACAACACATGGGCACAAGAGACCACTTCTTACGTATAAACCCAGCAGCACAGACATTAAGAGCAACATTGAATAAATGGGACGTCCTGAAACTGAGAAGCTTCTGTAAAGCAAAGGACACTGTCCCTAAGACAAAAAGGCAACCCACTGACTGGGAGATCTTCACCAACCCTGTAACAGACAAAGGTCTCATCTCAAAAATATATAAAGAATCAAGAAACTAGACTTTAAAATTCTAATTTACCCAATTAAAAATGGGGCACTGAACTGAACAGAGAATTCTCAACAGAATAAGTTCAAATGGCCAAAAGACACTTAAGGTCATGCTCAACCTCCTTAGCGATCAGGGAAATGCAAATCAAAACAACTTCGAGATACCATCTTACACCTGTCAGAATGGTGAAAATCAAAAACACAAATGATAGCCTTTGCTGGAGAGGTTGTGGAATCAGGGATACACTCATCCATTGCTGGTGGGAATGCAAACTTGTGCAACCACTCTGGAAAGCAGTGTGGTGGTTTCTTAGGAAATTCGGGATCAACCTACCCCAGGGTCCAGCAATACCCCTCTTGGGAATATACCCAAGAGATGTCCTATCATACTAAAAAAGCATTTGTTCAACTATTTTTAAAGCAACATTATTTGTAATAGCCAGAACCTGGAAACAACCTAGATGCCCTTCAATGGAAGAATGAATAAAGTGTGGAATATATACATATTAGAGTACTACTCAGCGGTAAAAACTTTAATTTTGCATGCAAATGGATGGAAATAGAAAACACTATCCTGAGTGAGATAACCCAGACCCAAAAAGATAAACCTGGGATGTACTCACTCATAATTGGTTTCTCCCCATATATAAAGGACATTGAGCCTATAATTTGTGATCCTAGAGAAGCTAAATAGAAGGTGAACCCAAAGAGAAACATATAGTTATTCTCCTGGATATTGGAAGTAGATTGCTGGACAAAAGTTGGGAACGTGGGGTTGGGGGTACAATGGGGAAAAGAGGAGATGGGGAGAGAAAAGTTAAAAGGGGAGGATGGGGAGAGCTTGGGGGAATGGAATGTTTGGGATAAAGGAAGGGTGGATATGGGTGCAGGGAAGTATATATCTTAATTAAGGGAACCATTTTAGGGTTGGCATGAGACTTGACTCTAGAGGAGTTCCCAGATTTCCATGGAGATGTCCCCAGCTAGTTCCTTGGGCAGCTGAGAAGAGGGAGCCTGAAATGGCCTGTTCCTATAGCCACACTGATGAATATCTTGCAGGTCACCATAGAACCTTCATGTGGCGATGGATGGAGATAGAGACAGAGACCCACATTGGAGCACCGGACTGAGGAAGGTCCAAATGAGGAGCAGAAGGAGAGAAAACATGAGCAAGGAAATCATTACCGTGTGGGGGGCACCCACCCACTCAGACGGTGGGGCTGATCTAATGGGAGCTCACCAAGGCCAGCTGGACTCGGACTGAAAAACATAGGATCAAACCCGACTCTCTGAACGTGCCTGTCAATGAGGGCCGACTGAGAATGGCACTGGATTTTTATCCTACTGTATGTTCTGGTTTTGTGGGAGCCTAGTCTGTTTGGATGCTCACCTTCCTAGAACTGGATGGAGGGGGGTGGACCTTGGACTTCCCACAGTGCAGGGAACACTGACTGCTCTTTGGACTGGAGAGGGAGGGGGAGGGGATTTTGGGAGGGGGACTGGGGGGCGGGGAGGCGGCAGAAATTTTTAATAAAAAATAAATAAAGCAAAAAAGAAAAAAGAAAAGAAACATAATATAGGAAGCCAGTAATTTCTTTGTAATGGGACTATTTATTTGTAGTTGCTTACAAGACAGCATAAATCAATCCCATTGTTCTTGTTACTTCTGTGTAATGCAAAGGAATGCAGTTAAGTCAGACCCACCTGTCTACTTCCTATTGCATGTTCTATCATGTCTTCATATATATTCAGCTGTTGCCCATATGGAAAATATGAGCTAAACTCTCCTATTTTCACCTTAAGTCCAAGGCCATATGGTAAATTCCAAATCTGAAAAATGTCATATTCTTCTTGAAGTTTTTCTTTCTGGTTCATAATCACTCTGTCTCCAACTGGATTAGTGAAGTGTATTTTCCTCAGAAAGGAGTGCAGCTGAAAGAGACACCACACACACACACACACACACACACACACACACACACACATGCAAAGAGCATGAGAGAGAAAGACAGAGAGAGAGAGAGAGAGAGAGAGAGAGTCAGAGATGCACTTCCATATAGACATACATAATGCGTCTACATACATCTTATACAGACATAAATGCAAATGCCAACACTCATACATTAAAACAAAGTTACAGTGCAACATATGCACCAAAACAGACACACAAAAAAACAGAAAGCTGAGAAACACATAAACAGGGCCAAAAATGCATGCACACATTAAATTACAAATACACACAGGGAAACACTCAGAAATAAAACACCTACACAGAGAGATATTGATATTGATGGATTTATGCTCATATACTGATTGAGAGAGGCAGACAGACAGACACACAGAAAGAATGATATACATATGTTCATGCATTATACAACAGTGAGATCAACAGATATGAACACATACACTGAAAAAAATACACAGAAAGTTATTCGCAGAAACAAACTCACATACAGAAAGACATTGACACAGACAAATTTATGTTGAGTTCCACATAAAGATAGATATGCAGGTATACAGAATCATATGTATATACACACAGTAACACAGAAACAAACAGAGAAACCTAAAAACACAGAAACATAGAACCACACACAAGAAGAACCATATATTCACACATATGGATACAAATGTATGTCCTTAACTGAAGAATGACACTGTTTACTGTGTAATTACTTTCACTCAGAATGTGAATGAGGTCCCAATAGCCTACTGTGTGAGCAGATTCAGTTTTGAACAAATGTGAAAAACCATCTCATAAACTGATTATCACATATTAGACAATAAAATTTACATGGATTCATCTTTTCATAAAGAAGAGGATTGAGGAGGAAGGACTTAGGCTTACAGTTTTTTTGAAGAGGTGTGGTGATAATAAGGTACTCTGAAACAAAATCAGTGTACTTCCTTTACAAATTGTGCCTTTCACACCATGGCTTTTGCATTAAGATTTATACCAGCATCCATATTTACATTACTACAGAAAAAAATTTCCAAAAATATTTCTGTTTTATGAAATATTTCCTAATCCAGTAAATTGGGACATTTCACAGACACTTAAAGACTTTGAAATTGATGACATCAAATTTCATCCAAAAGAAGAAATACTACCTTCAAGCAGTAAGCATAATGTCCTTTGCCATTATCCATTGGTTGATTGTATACATGTTGAAGAAGCATTTCATGTAAGGCATGGGCCACAGCATGCACTGCATTATATATGTCATAATTCTCATCACTAAAGGCCATGTCAAAAGTCTGTACCTTTAACCATTGCAATGAGGCATTGGATAAGCAATTCTTCAGGGTCTTACACATAGAAGCTGAGACATTGCATTTCAAGTTCATCCATTCCAGCCTGGCCAGGAATTCGTCTGTGTATTTGAGAGGGTTCAATGTCTGGACAAAAGTTTTAAAACTAGCTATCTCAGCATGGTGGTATGCAAAAGTAATTTTTCCATTGAATATATTAAATGGAAAGTCATTCTTTCTTGTAGTGCCATCCCACTGTGAAGTGGTGACCCATATTCTCTGTAAACCTAGAGATTCCCACCTTCTAAAGCCCACAGCTAGAGCACTGTCTGGGTCACCATAAATGATAACTACATTTGTGGATGATGTCACTATTTGGTTATAATACACTTCAGCTTTTGACAAGAATATATCCATCTTGACTGGAATCATACTCACAAAGGCAAAGCAGACTGTAAGTTTTTCCATCTCTCCTCTCAAACGTGTGAGAAATTGAGTACCCTGATCATTGTCTGAGATAGCCAGGCCAATCCAGTTCCAGTTGAAATAAAATATCAAAGAGATCATGGCCAGGGCTAAAGATGTGTCCTTGGCAGCCATCTGATACAGAGAGGGAAATTGTTCACAATTGCTCAGGATGGGATGGAAAGGTCCGTAGGTAATCTGAAGGATCTACAACACAGGGAGCAACATAAGGTAGCACACACTCATAAGAACTTGTAAACACACTTTCAGCCAGGAGTTCCTTAAAATATCTGTTACTTCTTCCCTCATCTTAGTTTAAAAAAAGGAAATGAAGCCCCATCAAGACTGAATAATAACTTTGAACTATACTGTTTAACACAGATTTGAAGGTATTATTCTCCTCACAATCTTCTTAGCATCTAGGACTTATAACAGCAGAGTCAGAATTTCTTGTAAAGTCAAAACAAAAAATCTCACCTGTTGAGGCATAAAGAGGTTGAGGATGGTCCCAACTACTACAGATGTTGCCAAGTTTGGTCCTGTAAGCGCCACTATACACATAGTCTGATCATAGCAGATATAATTGGGAATATCATGTAATTCTTCAGAAAATTGCAAGTGACTGTAGAACTTTGTTCCACTTGTACAACCACCACCTACGCATTGAATTATGAATGATGAATTTGGTAAAGGATCAAGATTCCTGCTGACTTCATCCATGGAAAAAGCTAAAGCCAATGAAAACTGGATGTGCTTTGCTGTTCTGTAAAAGGTTATGGTGATTATTATGAACAGAGATCTACATATGATGCTGAGTAGTCAATAGATATACTTTTCTTAGCTGTACAGTATTCCCAACCACTGCCAATACTGATACAAATGGCCTATGCTGTGGGATTGGAATAATGTAAGTAGATGGAAGCTTGTGATAAGCTTTAAAAGTTCATCAGAATGAATATTCCATAACTAAAGTAAGATATCAGCACCTTTCAAAGTATGTATTTTCAATTTCTGGTTTCTGAGTGCTTACTCTAAATATAAAGACAAACACAGAGGCTTTAATCAAACAATAAACCTATTCATGTATTCATCTTGAAATCATCGATCAATGTGAAAAATTCAAGAGACATGTGAACCTGAGTTTATCATATTTTCTTATGAAATTAACTGAATTTGATAAAACTGTCAAATAATGCCTGTTGAGTGTACAATAGTATGGGCAATGTTTGGCTCTTATGCTTTCAATTCTTTATAATCAGTGGGAATTATAGTTAACATATGCCCTTGATCATTGTGTTATTCTTTTTTTTCTTATTTATCTAATGGAGGTATAAAATCTTTTCTTAAGATTTATATTTAATAAATTCAAATGCCAGCTATGTATTTTGTAAAGCTGTATGTATGTGTTCACCCATGTATATGGACAGTATTAATGTTAATATGGGTAATAAATAGAGAATGGATTCCAAGGTTTTGAACAAAAATTTGCTACAAATTAGACTGATCTCATAAACACAAAGATACACCAGCTCCAGGTTCTTATTGCAGAGATTATGGCAATGTAATTAATACCTGTTAAATACTCTTCACCTACTTTATGTTTACACAGAATGTAATATATTCTAACTGGAGATATCTGACCAAAATATTTTTTATACTACAAAAGTGCTTTGATTACCTTTTCAGTTTTATTATCACATCAATAGTATCCTACATTAATTTGTATATGCCAGTTTAACCTCTTTGTTAAATAGAAGACAATAAACTATAAAATGTGAGGAAAATGTTTATGAGGCTTTCTGTAATAAAAGTGGGTAATAAGCAAGTTGGTAATGAATAATACCAATTTGTTTTATTTTTTGGAAAGAGCAGTAACTTCTGTCACTTCCTAGTCATTTCATAAAATCTGACCAATGAACATCAATCATACTTCATTCTAAATGATACATTCAGAGTAAAATAAATCTATTTCCAACTTAGATATTGTGCTACTATTATGCCTTTATGTATTTTCAAATAAAAATAATTTTTGAATATTTTTATTACCATACAGAAAAAGTGTCATTGAAAATTTTAGTAACACACAACAGGAATTTGATAATAGATCTTGTGAATCCCAAACACCAATTCCTTTCCCCCAAACATTAAGATACATGAATACCTTGAGCAGTTAGAGTGTCCCAGTGGAGTAAATTTCTATGTTTGATAACAACTATTAACAATCCACAACATCAAAATGTGTGTAGAACCCACATTGGTAAATAAACAGTTATAATTAACAAAATTACTGAAAGCAAATGTAAGAGGTGCATGGGGAATACATGTCAAAAAATAAACAATTATATACAAAGAAACAATATATTTCTTTTTAAATTAATGGCAAAGATGTGCTAATATGTAACTGCTCTATTCCCTCTCTAATGTCTTGCTAACTATCACACACCAGGGCTGTCAATCAAGTAAGTGACAAGGGAAGTGACAATCACACTTTTCAGAGTGCAAACATATAATTCACAGTTCATAATTACTTTTTGAGCAAAACTAGAGTGAAGAAGTGGACTTTGAAATTAAAGGACAGTGATTATACATGTAGACAAATGACATATGGAGAAATAGGAACACATCTGATGTTCACAATGGACCAGTGTCTTACTTCCATACTTGATGCAGTTTCGGGATAATGGGACCACATGAAGATCATTCAAGAGAGTAACTGTGAACATCCAGTCCCATAAAATCCATTGAAATGCTTTAAACCCGGCAGACGCGGCGGCGGACACTGGTGCGCAGCAGCGGATGCGGGATAGTCCAAGCCTGAAACAGTGAAGCCCACACTGAGAGCAGATTGCCACACTACAACTAAATCAAGTAGGTTTTGGGGGGCCTGGCCTGCAGATTAGTAGACCTTTTATTGGCGAGGTCCACGGGCAAACGGGGAGCCTGGTCCTGTCCCTGAAGACCACCCTGAGTGGGGAGAGTGTTCTTGGCCCACAGCGGGACACAGAAAACAGAACGGGGGCATTCTCCGACCTCCTTAACTCTCCGGTTAGCCTGCAAGGGCTGGTCCCCTCTGCTGGGGCTGCTCCTTCTCTGCTGCGACCTCTCTGTCCCTGGCATATCGCAGCTTGCACCCAGGGAACTCCTTCACTCCCCCTCACTTCCGCGGGGGCCGCAGGATCACCCAGTTTAGCCTGCTTGGGCGCTGGATAGGGAGCTTGGGGCAGAGGGCAGCGGGAGTTTCTCTGTTTTGGTGGCTGGCCTGGAGAGGGGTAGGCCTTTTGTTGGTGAGGTTCCTGGGGAACGGGGAGCCTGGTCCTGGTCCTGAAGACCCTTCTGAGTGGTGAAAGAGATCTTGGCCAGCCGCAGGACCCAGGAAAACGAGAGAAGTCATTTTGTAAGCGGGGCCCCTGGCCAGCAGGAAAACATGTTCCTGTTTTTAAAGACCCATTAGATAGCATCAATAGGAGGAGATGGGCAGGCGCCAAGGCAAGAATTCACCCAACAATCTGAAAAACAACATGAAAACACCAGGAACCAATGATCTTACAACAGAAGGATTTGAACACCCTAACACAGAAGAAGTGGAAAAAATTGACTTTATGAAAGCAATAGAGTCCTTTAAACAACATGTAAAAAATCCCCTTATAGAAATGAATGAGAAGTATAACAAAAAGTTTGAAGAAATGAGTAAATGCGTAAATGATACCCTGGGAAACCAAGAAAAAACGACCAAACAGGTAATGGAAACAGTTCAAGAATTGAAAACTGAAATTGAAGCAAGGAAGAAAACAAAAACAGAGGACCAGTTGGATAGGGAAAATCTAGGTCAATGAGCAGAGCCTAAAGAAACAAGCATAATCAATAGAATACAAGAGATAGAAGAAAGAATCTCAGATTCTGAGGACACCATAGAGAAAATAAACTCACTGATCAAAGAAAACAGCAAAGTCAACAAATTCTCATCACAAAACATTCAGGAAATATGGGACACAATAAAAAGACCAAAGCTAAGAATAATAGGAATAGAAGAAGGAGAAGAGTCACAGCTCAAAGGCCCAGAAAAATATTTTTAACAAAATTATGGAAGAAAACTTTCCCAACATAAAGAAAGATATTCCTTTGAATATTCAAAAAGCATACAGAACACCAAACAGACTGGATCAAAGATAAACATCCCCTCGCCATATAATAATCAAAACAATAAATACACAGGTTAAAGAAAGAATATTAAGAGCTGCAAAGGAAAACAGCTAAGTAACTTATAAAGGTAAACAGATCAGACTTACACCTGACTTCTCTACAGAAACCATGAAAGCCAGAAGGTCCTGGATAGAGGTACTTCAGAAGCTAAGAGACCATGGATGCAAACCCAAACTACTATACCCAGCCAAGCTACTGTTCACTACCAATGAAGAAATCAAGACATTCCAGGATAAGAACAAATTTAAACAATACGTAGCCACAAATCCAGCCCTAAAGAAAGTAATAGAAGGAAAATCACAACCCAAGGAACCCAACATTGCCAACCCTGCCTATAATAACTCAAGCATCTAGCGACCCTTCACCAGGACAACTCAAAGAAGGGAGACACACAAACTCCGCTACCAAAAACAATAAGAATAACCAGAGTAAAAAACTACTGGTCATTAATATCACTTAATATTAATGGCCTCAATTCACCGATAAAAAGGCACAGGCTAAGAGATTGGATACGAAAACAGGATCCAATATTCTGCTGTTTTCAAGAAACACATCTCAACCACAAAGACAGGCATCTACTCAGAGTAAAGGGTTGGGAAAAGGTGTTTCAAGCAAGCAGTCCTAAGAAAAAAGCAGGTGTGGCCATATTAATTTCTAACAAAACTGACTTCAAACTAAAATCGATCAGAAGAGATTGAGATGGTCACTTTATACTCATAACAGGAACATTTCATCAGGATGAAGTCTCAATCCTGAATATCTAAACCCCTAATATAAAAGCACACACTTATGTAAAAGAAATATTACTAAAACTCAAGGCAGACATCAAACCACACACACTAGTAGTAGGAGACTTCAACACACCTCTCTCACCAATGGACAGTTCAATCAGACAGAAACCTAATAGAGAAATAAGAGAATTGTTGGAGGTAATGAAGCAAATGGACTTAACAGACATCTATAGAACACTCCACCCAAATAGGAAAGAATATACCTTCTTCTCTGCAGCTCATGGAACCTTCTCAAAAATTGACCACATACTCGAAAACAAAGGAAACCTCCACAGATACAAAAAATATCAGTGTCCACCTGTGTCTTATCTGATCACTACGGACTAAAGTTAGAAGGCAACAACAATGCTACCCCCATAAAGCCAGCAAACTCATGGAAACTGAACAGTCAACTATTGAACCACACCTGGGTCAAGGAAGAAATAAAGAAAGAAATTAAAGTCTTCCTTGAATTAAATGAAAGTAAAAAGACAACATACTCAAACCTATGGGACACGATGAAAGCAGTGCTAAGAAGAAAGTTCATAGCACTAAGTGCCCACTTACCGAAAACGGGGAAAGCATACACTGGGGACTTAACAGCACACCTGAAAGCTCTAGAAAAAAGAAGAAGCAGATGCGTCCAGGAGGAGTAGAAGACTGGAAATAATCAAACTGAGGGCAGAAATCAACAAAATAGAAACACAGAAAACAGTCCAAAGAATCAATGAAACAAAAAGTTGGTTCTTGGAGAAAATCAACAAGATCGACAAACCCCTATCCAAACTAATTAAACGGGAGAGAGAGAACACGCAAATAAATAAGATCAGAAATGAAAAGGGGGACATAACCACAGACACAGAGGAAATTCAGAGAATCTCACAAAACTGGAAAATGCAAAAGAATAGGACATTTTTTTAGATAAGTAACATATACCAAAGCTAAACCAAGACCAGGTGAACGATCTCAATAGACCTGTTAGTTGCGAAGAACTAGAAACAGTTATCAAAAATCTCCCTTCCACAAAAAGCCAAGGACAGGTGGTTTCAATGCAGAATTCTACCAGAACTTCCAAGAAGACCTAATACCTATAATCTTTCATGTATTTCACAATATAGAAACAGAAGAGTCATTGCCAAATTCCTTTTATGAAGCTACAGTTACCCTGATACCAAAACCACACAAAGACTCAACCAAGAAAGAGAATTACAGGCCAATCTCACTCATGAACATCGACGCAAAAATCCTCAACAAAATACTGGCAAACCATATCCAAGAACACATTAGAAAAATTATCCATTATAATCAAGTAGGCTACATCCCAGAGATGCAGGGCTGCTTTAACATACACAAATCTATCAATGTAATCTATCATATAAATAAACTGAAAGAAAAAAACCATATGATCATTTCATTAGATGCTGAAAAAGCTTTTGACAAAATTCAACATCCCTTTATGATAAAAGACTTGGGGAGATTAGGGATACAAGGGTCATACCTAAATATAATAAAAGCTATTTACAGCTAACATCAAATTAAATGGAGAGAAACTCAAAGCCATCCCACTAAAATCAGGAACATGGCAAGGCTGTCCACTCTCTCCATACTTCTTCAATATAGTGCTTGAAGTTTTAGCAATAGCAATAAAACAACATAAGGGGATCAAGGGGATTCGAATTGGGAAGGAAGAGGTTAAACTGTCATTATTTGCAGATGATATAATAGTGTACATCAGTGACCCCAAAACTCCACCAAAGAACTCCTAAAGCTGATAAACACCTTTAGTAATGTGGCAGGATACAAGATCAATTCCAAAAAATCAGTCGCCCTCCTATACACAAAGGATATGGAAGCAGAGAGGGAAATCAGAGAAGCACCACCTTTCGCGATAGCCACAAATAGCATAAAAGATCTTGGGGTAACTCTAACCAAGGAAGTGAAAGATCTATTTGACAAGAACTTTAAGGCATTGAAGAAAGAAATTGAAGAGGATACCAGAAAGTGGAAGGATCTCCCTTGCTCTTGGATTGGGAGGATCAACATAGTAAAAATGGCAATTCTACCAAAGGCAATTTATAGATTCAATGCAATCCCCATCAAGGTCCCACCAAAATTCTTCACAGATCTTGAGAGGACAATAATCAACTTTATATGGAAAAACAAAAAACCCAGGATAGCCAAAACAGTCTTATATAATAAAGGAACTTCTGGAGGCATTACCATCCCTGACTTCAAACTCTATTACAGAGCCACAGTAATGAAAACAGTGTGGTATTGGCATAAAAACAGAGAAGTTGACCAATGGAATCGTATAGAAGACCCAGATTTTAACCCACAAACCTATGAACACCTCATTTTTTATAAAGGAGCTAAAAGTATACAATGGAAGAAAGAAAGCATCTTCAACAAATGGTGCTGGCACAACTGGATGTCAACCTGTAAAAGAATGAAAATTGACCCATATCTATCACCATGCACAAAACTCAAGTCCGAATGGATCAAAGACCTCAATATCAGTCCGAACACACTGAACCTGATAGAAGAGAAAGTGGGAAGTACCCTACTACAGATGGGCACAGGCAATCGCTTCCTAGGTATAAACCCAGCAGCACAGACATTAAGGGCAATATTGAATAAATGGGACCTACTGAAACTGAGAAGCTTCTGTAAAGCAAAGGACACTGTCACTAAGACAAAAAGGCAACCCATTGACTGGGAGAAGATCTTCACCAACCCCACAACAGACAAAGGTCTGATCTCCAAAATATATAAAGAACTCAAAAAACTAGACTTTAAAATGCTAATTAACCCAATTAAAAAATTGGGCACTGACCTGAACAGAGAATTCTCGACAGAAGAAATTCAAATGGCCAAAAGACACTTAAGGTCATGCTCAACCTCCTTTGCGATCAGGGAAATGCAAATCAAAATAATTTCAAGATACCATCTTACACCTGTCAGAATGGCTAAAATAAAAAACACCAATGATAGCCTTTGCTGGAGAGGTTGTGGAGTAAGGGGCACACTCTTCCATTGCTGGTGGGAATGCAAACTTGTGCAACCACTTTGGAAAGCAGTGTAGTGATTTCTCAGGAAATTCGGGATCAACCTACACCAAGTTCCAGTAATACCACTCTTGGGAATCTACCCAAGAGATGCCCTATCATATGACAAAAGCATTTGTTCAACTATGTTCATAGCAGCATTATTTGTAATAGCCAGAACCTGGAAACAACCTAGATGTTCTTCAATGGAAAAATGGATGAAGAAAGTGTGGAATATGTACATATTAGAGTACTATTCAGCGTAAAACAATGACTTCTTGAATTTTGCATGCAAATGGATGGAAATAGAAAACACTATCCTGAGTGAGGTATCCCAGACCCAAAAAGATAAAGATGGGATGTACTCACTCATAATTGGTTTCTAGCCATAAACAAAGGACATTGAGTCTATAATTTGTGATCCTAGAGAAGCTAAAAAGAAGGTGAACCCAAAGAAAAAATATATATTCCTTAGCCTGGATAGGGGAAGTAGAAAAGATTGCCAGGCAAAAACTGGGAACTTGGGAATGAGGTAGCATGGGGCTAAAGGGAATTGGGGAGAGAAAAGTGAGAAGGGGAGGATTGGGGGAGCTTGTGGGAATGGAATGGGATGGGGGAATGGGATGTTTGGGACATGGGAGCAGAGAAATATATATCCTAATTAAGGGAGTCATTTTAGGGTTGGCAAGAGACTTGACTCTAGAGGGACTCGCAGGTGTCCAGGGAGATGTCCCCAGATAGTACCTTGGGCAACTGAGGAGTGGGAACCTGAAATGACCCTATCCTATAGTCATACTAACGACTATTTTGTATATCACCTTAGAACCTTCATCTGGCGATGGATCAAGATAGAGACAGAGACCCAAATAGGAGCACCGGACTGAGCTCTTAAGATCCAAATGAGGAGCCGGGCAATGGTGGCGCACACCTTTAATCCCAGCACTCGGGAGGCAGAGGCAGGCGGATCTCTGTGAGTTCGAGACCAGCCTGGTCTACAGAGCTAGTTCCAGGACAGGCTCCAAAGCCACAGAGAAACCCTGTCTCAAAAAACCAAAAAAAAAAAAAAGATCCAAATGAGGAGCAGAAAGAGGGAGAACATGAGCAAGGAAATCAGGACCACGAGGGGTGCACCCACCTACTGTGACAGTGGAACTGATCTATTGGGAGCTCACTAAGGCCAGTGGAACTGGGACTGAATAAGCATGAGATGAAACCGAACTTTTTAAACATGGCAGACAATGAAGCCTGATGAGAAGCCAAGGACAATGGCACTAGGTTTTGATCCTAATACATGAACTGGCTTTGTGGGAGCCTAGCCTGTTTAGATTTTCACCCTCCTGGACATTGATAGAAGTGGGAGGACATTGGACTTCCCGCAGGGCATGAAATCTGGACTGCTCTTCATTCTCAAGAGGGAGGGAGAATAGAGTGAGAGGGAGTAGGAGAGGGGGAGGGGAGTAGGGGAAGGGGGCAATGTGTAGGAGGAGGGGGCAGGAAATGGGAAATGGGGAGGAGGTGGGAATTTTTTTTCAACAACTAAAAAAAAATAAAAAGAAAAGAGAGAGAGAAAACACACAAATTAATAATATCAGAAATGAAAATGGGGACATAACTACAGACACAGAGGAAATCCAGGAAATCTTTAGATCTTACTACAAAAGCCTGTATGCCACAAAACAGGAAAATGCAAAAACAATGGACACCTTTTTAGATAAGTACCATATACCAAAGTTAAACCAACACCAGGTGAACAATCTAATTAGATATGTTAGTCGCTAAGAATTAGAAACTCTTATCAAAAACCTCCCTTCCAATAAAAGCCCAGGAACAGATGGTTTCAATGCAGAATTCTACCAGAACTTCCAAGAAGACCTAATACCTATAATCCTTCATGTATTTCACAATATAGAAACAGAAGAGTCATTGCCAAATTCCTTTTATGAAGCTATAGTTACCCTGATACCAAAACCACACAAAGACCCAACCATGAAAGAGAATTACAGGCCAATCTCACTCATGAACATCGACGCAAAAATCCTCAATAAAATATTGGCAAACCAAATCCAAGAACACATTAGAAAAATTATCCATTATGATCAAATAGGCTTCATCCCAGAGATGCTGGGCTGGCTCAACATATGAAAATCTATCAATGTAATCCATCATATAAATAAACTGAAGAAAAAAACAATATGATCATTTTATTAGAAGGTGAAAGAGCATTTAACAAGCATCCCTTTATGATAAAAGTCTTGGAGAGATTAGGGATATAAGGGTCATACCTAAATATAATAAAAGTTATTTACAGCAAGCCGACAGCTAACAACAAATAAAATGGAGAGAAACTCAAAACCATCCCACCAAAATCAGGAACACGACAAGGCTGTCACTCTGTCCATACCTTCTCAATATAGTGCTTGAAGTTCTAGCAATAGTAATAGAACAACATAAGGGGATCAAGGAAATTCGAATTGGAAAGAAAGTAGTTAAACTGTTGTTATTTACAGATGATATGACAGTATACATAAGCGACCCCTAAAACTCTACCAAAGAACTCCTACAGCTGATAAACACCTTTAGAAGCATGGCAGGGTACAAGATCAATTCCAAAAAAAAAAACAGTTGCTCTCCTATACACAAAGATAAGGAAGCAGAGAGGGAAATCAGAGAAGCATCACCTGTCATGATAGACACAAATAGCATAAAATATCTTGGAGTAACTCTAACTAAGGAAGTGAAAGATCTGTTTGACAAGAACTTTAAGTCTTTGAAGAAAGAAATTGAGGAGGATACCAGAAAATGGAAGGATTTCCCTTGCTCTTGGATTGGGAGGATCAACATAGTAAAAATGGCAATTCTACCAAAAGCAATCTATAGATTCAATGCAATACCCATCAAAATCCCATCAAAATTCTTCACAGACCTTGAGAGGACAATAATCAACTTTATATGGTAAAACAAAAAACCCAGGATAGCCAACACAATCATAAACAACAAAGTAATGTCGGGGTGCATTACCATCCCTGACTTAAAACTCTATTACAGAGCTTCAGTATTGAAAACAGCTTGTTATTGGCATAAAAACAAAGAAGTCGATTCACCTTCTTATCTAGCTTCTTTAGGATTACAAATTATAGACTCACTGACCTTTGTTTATGGCTAGAACCCAATTATGAGTGAGTACATACCTTGTTCATCTTTTTGGGTCTGGGTTACCTCACTCAGGATAGTATTTTCTATTTCCATCCATTTCCATACAAAATTCGAGAAGTCATTGTTTTTTACTGCTGAGTAGTTCTCTAATGTGTATATATTCCACACTTTCTTCATCCATTCTTCCATTGACGGACATCTAGGTTGTTTCCAGGTTCTGGCTATTACAAACAATGCTGCTATCCTCCTGGGTATGGGAGTAGACAAGATTGCCAGGCAAAAAATCGGGATCTTGGGGGTGGGGTGGGAGGGGGTAAGGGGAGATGGGGAGAGAAAAGTGAGAAGGGAAGGATGGGGAGAACTTGGGGAAATGGGATGATTGGGATAAAGGAAGGTTGGATAGGGGAGCAGGGAAGCACATATCTTAATTAAGGGAGCCATCTTAGGGTTGGCAAGAGACTTGGACCTAGAGGTGCTTCCAGATGTCCAAGGCGAGGTCCCCAGTTAGTTCCTGGGGCAGTTGAGGATAGGGATGCTGAAATAACCCTATCCTGTAGCCATACTGATGAATATCTTGCATATCACCATAGAACCCTCATCTGGCGATGGATGGAGATAGAGACAGAGACCCACACTGGAGCAATGGACTGAACTCCCAAAGTCCCAATGAGGAACAGAAGGAGGGTAAACACGAGCAAAGAAGTCAGGATCACAAGGAGTGCACCCACCCACAGAGACAGTGGGGCTGATCTATTGCGAGCTCACCAAGGCCAGCTGGACTGTGACTGAAAAAGCAGGGGATAAAACCGGACTCTCTGAATATGGCGGACAATGAGGGCTGCTGAGAAGCCAAGGACAATGGCACTGGGTTTTGATCCTGCATCATGTTCTGGCTTTGAGGGTGCCTAGCCAGTTTGGATGTTCACCTTCCTAGTCCAGGATGGAGGGGCAAGGACTTTGGACTTTCCACAGGGCAGGGAACCCTGGCTGCTCTTCAGACTGCAGAGGGAGGGGGAGAGAAGTGGGGGGAGGGGGAGAGAAGTGAAGAGAGGGGGAGAGAAGTGGGGGAAGGGGGAGAGAAGTGGGGGGAGGGGGGAGGAGAGGGAGGATGGGATGAGGCAGAAATTTTTTTCCTCAATAAAAAAAAAAACAAAAAAAGAAAAAAAAACAAAGAAGTCGATCATTGGAATCGAGTAGAATACACTTATTTTAACACACAAACCTATGAACACCTGATTTTTTGATAAAGGAACTAAAAGTATACAATGGAAGAAAGAAAGCATCTTCAACAAATGGTGCTGGCACAACTGGATGTCAACCTGTAGAAGAATGAAAATAGATCTGTATCTATCGCCAAGTACAAAACTCAAGTCCAAATGGATTAAAGACCTCAATATCAGTCTGAACACACTGAACCTGATAGAAGAGAAAGTGGGAAGTACTCTACAACATATGGGCACAGTAGACCACTTCCTACATATAACCCCAGCAGCACAGACATTAAGCGCAACATTGAATAAATAGGACCTCCTGAAACTGAGAAGCTTCTGTAAAGCAAAGGTCACTGTCACTAAGACAAAAAGGCAACCTACTGCCTGGGAGATCTTCACCAACCCCGCAACAGACAAAGGCCTGACCTCAAAAATATATGAAGAACTCAAGAAACTAGACTTTAAAATGCTAATTAACCCAATTTTAAAAATTGGGCACTGAACAGAACAGAGAATTCTCAACAGAAGTTCAAATGGCCATAAGACAATTAAGGTCATGCTCAACCTCCTTAGCAATCAGGGAAATAAAAGTCAAAACAATTTTGAGATACCATCTTACACCTGTCAGAATGGCTAAAATCAAAAACACCAGTGATAGCCTTTGCTGGAGAGGTTGTGGAGTAAGGGGTACACTCATCCATTGCTGGTGGGAATACAAACTTGTGCAACCACTTTGGAAAGCAGTGTGGCAATTTCTCAGGAAATTTAGGATCAACCTAAGCCTGGACCCAGCAATATCACTCTTGGGAATATATCCAAGAGATGTCCTATCATACTACAAAAGTATTTGTTCAACTATGTTCATAGCAGCATTATTTGTAATAGCCAGAATCTGGAAACAACCTAGATGCCCTTCAATGGAAGAATGGATTAAGAAACTATGGAATATATACATATTAGAGTACTACTCAGCAGTAAAAAAACAATGAATTCTTGAATTTTGCATGTAAATGGATGGAAATAGAAAACACTATCCTGAGTGAGGTAACCCAAACCCAAAAAGATGAAAATGGGATGTACTCACTCATAATTGATTTTTTAACCATAAATAAAGGACATTGACCCTACAATTCACGATCCTAGAGAAGCTAAATAAGAATGTGAATCCAAAGAAAAACATATAGTTATCTTCCTGGATATTGGAAGCAGTCAAGATTGCTGGGAAAAATTTGGGAACTGGGCGGTGGAGTGGGATGGGGAAAAGGAGAGATGGGGAGAGAAAAGTGAGAAGGGGAGGATAGGGAGAACTTGGGGGAATGGGATGGTTGGGAAAATGGAAGGATGGATATGGGTGCAGGGAAGTATATATCTTAATTAATGGAGCCGTTTTAGGGTTGGCAAGAGCCTTGACTCTAGAGGGGTTCCCATGGGTTTAGAGAGATGTACCCAACTAGGTCCTTGGGCAGCTGAGGAGAGAGAGCCTGAAATGGCCCGATCGTATAGCCATACTAACAGCTATCTTGCATATCACCTTAGAACCTTCATCTGGCTATCGATGGAGAAAGAGACAGAGACCCACACTGGAGTTCTGGACTGAGCTCCTAAGGTCCAAATGAGGAACAGACGGAGGGAGAACATGAGCAAGGAAGTCAAGACCGTGAGGGGTGCACCCACCCACTGAGACGGTGGGGCTGATCTATTAGAAGATCACCAAGGCCAGATGGACTGGGACTGAAAATGCACAGCATAAAACCGGACTCACTGAATATGGTGGACAATAACGGCTGCTGAGAAGCCAAGGACAATAGCACTGGGTTTTGATCCTACTGCATGTACTGGCTTTGTGGGAGCCTAGCCTGTTTGGATGTTCACCTTCCTAAACCTGGATGGATGGAGAGGACCTTGGACTGCCCATAGGGCAGGGAACCCTGACTGCTCTTTGGACTGGAGAGGGAGGGGAAGGAGAGTTGGGCATGGGGAGTAGGGGAGGAGGAAGAAATTTTTAATTGAAAAAAATTATTACCGAGGATGTGGTCAATTTTTGAGAGGGTTCCATGAGCTGCAGAGAAGAAGGTATATTCTTTCCTATTTGGGTGGAATGTTATGTAGATGTCTGTTAAGTCCATTTGCTTCATTATTTCCATTAATTCTCTATTAGGTTTCTCTCTGATTGACCTGTCCATTGGTGAGAGAGGAGTGTTGAAGTCTCCTACTATTAGTTTGTGTGGTTCACCAACCCCGCAACAGACAAAGGTCTGATCTCAAAAATATATAAAGAACTCAAGGAACTAGACTTTAAAATGCTAATTAAACCAATTAAATAATAGGGCACTGACCTGAACAGAAAATTCTCAACAGAAGAAGTTCAAATGGCCAAAAGACACTTAAGGTCATGCTCAACTTCTTAACAATCAGGGAAATAAAAGTCAAAACAATTTTGAGATACCATCTTACACCTGTCAGAATGGCTAAAATCAAAAACACCAGTGATAGCCTTTGCTGGAGAGGTTGTGGAGAAAGGAGTACACTCATCCATTGCTGGTGGGAATGCAAACTTGTGCAACCACTTTGGAAAGCAGTGTGGTGATTTCTCAGGAAATTCGGGATCAACCTACCCCAGTACCCAGCAATACCACTCTTGGGAATATTACCAAGAGATGCCATATCATATTAAAAAAGCATTTGTTCAACTATGTTCATAGCAGCATTATTTGTAATAGCCAGAACCTGGAAACAGCCTAGATGCCCTTCAATGAAAGAATGGATGAAGAAAGCATGGAATATATACATATTAGAGTACTACTCAGCAGTAAAAAACAAGGACTTCTTGAATTTTGCATGCAAATGGATAGAAATAGAAAACACTATCCTGAGTGAGGTAAGCCAGACCCAAAAAGATGAACTTGGGATGTACTCAGTTATAATTGGTGTCTAGCCATAAATAAAGGACATTGAGCCTTTAATTTGTGATCCTAGGGAAGCTAAATAAGAATGTGATCCCAAAGAAAAACATATAGGCATCCTCCTGGATATTAACCTTCATCAGACGATGAAAAGAAACAGAGACAGAGACCCACATTGGAACACCAGAATGAAATCCCAAGGTCCAAATCAGGAGCAGAAGGAGAGAGAGCACGAGCAAGGAACTCAGGACTGCGAGGGGTGCACACACACACTGAGACAATGGGGATGTTCTATCGGGAACTCACCAAGGCCAGCTGGCCTGGGTCTGAAAAATTATGGGATAAAACCGGACTTGCTGAACATAGCGAACAATGAAGACTACTGAGAACTCAAGAACAATGACAATGGGTTTTTGATCCTACTGCACTCACTGGCTTTTTGGGAGCCTAGGCAGTTTGGATACTCACCTTACTAGACCTGGATGGAGGTGGGTGGTCCTTGGATTTCCCACAGGGCAGGGAACCCTGATTGCTCTTTGGGCTCACGAGGGAGTGGGGGACTTGATTGGGGGAGGAGGAGGGAAATGGGAAGCGGTGGCGGGGAAGAGGCAGAAATCTTTAATAAATAAATAAATTTTAAAAAGTATTTGTTCAACTATTTTCGTAGCAGCATTTGTAATAGCCAGCACCTGGAAAAATCCTAGATGCCTTTCAATGGAAGAATGGATGAAGAAAGTGTGGAATATATAGATATTAGAGTACTACTCAGCGATAAAAAACAATGACTTCTTGAATTTTTCATACAAATGGATGGAAATAGAAAACAGTATCCTGAGTGAGGTAACCCAGACCCCAAAAGAGGAACATGGGATGTACTCACTCTTAGTTGGTTTTTAGCCATAAATAAAGGACTTTGAGCCTACAATTCACGATCCTAGAGAAGCTAAAAAAAAAGGTGAACCCAAAGAAAAACATATAGTTATCCTACTGGATATTGGAGGTAGACAAGATTGCTGGGTAAAAATTGGAAAATGGGGGTGGGGTGGGATGGGGGGAAAGGGAGATGGGGAGAGACATGTGAGAAGGGCAGGATGGGAGAACTTGGAAAAATGGGATGTTGGAAAAAAGAAAGGGTGGATATTAGAGCAGGGAAGTATATATCTTAATTAAGGGAGCCATTTTAGGGTTGGCAAGAGCCTTGACTCTAGAGGGGTTCCCAGGGGTCCTGAGAGATGTTTCCAACTAGGTCCTTGGGCAGCTGAGGAGAGAGAGCCTGAAATGGCCCTATCCTATAGCCATACTAACGAATATCTTGCATATCACCAAAGAACCTTCATCTGGCAATCGATGGAGATAGAGACAGAGACCCACATTGGAGAACCGGACTGAGCTCCCAAGGTCCAAATGACGAGCAGAAGGAGATAGAACATGAGCAAGGAATTCAGGACCGTGAGGGGTGCACCCACCCACTGAGACTTTGGGGCTGAGCTCATCAAGGCCAGCTGGACTAGGACTTAAAAAGCATGGGATAAAACTAGACTCTCTGAACATGATGGACAATGAGGGCTGCTGAGAAGCCAAGGAAAATGATACTGGGTTTTGATTTTACTGTTTGTACTGGATTTGTGGGAACCTAGCCGGTTTGGATGCTCACCTTCCTAGACCTGGATGGAGGGGGAGGACCTTGGACTGCCCACAGGGCAGGGAACCCTGACTGCTCTTTGGACTGGAGTGGGGGGACGAGTGGGGAGTGAGGAGTGGGGGGAGGGAAATGTGAGGTGGGGAGGTGGTGGAAATTTTTAATAAAAAAAAAACTAGTTGCTGGCTGATCACTGACCAGCTCTTCCTAAAGGCAACCCCATTCCCTCGCATCTTTAAGCATTACTTCTTTTGCACATTTCCATGTCTATTCTAGTGTCTTGTTCTCTCTTTCCATGGGTTGCAAACTTTCCCTGGACCTCATATTACTGCTGCTTCTCCTTCAACTGAGCTGCTTCAGCATAAATCTGAACCGCACACACATACACACATAAACTTAGAAACTGCTACACACAGAGATACTCACATCCATAGAGAAATAAATGCATATTACAGCCACAAATTCATCTATACATACTCACTCATTTGTGCAATGACACAGAGATAAACACAGTGCCATATGTAGACAGAGAGACATATAAAACCCAAAGAAAAACAGAAAGAGGATATGCAAAAGAGATACATCGACACACATACATGTATGTTCTCAGACAAATACACACAGGGAGAAATACATGGATACAAATAACTACACAATGAGATAATGACATAGAGAAATTTATGCACATATAAAAAGACATAACAACAGACACACAATATAGCAACACAAATATTCATGTTTTCAAGCACATATAAAGAAATATGAAGAACATAAACATAGGCACATGAAGACACATGTATTGACAAACACTCACAGGCAGATATACATAATAACCTCCCATATAGAAACACATAGATATAAGGCAAATTCATGCTCACTTCTAAAAACAGATAGAGATGCAACTATACTGAAGCATACACCAAATACACACACACACACTCTTACACACAGATATATATACATATATGTATGTATATATATAATATAGCAACACAGATATAGACCCAGATACAAAGAAACACACAAACATACATGCATACAAAGTGAGAAATCTCCATTCACATAAAAGAATATGCATGTATGCACAAAATTGAATCACAACACAGTTTCTTCTATAATTACTCTCAGAGTTATATGTGAGGTCCCTAGAGTCTACATGGAGGAAGAATCAGTTAAGGAAACTTACGGAAAACATCACATTCAGTAACTTACCACACATGTGACAATTAACAAAGGAGTGTTCATCTTATCAACATGGAGAACATTAATAACAAAGGACTGATATGTTTTCAATATTAGTATGGGATGATATTCATGTAATTTGCAGCAATCGCTAATTTCCATTGATAATTAGTTTCTTCCCCATCATTGTCTGTATTGGAACTTTATATCAAAGTCTAGATTTATTTACACAGCAGAAAATTGTTCAGAAATTTTTCTATATGTTGAATATTTCTTAAAATACTAGATTTTGGCATCTGAGATCCTCTAAGCCCTATGACATTGATGACACCAAATATAATCCAATAAAAGAAACTCTACCTTCAAGACTTTAATATCAGATTTTTTCCTATCGTCCAGTGACTGTTCATCTTATTGAAGAATCTCATGCACTTCATGGGACACAGCATGCACAGCATTGTCACAGCATACACAGCACTGTATACATCATAACTGATCTCAATCAAGGCCATGTCAAAAGTCTGTACCATTAGTCATTCCAATGAGGCACTGAATGAGAAGTTCTTTAGTTTCTGCCACATAGAAACTGATACTTCTGAACTTCATCTACTTAGTCTTGCCAGGTATTATCTGAGCATTTGAGATTGGTCCAAGTAAGGTCAAAATTTAAAAAGTATAAATCTCAGCAGGTAGGTTTGCAACAGTTAACATCCCAAGGGATGAGTCAATTGTGAAGTCTCTATTTCTTATAGAGACATCCTACCTACTATGAGATAGTGACCCATATTCTTTGTATACCTAGTGATTCTCACATTCTAAAGCACAGAGTCAGAGAACTGTCTATGTGACCACAAATGAAAAATAAATTGTGGATGATGTCATGATTTCGTTATCATATATTTCAGGTCTTGACAAGTTGACTGTGATCATATTTATAAAGTCAAATGAGAATGTATATTTAATATAACTTTTTTCAATTATGAGAGAAATTGAGCACCATCTTCATTGTCTGAGATGGGCATCCCAAGCCAGTTCTAGTTCAAGTGAAGCATGAAAGGAATCATGGCCAGAACTAAAGATGCATCATTGTGGGCCATCTGATACAGAGAGGGAAACTGAGCATAATCACTTAGGATAGGATGGACAGGCGCATAGATAAGCTGAATCAATGACCTGCAGTGCATGAGTAAGCTGAATGAACACAGGGAGCAGCTAAAGTAGCATGCACTCCTAAGAACTTACAAACACTGTTCTGCCAAGTATTCTAGAAAACCCCCTCACTTGTTAATCTTTTCTCATCTCTGTTACACACAAGGAAATGTAAAAGCCCCATCAAGTCTCTGAATAGTAGCCTATAACCTCACATTTTGACATCCATGTGTGGCCATTATCTTCCTCACCCTTTTCTTATCATCTGGGAATAGTACAAATGAAGACAAGGATTTCTTTCAAACATCCAAAAATACTCACCTGCTGAGATTTGTAGAGACCTGTGACGAATCCTATTATGAAAGATGTTGTTCAATAAGGTCCGCTAAGCTCCATAATATACCTGAACTTGTACTTACAGACATAATTAGGGGGAATTTCTTTATTTTGTTCAGATAAAGTGAATGAGACTGTGTAATTGTAACACATTATTATTACACCATCATTGCTGGTAACTGAAATACTAGTGACATATTTGGTAAAATATCAGGGTTCTTGCTACATCACCAATGCAAAAATTTAAGAACAGAGAAAACTGGCAGTTTTCAGTTTGTGTTCTATAAAAGGTAACAGTGTTTATTATGGACAGAGATCTACATATGATTATTTGTAGTAAAAAGGAAGGATTAACCCATACTAGACAATATTCCCAACGTCCCTCAATAATTGAGGATAATGTCCCGTGTTGTGAGTTTGGAATGACATAAGTTGCTGGAAAGTTAAAAATACTTTAAAAGTTCATGAAAGTAAGTCTCCCATGAATAAGATGAGCCATTTGCAACTTTCACAGAAAATTCCATGCATCTCTGGTTTTTTAGTGCTTGCACAATGGATAAATAAAAGGTACAGGCTTTGGTGATACAGAAAACCTTATCATATATTCACATTGAAAAAATTGGGCAATATTAAAATTACACGTAATGCATTAGCCAAGATTCAGGTAAGTTTTATGAAACAAACTTAACTGGAGGAGGTATTCAAGGAATTACTGGTAAATGCACAATAGTCTCTTGGGGGTAATGTTTGATTCCTGTACTAATAATTCCTTCATATTTAGTGGACAATATAGTTAATATATTCCCTCATGTCTACCATCACTACCTTGTATTTTTATCTTTCTGGTTTATCGCTTAAAGGTACAAAATGTTCTTTAAATATTTAATTATTAATACATTTAACTATCAGACTACATTTGGTAAATAAATTGATTTGTGTGTATGGACATGGGAAATACTTATATATACAATAAAAGGGAATGGATTTCACAATTTTCAGTAAAATTGATTTTTATTTGCCACTGGCCTTGAATGCATAATGATATACCTACTCCATTTCATAAATGCAGAGATTAAGAGCCTAAACCACAATATTGTCCAAGTATTTAATGCTTACGTAAGTATGTTCGATGTAATTTACCTGGTATATCTGAACAACATAAATTTTCTTGTACAGAGCACCTTTGTCTACATTTCCAGTTATAAACTCACAACACTGGCATGCAATTGAGAACTATGTATGTCTGGAAGTTGCAGTGAGATTCGTTTGTGCCAGTATTACATGCTTGTAAAGTACAATAATATAAAGTGTGTAATGTATGGAAAATATTTATGAATTTTTATAATATAAATAGTCAACAATACAATTTGTGTTCAGGTTTACTCTTAAATGATATCAACTAATAATAATAAATAATAACTCCTATGTCTTCTTACATATTATCTTTCATATGAACAATAAACAACAAACTCAAACATTTGCTTTTATACTAAATGATACATTCAGACTTAAAAACAATCTATTTTCTATTTTGATTTCTTACCATTGTGGTATCTTTATGAATACATATAAATATTTACCTCTATATTAAAAACATTCTTAAAATATTTGTTATTACCTTATAGAAAATGCCATCAAAAGTTTTGTTAATACTCAACAGGAACTTGAGATAAGAATTTATGGAAGTGAAACATTAACTCCTGCACACTAAACATTAGGAATTGTCGATGATTTGAGCTCTGGGGGTGGCATAGTAATCAAAGTGCTATCTTTGAAAAGATCCACCAACAATACACAAAATCAAAAGTGCATAGTGCACAAATTGGTAAACGACAAATCTATAATTAGTAAAATTATTGAAGAGAAAAAGAAGACGTAAATGAGAAAGTATTGACAGTGAGTAAACATTTTAGATATATAGAGAAGAGACATATGTTTTTTTAAATAATTGCAAAGAGGTAGTAGATACCATTCTCAAGTGTTGAAAAGTTTCACATGCTGCAGCTGCAATCAGGCAAGTGCAAAAAAAGTAAGCAGTCACCACTATTAGTGACAACTCATATTTCAAAGAATGCAAACATATCATTAATACAACAAAAAATTCTTACTTTAAAGAGACAGTGAACACTGCCCTATGGAAATAAAGGCCTGTGGTTGTACATATATTTCTGACCCCTGTGAAATATTTATGGTGACCTTTACACAGAAAATTCAAAGAAACTTACTGTATATTCAGAATGTGGTTGAAACAATCTTTCTCCACAGGCTGCTGCTCTGTTATAAGGAAGAAGACACAACCTGTCAACAAATCTTCATCCATGTCTTTATTCTCATACATTCTCCAAAAGCACCTGGGTGGAGTGAACCTGGACACAAGAAGTGGAATGTTCAGGAAAAAGAAGAGAAAAATCAAAGCAAACATCTTTTTTCTCCTTGAAGCCTGGGCAGTGTGTGTTGTGAAGTTAGATATTCTGTTAGGATATTCAGATCAGGACATTATATGGGTTCCCATATTTTCCCATCTGCTTTTATTTCTGCAGCCAAAGGAGAGGCTATTTGTGTATTCATGATTCCTTTATTTCCCAGTTGATTCCTCACCTCTGGGGAATCTTGGAAACTTTCTTCCCTATGGCTGTGCACCTGATATGCATGTGATCCAAATTTAGAATGGAAATATATGAGAATAATTCAGGTAGTTTCATGACATCATTTATTTTGTGGAAATTATGGCTCCATGGGGCATGTCAATTTGAGAAAAATTGGGGGCCATGACTGCCAGAACAATATTTTCATGTTAATGCCTTTGGAAATGATGCCAGTAGCTTTCGTTAGATGATCCATATTGAGACAAGAAGGATACAAGAAGTCAAAATTCCTAGTTGCAAACTGGGAATTCTCTCACAAAATCCCTGTCAGGGAACAACAGTTCCATGTTTAGAGAAACTGAGTTTCACACATCTTGCACAGTGCCCTTATACGACAGGTCTGACAGTAACAGAATATCTAACCAAATACTGTGCTTCCATTGTCTTGAGAACAAATAATCAGCTGCAATTCTAAATTTTTCTTAATCCTGCTGTTCTACAATCATGCAAATCCCCATAGAATTAGTTACATTTATAGCATTATAAAATGTTTTTGGATATTCAACAAGATCACTACAGATTCTGTGTTCTACATTTCAAGCACTCACTAATATCTTTTATACTTCCTCCAAAAATTGAATAATAAATAGAAGATAAGGCAAATATTTTGTCTATAACATAATCTCCCTCATATCTCCCTCCATGAGCATGAGTTTTCATAGATCAATTAGTCATTTGACAATTTTTTTCTGCTTTATCTGTGATTTACTACAGTTTTTTTTTCATTTTAGATTCTGTAGTGGTTGTGAATATGTCTTGTGAAAATCTGCAAAGGAAAGAGATACTGTGAAGTGACCATGTGCTCAATGCATATTCTGTTTTCTTTTGCCTGAATTTAAGCAAGCCTTTTAAAAAAATTTACATATTGACCAAGATAGAATTTGCTCAGGACCAACATCTGGAAACATTCCAGGTTTGTTACTCATAAATTCTTCTTATACCATTTTCTAACTCAACTGTTTTGCTTGCCTTCTAGAACCTGCATTGCCACTGTGAGGGTGCATTGATGAGTGTGAGCAGATGAGTCTCTTTCAGTGGATGGATATGGACTGCAGTTAAAGCAGAACAAAAATAGGGCATGGAGGCCCCAAAATATGAGCTTATTTCCACATTGACCAAAAATCAGAGAGTTGAAACATACCTCTATTCTTTCAAGGTTATTGTGTTTCTACCTCAAACAAAGGTCCCAGGTAGATTTAGATCAGTGAGTTCTGCTTTCTCAAGGTTATTCTCAAAATGTGTTGCTAATAGCCAGTCCGGTATTTCAGGAATAGAGAGTAGATATGCTTCTACCTCAAACAAAAGTCTCAGGATCCAACTAAGGTTCCCTTTCCTTTAAAGAGGTAGCATTGAATTCTAACCAGGGAGTAGTTTGCCTATACAATGTTGTGAGCTAGGGTGTAAGCAAGACTTGCTTTATTTTAGCAGCAGAATATTTAAATATGGATATAGCCAACGAACTTCAACTGTTCTATTCAATTTCTTGTATCATGATGCAGTTTTTTTTTTAATCTTACTCCTACTTTTTGGGACCTGGAGTATTTTAACCAATTGGAAATTATATGTGGGCAATTTCAGTATTTATTGGAACTCCCTCCCAGTACTATTCTGTTTTATTATTTTAAAATGCATCTTTGTATTCTTTACAAATTTTCCTAAATCTCCACACTCCTACCCTGGCAAGTGGTACTTTTGTTGAGGCTGGTCCCCAACAGTAGGGCAAATCTTTCTCTGCTTGGTTGGAAGATTTACTTAGCATTTGATATGAGGTAAACGGGACTGGTGTTCTCCTTTTGAATGTGATGAGCTCTCCTGGGGGACTAAGATTTGACAGAGAAGGATGTGACAAGAAGAGTCTCTGATAAGAGCACAAAGCAGATTCAACTTCCTCTTTATGTATTTATTTATTTTATATCCCAGCTACAGTTTCATCTCCCTCCCATTTTCTCAGACCTCCCCTGCCTCCCAGCTGCCTCTAACCACAATCTTCCCCTTCTCTGTTTCCATTCAGAAAATATCAGCCCTCCCATGGAAATCAATGTGACATGGGATTCCAATTTGTAGCAAGAATAAACACCTTGCCTTGCTAAGGATAGTCAAGGTGCCATAGTATGAGGAATATGATCCCAAAAACATGCAAAGAAGTTTGAACAGACCCTTTCTCAGAAAACTGAAAATTTTTCGAACTCGACTCAGAAAAATCATCCTTCAAGAGTGCAAATAAAATTTACATCAGTATAGGTTTGGCATTGTACTCAGTTTTGTTTTATGTGTAATAATTACTATTATTTTAATTAATAGATAACCTAAGAGATTCCATCATATCACACTCACATACATTTTGTATGACCTTCCTCAGTATTTAACCCTCTGTTTCCCACTTATGCATAACTTACTACCAATTTTATTCCTCACTTCAATAAACTTTCTTCTCACTTAATAGTTATGTGTACTTGCCCAGCTTAGCATAAAAGTGTTATATTTTTTCAAACTGGCTTTAGAGGGTATTTTAACCTCTAAAGGTTAAAATTCTTTCAGGCATTTACATCTCAAATAATACCTTTCCTTCTTTCTTTGAATAGATATTCATACTCACATTGTTACATTTTGAATCTGTGAAAAATCAGCATTTCTGGAGTCTGTTCAGATAATATGATGATCCCGTTCCTTCTAATGACATCATGTAATTCTTCCAGGTTGAGGAGAAGCCCTTATGTGAAAATAAATCTTATGAAGCATTAATCTTCATTCCAATATATGTAAAAGAAGTATGAATCCAGCAATCTTATATGTTTAATTTCATCATTGGTTTCAATAATTAATGAATTGTATGGTGCCTAGCTATTTATTTATTTTTCTTTTTTCTATCAAGAATGTTTTAATACAATGTTTTCTACCTTTACATAGCTAACTCCATTATAACTCCCTCTAATCCTTGTATTCCAACCCTCCCTGCCAAGCTGCCATCTAATCTCCACAAAGGATCAGGCTTCCCATGGTGAGTCAATAAAAACTGAGACTTCACTTTGAGGCAAGACCAGGGCCCTCTGCCCTATATCTAGACTGAGCAAGATATTCCTCCAAAACGAATGTGCTCCAAGATGCCAGTTCAAGCCAGTTCAAGGGAATAATCCTTGTTCACTGCCAATGATCCCACAGACTCTCTAAGTCTCACAGCTGTCCTGTGCATAGTGGTCCTAGGTGTATCCTATGCAGGTTCCCGCACAATCAGTCCAGAGTCAGTGAGGTATCACTAGCTTACGTCAGCTCTTTCTGTGGGTATCAACATCATACACCAGACCCCTTTGCTCACATTATCACTCCTACCTCTCATGAATTTGTCTTCAGAAACTAGGCCCAATGCTTTACTGTGGATCACTGTATCTGCTTCTATTAGTTGTTGGATGAAGGTTATATGATGACAATTAAGGTAGTCATCAAACTGATTAAAGAGAAAGGCCAGTTTAGACATCCTCTGCACTATTGTTTAGAGTCTTAACTGGGGCCATCCTTGTAAATTCCTGAGAATTTCCAAGGTGCCTTGTTTCTCCCAAACCGTTTCCTCATTCCCTCAATCAAGATATTACTTTTCTTGCTCTCCCTCACTGCCCTTCCCCCTTCTTGAGCATCCTGTTCCCTCATATTCCCTCTTTCCTCTCTCTCTTCTCACACCCCTTCAATCCTTCCTCCATATTCCCAAGATTTTCAGGAGATCTTGTCTGTTTTCCAAACCCAGGAGGATCCATTTATGTCTCTGTTAGGGTCCTCCTTGTTACCTAATTTCTCTGGGATCATGGGCTATAGACTGGTTATACTTTGATTTACCTGTAATATTCACTCATGAGTGAGTATATACCATGGTCATCTATCTTGGTCTAGGTTATGTTACTCAGAATGTTTTTTTCTAATTCCATCCATTTGAATGCAAATTTCAAGATTTCATTCTTTTAACTCTGAGCAATACTCCTTTGTGTAAATATACCATAATTTCTTCATCTATTCTTTAGTTTAGGGGAACCTAGGTTGTTTGCAGGTTATGGGTATTACAAATAATGATGTCATGAACATAGTTGAGCAAATGTTCTTGTGGTAATAGTATGCATCCTTTGGGTATATTTCCAAGAATATATTGCTGGGTCTTGAGGAAGATTTTCCAAACCACAACAATGTTTTACAAAGTGGTTATCCAAGATTGTACTACCACCAGTAATGGAGGAGGGTGTCTTGTTGTAATAGGAGCGGCAGGGCTGCATCCCCAGCACCCCAGCCGCCTGCTAGCTTATGCCCCAAAATAATTACACGGACACTGTATTCTTTTAAACACTGCGTGGCCCATTATATCTAGCCTCTTCTCGGCTAACTCTCGCACCTGGACTAGCCCATTTCTAATGATCTGTGTAGCCCACGAGGTGGCTTACCAGGGAAGATCTTAACCTATGTCCATCCTGGGTCAGAGCTTCATCGCGTATGTCTGCCCGGGAGTGGGGAGCATGGCATCTCCTCCAAAGAGCAGAGCTGTCGAGTCTGCGCTCACTTCCTCTTCCTCCCAGCATTCTGTTCTGTTTACTCCTCCCACCTTTGTTTTAAACTATGAGGCCAAGCAGTTTCTTTATTACTTAACCAATGACCTTCCTCCATCAGTGTCTCTTACTCTGAATCCTCTCCAACATAAGCTGTCTTTGGTGTTGTTGATCTTAGCCATTCTGATTTGTATAAGATACTATCTCAGGGTCATTTTGGTTTGCATTTTCTTGATGGCTAAGAATACTGAGCAATTCCTTAATTGTCTTTTGGCTATTTGCAATTCCTCTGTTGATTATACTCTGTTTAGATCTCTACCCAATTCTTATTAATTATTTTATAATTTGGTGTCTAGTTTTTGAGGTTTTTATATAGATTTTGAGATCTGTCCTCTGTCCGATGTGGTTCTAATCCAGGTATTTTCCCTCAATACACTACCATTTTGTCTTGGTGATTGTGTCTTTTGCCTATAGCTGCTCTTTAGTTTCAAGTGGTCCCATTTATTAATTGGTGCTCTCAATGTCTATGCGACTGGGGTTACATTTAGGAAGTGGTCTCCTGTGCCCATAATTTCATTGATACTTCTCATTTCCTCTTCAATGAGGTTCAGTGTGACTGGATATATGTTGAGGTTTTTGACCATTTACACATGTTCTGTACATGGGGTAGATGAATCTGTTTGCATTCTTTTACATACTGACATTCAGTTATGCCAGCACCATTTTTTGGAAGATGCTTTCTTTTGTATGTGGGAAGTCCTTCTGTCTGCATGTTGCTTTTATTGGTTAATGAATAAAGAACTACTTTTATCTTATGGCAGTAAAGAACAGAACTAGGTGGGGAAAGCTAGGCTGTATGCTGGGGAAAAGAAGGGTCAACTCAGAGAGAAACCATCAAGCCTCTGGAGATAGACACTGGGAACTTTATTCAGTAAGTCACAGCCACATGGCGAAATACAGATGAATAGAAATGGGTCAAAATAATATAAGAGTTAGTCAATAAGAAGCTCGAACTAATGGGCAAGAAGTGATTTAATTAATACAGTTTCTGTGTGATTATTTTGGGTTTAAGCTATCCTGGTGGCCTGAAAACAACAAGTGGCCTTCCCCTTCTTCCAACACATTTTTCCATTGTATAATTTTAGCTTCTTTGTCAAAAATTAGGTGTTCATAGGTGTGAGGAATAATGTCAGGATCTTTGTTTCATTTCCATTGGTCTACCTGTCTGATTTTATGTCAATACCAAGCCTTTTTTATTACTGTAGCTCTATAGAAAAGCTTGATGTCAGGGATGGGAATTCCTCCAGATGTTTCTTTATTGTAGAGAACTGTTCTGGTTATTCTGGATTTTTTTATTGTTATTCCATATGACGTTGAATATTGTTCTCCAAGGTCTGTGAAGAATTTGGCTAACTTTTGGTGTTGATTGCATTCAATCTGTAGAGTAGTTTTGATAGAATTGTTATTTTTACTATTTTCTCAATACATATAGAAGAGCATGGGAAACCTTTTCATTTTCTGATATCGTTGGCAAATTTCTTCTTCAAAGAAATAAAGATCTTGTCATATACATCTTTCACTTGTTTGGTTAGTTTTACCCTAAGATATGTTATGTTATTTGTGGGTATTAAAAATGGTGATGTTTTTCTCATTTCTCTTTTATTCCCTTTATCATTTGAATATAGAAGGGCTATTAAATTTTTGAGTTAATTGTGTATCCTGGCACATTATGGAAGGTGTTTAACAAGTGTAGGAGTTCCCTGGTAGAGATTTTTGGGTCACCTATGTATAATACCATATCATTTTCAAATAGTGAGAGTTTGACTTTTTCTTTCCAATTTGTATTTGTTTAATCTCCTTTTGTTGTCTTATTGTTCCTGATAGAACTTTGAGTACCATGTTGAATAGCTATAGAGAGAGTGGACAGCCTTATCTTGTTCTTGATTTTAGTATAATTACTTTGAGTTTCTCTCCATTTGAATTGATTTTGACTCTTGGCTTCCACTATATTGTTTTCTTATGTTTATATTTGTTCCTTTTATCCATGATCTCTCCAAGACCTTTCTCCTTCAGGGATGTTCAATATTGCTAAATGCTTTTTCAGCATCTAATGAGATGACTATTTGATTTTTATTCTTTTATTATGTTTATATTGTAGATTACACTATAGATTCTTTTTTTTGTTGAACCATATCTCCATTTCTTGGGTGAATCCAAATTGATCATGGGGATGTTTTTTGATGGGTTCATGGGTTTAATTCACAGGTATTTTATTGATTATTTTTGCATCTATGTTTATTAGTGATTTTTGTCTGTGCATCTCTTTCTTGGTTGAGTTTGTGTGGTTTTGGTATCAGAGTAGCTGTAGTCTCAAAAAAAGAGTTTGGCAATGTTTCTTTAGTTTCTATTCTGTGGAACATGTTCAGAAGTATTGGTATTAGCTCTTCTTTGAAGTGTTCATAGAATTCTGCACTGAATCATTCTGTACTAGCCTTATTTTTGGTTGGGAGGCTTGTGATGACTGCTTCTATTTCCTTGAAAGTTATAGGTCTATTTACATTATTCACCTTGTTTTAATTTAACTTTGGATTGTGATTC
Organism: Microtus californicus; assembly: GCA_028537955.1. Lineage (NCBI taxonomy): Eukaryota > Metazoa > Chordata > Mammalia > Rodentia > Cricetidae > Microtus > Microtus californicus. The sequence goes on along the minus strand of JAQJZF010000002.1, from coordinate 30,668,258 downwards.
CTATCCAGAAAACGGTCCATTTCTTTTATCCTTTCCAGTGTTATGGAATATAGGTTTTTATAGATTTTCATCATTTTCTCATTGTCTGTTGTTATATCACCATTTTCATTTTGGATTTAGTTAATTTCAGTGTTCTCACTTTGTCTTTTAAGTAGTGTGAATAAACATTTGTCTATCTTGTTTATTTTCTCAAAAAATCAGCTCTTTGTTTCATTGATGCTTTGTACTGTTTTCTTTGTTTCATTGTTGATTTCAGCCCACAATTTGATTATTTCCTGTCATGTACTTCTCCTGGGTCAGTCTGCTTCTTTTTGTTCTAGAGCTAGGTGTGCTAATAAGTCACTAGTATGAGTTTTCTCTACTTTCTATATATAGGCACTTAGAGCTAAGACTTTCCACTTAGCACCACTTTCATAGTGTTCCAAGAGTTTGAATACATTGTGCCTTCATTTTTATTGAATTCTAAAAGGCCTTTAATTTCTTTATTTCTTCTTTGACCCAGGGGTGATTCATTAGAGCACTGTTCAATTTCTATGAGCGTGTAGGCTTTCATCCATTAGGGTTGTTGTTAAATTTTGACTCTAAGCAATGGTTATCTGATAAGATACAGGGGTTTACTCCATTTTTTTTGTATCTCATCTGATTGATTTCCATTTGAAATATGTTTTACATGATATTAGGATAGCTACACCTACTTTTTCTTACATTCATTTGAATGGCATTTTTTCCCAGCCTTTTACTTTGAGGTAAAGTTTGGCTTTGAAGTTGAGATCTGTTTATTATATACATCAGAAGTATGGACCTTTCTTTTATTTCTATTCTCTTAGCCCCTTCTTTTTATATTTGAATTGAGTCCATTGATATTAAGAGGTAATAATGACCAGTGATTGCTAATTTCTGATATTTTTTGGTGGAAGTGCTTGTGTTTTTCCCTTCCTTTGTTTTTGCTGGTGTGAGGTTATCTATTGCCTCTATATTTGTGTGTGCTGTTACCTTCCGTAGGTTGGAGTTTTCCTTCTAGTACTTCCTGTAGTGCTGGATTTGTGTAAGGTCTTGTTTAAATCTGGTTTTGTCATGGAATATCTTATTTTCTCCATTGATGTTGATTGAAAGATTTGCTGGGTATAGTAGTCTGGGCTTTCATCCATGGTCTCTTAATGTCTTGTCTGAAGTTCATCTGTCCAGGCTTTCAGGTCTGACATTATATGTTACTTGAACTTTTTCCTTTGACACTATGAACATTTTTTCTTTGTTTTGTATGTTTTGTGTTTTGATTATTACATGGCAAGGCTACTTTTTTGTCAAGTCTATTGTTGTTCTGTACATTTCTTGAACCTTCATAGGGATATCCTTCTTTAGGTTGAAAAAGTTTTCTTCTATGATTTTGTTGAATATATTTTCTGTGCCTTTGAGCTGGAGCTCTCAGTCTTTTATCTCTATTAGTCTTATGTTTGGTCTTTTCATGATGTCCCATATTTCCTGGCTGTTCTGTGGTAAGAATTTATTGGATTTAATGTTTTATTTGACCAGTGATTCTATTTGCTCAATAGTATCTTCAAAACATGAGATTATCTTTTCTAACTCATGTATTTCGTTGGTTATGCTTGCTTCTACTGTTTCTGTTCATTTGCCCAGATTTCCCATATCCAAAAAGTCTTTGGCTCATGTTTCCTTTATTGCTTGCATTTCAGTCTTCAAGTCTTGAACTTATGAGGTGCGTGTTTCTCCTTTTGCTTCTTATTGTTTTTTTTAACGATTTCTTGATTTTTTTGTCTTTTCCACCATTTTAAGGGAATTTTTTATCTCCTCTTTAAAGTTCTCCTTCATCATCATAAAGTTATATTTAAAATCATATTCTTCTCCTGTTTTGGTTTGGCATGATAAAGTCGTTCTGTATCACTGAGTTCTGATATCCCATGTTGCTTTTTAGGCTTTTTGATAAATTTTTCTATTGGCTCCTACAATTCTCTTACTCCAGTTGGTCCAAGCAGTGTCTTTGTATGTCATTCCAATCCTTGGTGTGGCTGTCTGTGTCTTTTGAAACTGTTCTTAGTCTGCTCTGTACTGTTGTTCTCTGTGTCTCAGGTAGCCACTGCGTTCTCTCTTGGGCCTGTTCTCTTGGTCCACTCTGTGTAATCACAATTTGTGCTTAATTGTTCCTTTCTTGGTCCTCTGTGTCTAGTAGCAGGCTGTGTTTCAGACTTCCACTGAGGTTATGGTGAGGTAATAGGAAGTTTTGGGGTGGAGTGGGACTTGTAGATTTCAGGCTCTGATGGATGGGATGGGTATTTGAGCAGCCCAACTGCAGAAACTTTTCCTGATGGCTGGCTAGAGAAGCTATCGCAGGTGGGGGGGGGTCTGTGCCAGTGCATCCTGGAGGCCTAGACATGTGGGTGGTGACAGGATTGAGACAAGAAGACTTCTTTTCAGGTGTAAGCACAGCAACCTTTATTTCTCCAGAGCTAACGCTTTTTATACCTTTACAAAGCTTCTGTGGAAAACCACGGGCCAGAAAGAACACAAACATCCTTGTCAATTACAGACCACAAGGAAGTTCTGCTATCAGTCAAGGAGAATGAGGGCAGCTACATCACAACAGGGGAAGGGACCCAGAGTTTTTCCCAGGTATGGGGGGACTTGAAAGTGGGGTATCCAACCATGTGTGCAGACACTCACCTTTTGGTTCTTTCTGTCAAGAATGCTAAAATTAAAGGTAATGATTAGTACTGTGGAAAACATATACAGATGAACCTTCCTAAATTATATACATCTCTGAAGGAGATCTAAATGAATTTACTAATGAATAAGTGAGGCAGACTTTTTATCATATGGTTACATCCAATTGAGTTATTGCCTAAAAGTGATACACTGGCTGTCACCAAACACCCCATTTACAGGCAAGATTATAGATGATCATCCACAGATTGATGGCAAGACCTTTTTAATAAAACCTAAACAACTTCAACTTCACAACAGATTGAACATGCAGAAGTTGACCTGGTGCTTTCATTGAGCTTTAACCCAGTATTCTAGTGTCTTTGGTACTGAAATATACTTTATCCTGTACCAAACATAAACTGTAGATGAAAACACATCCAAAAACCTTTTGATCTACAAAGATATCCTGTCCACAAGATAGATGAAAGAATGGTTGCACAAAATTTCTAAGAGTAAGTAATCAATAACAGGTTAGATTGAATACAAGATCCACAAAATTGATCCAACCAGAAACTACTTGGGTGAAGAAAAATCACAGACTAGATGGTCTAGTTATCTACAGTAAAACTAAATCCTAATGTACAAAACAAAGAACAAGTGTCTTGCAATGACATTGTGTTACACTTATAGATCAGGGCCTTGTTTTGACATCATCAGAGAAACTTTCTGCAGCAGCAAGAAAAAAATATAGAAATAGCAACCAGACATAGTGTTGAGAAAAAGAAATCTAAATTTAAAAGAGTTGTTTCCTTCACATTTCTTCCTGCAAGCCACAGAAAATAGTATGGAAGATGATATACAGTATATTAAAGCCAGGCTGGATGGAGGACACCAAAGAAAAAAGGCCTTCTATATAAACAGGATTCAAACATGAAGAAATCACAGAACTTGGAGCAGGAGGCACAGTCCTTACATGTGTATTTCTCAGTGGTGATTACATTCCTGAATGTATAAGTAAACACAGGCTTCATCCCTAATCCTTAAATAAAATTCAATGTATGATCACTGACTAGTGATAATTGCCTTTCCTCCTAAAAGTCTCAATAAAGAATATGAATGCCAAAAAGAGATGTGAACAGAAAATTCATTCAACCTAATTCTTGGATATCATTGTCTCCCAGTATTGTGTCAGTTTCCCTCTTGTCTCTAATTGTTAGCTTGTCATAGCATATATATTAACCAATATATACATTGTGTGTGTGTGTGTGTGTGTGTGTGTGTGTGTGTGTAGTACCTATGTATAACAATTCCCTCTTTTTAACCTACTGGTGTAGGGATAAGCCCAGCCCATTAGGGGGCGTGTTCACCTTGGGCTAAAGTTTACATATAAATCTGGCGAGCTTGAGCCCACCGCCTCTTCTGTTTTCCTGTCCTCCACGGGAAGCTGTGGTTCTGTAAGTCTATTTCCCCATTAACGCTGTACATACTATTACATTCGGTCTGCATTCATTTATGCCGATATACTTGGCACCCCGTGAGGCTTTGCGGATACCCGCCCCAAATCAGAACCTCCTGGGGGTGACCGCTGGGAGCCAGCCCCCTTCCCCCTCTGGAGGCCTCTCCCTCTGCACAGATTGTACCCTCTCAGCACAGATCCTTGCCTGTTTGCTCTGCCCAACTAAAGCGGCAGAAGCAACTGAGATTCTGAGTCACTGAACATCTGCAGTGACTCGATTTTTCCTGGCACTTGCTAGAAAGCCGGCAAATGGGACTTCTGATTGGTGATATAGCCCCGGCGGTTTGGCAATAGGTGAATCGGCCACCACGAGTCTGTGTGCCCCTCCCTGTCCGACAGTGGTACAAGCGCCTCTGCAATAACGTGATCAGTACACAATGCCACTCTGTGCACGTGGCTGCTCTGCGTCCCCTCCCCGTGGGTGGCTTAGTCCGGCCTTGGCTCTGCTGGGCTTCCTGGCCCTCCCCCCAGTTGCTATTTATCAGCCTGGTGTCTGCTCTAATTCACACAGCACACAGTCTACTTAAATTTCAGTTTTGAGTTAATTGTTTCAGACCAGCTCTGACTTAGGCCACGTGGACTCAGGTGCATTTCTTTCGCCACCACCGGCAGGGAAACGTCATAACAGGCAAATAATTTTCTTTTATAAATAAAAATAAATACTGATTTGATTGAAAATGTCTAAAAACGTTACCATTCAAGACTTTAACAGCCTTTGTGATTGTACCATGTGGGAGATTTTACAAGAGGTGTCTGTCACCCCACATCTATGGATCTTTCTGGGATTCATAGTTTTCCTTGGTACTATATGGTTTGGTAATAGAAATATGATAAAATCTTTATGAGACGAATCCAGGATTCTTAAGGCAGAGGTTGAATGCTTAAAAACAATTGAGAAGGACAACAATCTTCTCAAGAATCAGTTTGAAGTTCTCCAGGAAGAGAACAGATCTTTGTTTAATATGATTCGATCAACTGAGCAAAATCTAGAAAAGGTACAGGCTGATGTTAAGGAGAAATTCATTACTATGGAAGAAGGAAGAGCTGATTTGGATAGGAAGCTTCAGTCCCTTTCTATAGGAACTGAAACATTAACTGAGAGAATCAAAACTGCTGAATGTGACAATCGGATTTTGTCTAAAGCTTGTGACAGATTGGCAGAAAGATTGTCAATACAAGAAGACACGGTTTATGCCATAAAAATTATGTCCAAAGATGAGATGTTATCTCTAATGGACAAATTTCATACTTTAGAATCCTCAATGAAGGCTTTGGAACATAATTCTGGACAGGAGATTCAGACATTGCAGAAGGCAATGGTGAATAGAATTGAAAAGATTAAGGAATTTCTAAATTCTGATGAAGAAGAACAAAGGGAAGAAAGGCAAATTTTAACTCCATCTGTGGGTAAATCTCTCCGGGACAATTTCCACAAAGCTCTACCTACAACTCTACCACCTTTCCAGTAATAACAACAGAGAAAGTGGTTGGTTCCAGAAACCCTAGGGTCATCAAGGAAGATACATGAGAGCCTGTCCGTATGAATGATCTCAAAGAAATTAAACAGGCTGTGATGACTTTTGGGATGCATGCCTCCTTTGTTAAAGAGATGCTAAAATCTTGGACCATGACAAACAGAGCCACACCCTATGACTGGCTTCAGTTAGCTTCTGCAGTACTTGAGAGTGGACCGCAATTGAAATGGAAATGCTTATTCAGGCAAGAGGCTAGACTTTTAGAACAGCAGGAAAGAGTGAAGGGAATTGACATTTCCCTAGATAAAATTCTAGGTGAAGGACTCTTTTCCGACCCTCAGGAACAAGCTAACTTTGATGAAAACAACACTCTCCATGTGTACTACAGCAGGCTTAAGGGCTTGGGACAGGGTACAAGACCCAGGACAGAGAATGGAATCATTTGTCAGAGTTAAACAGGGTCAGAGAGAACCCTTTAATGACTTTACAAAGACTAAATAAAGCTGTACAAATAGGGATATCTGACCCAGAAGCAAGACATATAATAATTGAGTCTTTGGCTTATGAAAATGCTAATGTGGAATGAAAAAGGATCCTGGGGCCTTTAAAGCTCAGATTAGTGCCCTTGGAAGAATGGGAATTGCATACACTGAATGTTGATACATTTGACTATGGCACTGAAGCATGGGTAAAAGAAGTAATTTCCAATGGTAAAAGGAGACACCAGAATACCAAATGTTTTAATTGTGGCAAAATGGGTCATATGAAAAGGAATTATAGACAACAGATTTTCAGAAATAATAATAATGCATCTTCTAGAAATAACAGAAATAGGAGGACTCAGCCTTCAGGTTTATGTTGAAGATGTGGGAAAGGCAGACATTGGACGAATGAATGCAGGTCTGCAAGAGATAGACAAGGCAACCTGATACAGATGGGAAACGTGAGAGGGGGTCCTCACAGGCCCCCTTGGCAAACATGGTTCAGTCATTTCCAGTTACTGCAGAGAACGTGCCTCGTCAGGACAATTAGGAAGCCCCATGCCTACTGTTATAAGCAATAATGATCAGAAAGATGAGTTCCATGTGTTTTGGCAAACTTCTATAAGTGATCAAAGACCTAAGCTGAGAGTGTGTGTAAATGGCATTTATATTACTGGCCTACTGGACACAGGTGCTGATGTAAGTATCATTACCCCAGAATCTTGGCATCTGTATTGGCCTCTTCAGAATGTAAATGTTCAGCTCCTGGGAATTGGAACCCTATCTCAAGTAAGGCAGAGCACAAGATGGGTTGAATGTATAGGGCCAGAGGGACAAATAGAAAAATTAAGGCCATATGTAGCCAATATTGCAGTGAATTTATGGGGTCGTGACCTATTACAACAATGGAATACTCAAATTAATTATTTCTAGAGCAAATATTTCTGAGAATAGTACTAAAAGATATTACATACAGAGAAAACCGGCCAGATTCAGAAGGGAGATTCTGTTAATTATTTAGGTTATAAAATAGGTTTGCAAAAAATTAAGACACAAAAGGCACAAATTAGGAGAGATCGTCTACGGACTCTTAATGACTTTCAAAGACTGTTAGGAGATATTCCCAGTCTATGACCAGCTATTGGGATAACACCTGATCTAATAATTCATTTGAACAAAACTTTGGATAGTGATAAAGATTTAAACAGTCCCAGAGAATTAACAACTGAAACAGAAAAGTAACTGACAATGATTGAGGAAAAATTACAACAGGCACATGTGGACAGGGTGAATCCAGAGCTTGATTGTATTCTCGTCATACTACCATCAAAAATTTCTCCTTCTGGAATTTTAATGCAGAGAGATGATATTATCTTGGACTGGATCTTTTTTACCACATAAACCAAGTAAGAAACTGAAAACTTATGTGGAAAAAGTCTTTGAGTTAATTATAAAAGGCAAGTTGAGACTTCATCAACTAGCAGGCATAGACCCAGCAGAAATTATAGTGCCTTTCACTGCTGATAAACTAAAGAAATTATGGGAAGATAATGAACCATGGCAAAGAGCTTGTGCTAATTTTTTGGGAGACATTAATAACAACTATCCAAAAAGCAAGAGGCTTAACTTCATAAAGAGAACTTCTTGGATCCTTCCTTGAATCATTCGTGATGCTCCAATAACTGGAGCCCGTACATTCTATACTGATGCCAATAAATCAGGGAAGGCAGGTTACAAATCAGAAGACTTGGGTAAGGTGGAACAAAGTCCTTATGATTCTGTTCAGAAGGCAGAATGATATGCCATTCTTACAGTGCTAAGGGATTTTAAAGAACCTATTAATATAGTTACTGATTCACAATACGCAGAAAGAGTTATTTTACATATTGAAACTGCTGAACTTATACCTAATGATACAGAACTAACTTCATTGTTAATCCAGGTACAAGATTTGATCAGAAACCGGCTTTGCCCTATGTATATAACACACATCTGATCCCATACGGGTCTGCCAGGTCCTCTAGCACAAGGTAATGCAGAAATTGATCAATTATTGTAGTGTGCTACAAGCCTCTGAATTTCATAAAAAACATCATGTTAATAGCAAAGGTTTGAAGAAAGAGTTTTCTATTACATGGCAACAAGCTAAGGAGATTGTAAAGAAATGCCCTACTTGCTCTTTCTATAACCAAACACCACTGCCTGCAGGGGCTAATCCAAAGGGCACCCAAAGGAATGAAATCTGGCAAATGGATGTGTTCCACTTTGCCGAATTTGGCAAATTAAAATATGTTCATCGCACCATTGACACTTATTCAGGCTTTCAATGGGCAACTGCTTTAAGTTCAGAAAAAGCTGATTCGGTAATCACTCATTTATTAGAAGTCATGGCTATCATGGGTATACCCAGACAAATAAAGACAGATAATGGTCCTGCTTATGTCTCTAGGAAAATGAAAGGGTTTTTTGATTATTACAATATCAAGCGTGTTATAGGTATACCATACAATCCTACAGGTCAAGCAGTTATAGAAAGATCAAATCGAACTATAAAAGATATGTTGAACAAACAGGGGTGGAAAACACCCCCAGAAATAGGTTACATAATGCTTTGTTAACCTTGAATTTTCTCAACGCTAATGAGAAGGGAACAATGGCTGCAGAAAGGCATTGGATAATGGAAAAATCTACTGAACTAAATCAAACAGTTTATTTCAATGATGTGCTGACCTCACAATGGAAGCCAGGAGATGTGCTGCATTGGGGAAGGGGTTTTTCTCTTATCTCCACAGGTGAGGAAAAATTGTGGATACCATCAAAATTAATAAAGGTTCGGTTTGAAGAAGAGAAGCCACTTGGAAAAGATAAATAACAATTCATTCACAAGGATGGCGATCATACTGATGGAAAGAATACAGATAGGTTGGGGCCAGGGTTTTTTTCTTATCTCCACAGGAAAATACTCATCTTCAAAGAATTTAAGGGACCCTGAATATTTAATTACTGACGGATGGAAACTAGTTATGGCCCACTAAGGATCAACAATAAAATTCTATACATTCTGTAAGTATTAATTTTTTATATGTCTTATTAAACATTTCTTTATAAATATGTAGAGCTGTTTTTGGAGTCGGACTATGGCTCAGTCCCTCTTCAATCACAAGCCTGTTGATAAGAGATATTTCAGAGTTTCTGTCTCAGGTCAGGAGCCATGAAATGGGACAGAATAAGAATAATTATATACTTGATATACTTTCTTTGCCTTTCCTCATATCTGTGTCTTTCTTTATATGTCAGTATATGTTCTTGTTGTTAATGTTTAAATTTCCCATAACAAGCAGCAAATTTTCCTACAGTAATCTTTAAACTTTCCAGGATGAAGATGGGGCCCCACGACATCAACTCAATCTGGTTTTTATGACTTCATGAATATTTTTTTAAGCGCTAATATTAGACCTGTTTTTTGGTACCAATTTTGAATGGTGCACATTTTTGACAACACTCTGGCCGGACCTTCTCAAAATGCTCAGAGACTAGTTACAATTTTCTTAGGTCAAAGGTTAATTTGGGAATTTTACCATCATTTGCTTTCACAGGACCCCCTAAGAAGAACGTCACCCCCATGTCAGCTAGAAGCAATCTTAGAGAACATACCCTCTCCCAACAGAGTTTGCCCTCAGGGTTAGGGACATCTTTTAGTGGTTGGTTTAGGGTTGATGGGATGGGGAGATATTTTATGGAATTAGGGGTATTTTCAAAAAAGGGGGGGGATTAACTGGTTTGATGGAATGATTGGCATTTGTGAATTACTGCTTTTAGAAAATTGTATTGTTACTGTTTCTTGTATATTGATATATTGAATATTGAATGTGAGTGTTCCTACCTTATTTTTGTATGCTTATAACTTTGTCTATATTATATTGATACATCTACCATATTACAATGTACATTTCTACCTCTGATATTATTTATATAACATTGTTTACATTTGATATGCAATGACATTGTTTACAGTTGAAGATCATTGTCTTCATATATTGCACAGTTGTTTATTCTCTTAGTCTTCAAGTTAGATAGGTATTGAGAATTAATCAGGTCTTTTAGATACATAGAGATTATATTTAGTATAGATAGTGTAATCTTCATCCTCTTCAAAGAGCTGTAGAAAATGGCCTTTAATCTAACCTAGAATCTTCTTAATCTAACCTAGAACTCTGTGCCAACGAGACACAATCACTCCTGTTGACACCACTCTACTCCCAAGAGAATGTTGAGCACCAAAGTCACTCCACTGTCCCCGCGGGGACAGTTTATGGTCAGCTAACTAAGCTTCCTATGTGTTTCTGTGCTCTCCCTGCCCCACCTGGTGATTAGCTGCAGGCCATTGTCTCCATTGTTAATATGGTAATTTCCCACCTGCCTGGGCGGGGATCCTTGTGCAGCAGTTAGGTAGATAAGGACTCCCCCAATTCTGAATAAACTGGCTTTTGGCTGGTCTCCTTTCAAATGACCCTGGTCTGTGTGTTCTTTAAATCTCCAGGCTCTTGCCCGACTGTGTACAGTGCAATGGCGCAAGAACTGTACCGAGGGTGTAACACAAAATCGGGTGTTACAAATTTGTATTTGCTTAATCTCCTTTTGATGTTTTATTGCTCCTGCTAGAACTTCGAGTACTATGTTGAATAGATATAGTGAGAGTGAACAGCCTTTTCTTGTTCCTGATTTTAGTATAATTACTTTGAATTTCTCTCCATTTGAATTGATTTTGACTCTTGGCTTCCTCTGTATTGTTTTCTTATGTTAATGTGTTCCTTTTATACATCTCTCCATGACCTTTATCCTTAAGGGTTGTTTAATTTTGTTGAATGCTTTTTCAGCATCTAATAATTATTTTGTTTTTATTCTTTTAGTTTGTTTATATTGTAGATTACACTATAGATTTTTTTTGTATGTTGAACCATACCAGCATGCCTTGGATGAATCCAACTTATCACGGGGATGATTTTTTGATGGGTTCATGGATTTGGTTTGCAAGTATTTTATTGAGTATTTTTTTACATCTATGTTCATCAGTGAGATTTGTCTGTACTTCTCTTTCTTGGTTAAGTATTTGTGTGGATTGGGTATCAGGGTATCTGTAGTTTCAAAAAAAGAGTTTGGCAATGTTTCTTTAGTTTCTCTTCTGTGGAACACTTTAAGAAGTATTGGTATTAGCTCTTCTTTGAAGTTCTCATAGAATTCTGAACTGAAACCTTCTGTACTGGGATTATTGTTGGTTGTGAGGCGTTTGATGACTGCAGAGACACATTTCATCTTGCTCAATATCCTTTATATCTATTTATCATACATTTCTCTCTCTCCTAAATTCTACTCTTCTAACACCCAGGATGCAGTAGTATTCTCTTTTAGTTCCCCAAAAATGGGCATATTAGTTTCACCATCTGTTAGCAATATTTCACTCTACTAAAAGATTTCTCTGTTTTCATTTGCATTCAAAGGCCCACATTCACTCATTTATCAATAGAATTACTTAGCATTTATTTTAAATGTTACTGGGCAATTGTGAAATAAAGAAAAGCATCCCTTATGCGCTAATGGTCATAAATTGAATCTTATAAAGCAAGAAGCTGTGTGGATGATTATAGATGACAATGTACAGAAAAGTAGTGTATATGACACTGCTGTGCCTCATCATTAGAAGAAATGATAAGAATCATTAGCCATTCATACAGTTTGTACTGTATTGTATTAGGTGATTCTATACCAATATTGTAGTTGTCAGATACAATTTATGAAATGTGTGTTCAGGAAGATGTTTTCTCCCTTAACTTTTGAAGAGAATTTCTCTCTGGTCTTAACAAAATTATGTAGCACTTGGGGATGAAAATGCATCCCAGTAGGCCTGCACTGGAAGCCAAAATGGACAAGACCTCTACAACCACCATTATCTTGCCCTTGGTGCTGTGGTAGACAGGGAGAAAGGTGATCCAGACACTACAAAACAACAGCATGCTGAAGGTCAGCAATTTAGCTTCATTAAATGTGTCAGGGAGATTCCTGGCCAAGAAAGCCACAATGAAGCTCGCTAATGCAAGGGAGCCATGGTATCCCAGGACACAGTAGAATGCAGTAACTGAGCCCTTGTTGCACACAATGATGATTTGGCCATGCTCAGAGTGCACATCTTTGTCAATAAAAGGAGGAGAAAATTTCAGCCAGATTGTACAGAGAATAATTTGAATGAGCGTACAGATGGCAATGATGTAGTTGGGAACACCAGAAACCAGAAAATACCTCATCCTTCTTCCAGGGGCTGTGACTTTGAAAGCAAGCAGCACAGTCACTGTTTTGGCCAACACAGTAGAAACAGCCACCGTGAATACAACTCCAAATGTGATTTGTTGCAGAACACAGGTAGCTGAGTTGGGATGCCCAATGAAAAGCAAGGGACACAGGAAACAGATGAGTGAAATTAGCAAGATGTAGCTGAGATTCTGGTTATTAGCCTTCACAATGGGAGTGTCACGATGCTTCACAAATATCCCAAGAACCACAGTTGTGAATGCAGACAAGAATAAGGCCATTAAGGTGAGAACCATCCCTAAGGTGTCTTTGTAGTTCAGGAAGACCACATCTTTTTGAATACACTGGTTCTGCTCTCTGTTTGCATACTCGTTATGTGGACATCTCACCCATTTATCCACATCTGCTGGAGATAGAAAAGTATGATTAGGACAATGTTGGCCATTTATTGACAGACTATATTAAGTGTGTTGAATAAGCATTGCAATATCTGCATTCTTTGCTGATGATGTACCTGAGAGACACTGCTGCATAGCAATACTTTCATTTCATAATATGCATTCATTATCTTTATGGGCAATGAAATAAAGCAATATGTTGCCTATTTAACTATGTGTTGATGACTCCCAGGAACTGCTCCAAGGGGCCCAGCAGGGGCGCATACAGACCACGCAGCTTCCTGTACCACGAGCTCACCACGGCACGCAGAACCCGCCAATGCCCATACTCAATAAGCCACCCACATGCAACACGCCAGTGGTCACAGGGCCATGGGGGCGGGGACGGGGAGACACACATGAACATGTGTGACAGGGATGGGATCCAGGGCAGAGGCAGATGAGCACACGCGTGACGGCAGCTGCTGAGTGGCCGGGGCCTCATCATGGTGGGGCCACATGGGGTTGGTCCGCAGAGCTGTCAATCATGGCAGAGCCCACCACTCGCTCCCAGCATCCTTGGTAGCCAGTTGGCCTGATGGAAAAAAATAGGGGCAGTGAGAACAGAGCACACGCATGACAACATGTGTCGATTGATATCTTCCTGTGTCGTACACATGACATGTAAACTTGCACTATGTCAAACGCAGCTACACATATCACACATGCATCATGCAAGCCTAGAAAAGGTTGATTCCCATATACGTGTGTCATATGTGTGACATATAAACCTGTACATGCTACATCATGTATGCACCACACATGTACACAGAAACCTGCATAGGATCCCATGTGTACACACGTCTGTGAATGCTGACAGACACTTAGCTGTAAACACACATGTGTGCAGCTCAGTGTGAAAGAAAACCTAAAATGCACATGTATGTGGCTGCTTTGTATGGAGACTCATGTGTTCCTGTCATATGTGACTTGCAAATGTAAATGCTAATGCGCTGTGACACACAGACACATGTGCACAGACATGTGAAAGACCACCCTGCATGAAATCATAACATAATCACATGTTGATTCCTATGTACAGGTGATATGTGTAACGTGCAGACCTCCATGTCCAACACAACTGCATGCAGCCTCAGGAAGTGTAGATACATGTACGTGGTCATACCTGCACGTGACACAACTATGTGTACACAGACACACACACACTCATGCAATACACGTGCATATGTCAGCCTGACATGAAGGGGAGCGTAATATGTGCAGTTGTGCGGACTTGTGTGTCCTACATGTTACATGTGAACCTACAGGTGTCTGCACACATGTTGAACACAGCACGTGTATAACATGTATTTTACATTTCATCAATGCACGTATATATGTCCATTACATGTATTATGTATCCATCAATGTCCACACGTGTCCTGTGCTGCACATCGAGTGGCCTTGCCTGTCCATGTGATCTCCAGTGCACACACACATGTGCACACGGTTACTCCTGGACTCACGCATGCATACATGTGCACACGCGTGTACAATTATGACTGTTTCACCTGCTTACCAGGATCCTGTCCACATGCATGTAATATACCACAACATTAATGCACACATGTATGATGTAGCATATCATCGCTACACACATGTGAGTCAAATACAGAAACACACATGTACACCAGACACATAACACACGTGACACATGCCTACTGTTCAGGATCCCGTCCTTTTCCTCCTATCACGTGCGTGTAGTTATGTTCCTCCATATCACACATGCAAAACCTTTCACTTTGTCACACGCGTGTGAACGTAAAACCATTCTTCCACACAGGCTTGCCAAACGATGGTATGTGCACACAGATGCACATGGGCTCATGCATAGACATGCAACCAAACACATGGACTCGCACACATAAGTATGCACATAAAATGATGCCTCCTGTCCCCTGTATGGAAATCACACATGCTATACTTGTGCACTGCCATGTTCACACACACACGTGCTCACAAATACAATGTACATGCATGGACTAAAACAGACTCATCCTCACTGGCCCACAAGTGTGTCCGCATTGGACACTCACACACTTACCCTGACATCAGTGTTCAGTGACATCACCATGAGCGTGATTTATCTACAGGTAGGTGCGTGTTTGCTACATGCATATCATTTGCGTGTACAAATATGGGTGTT
This sequence comes from Microtus californicus, assembly GCA_028537955.1. Taxonomy (NCBI): domain Eukaryota; kingdom Metazoa; phylum Chordata; class Mammalia; order Rodentia; family Cricetidae; genus Microtus; species Microtus californicus. Next base: position 30,653,241 of record JAQJZF010000002.1, on the reverse strand, counting down.
GTATATATGCATGGAAAAGAAATGAGTCAACCAGTGAACACAAGCATGTGTGCCTGATGGGCCACACATATGTCCATGCACCTGTATACATACACGTATGGGACAGAGTAAACGTCATGGTGTGCTGTGTGTACACGTGTGCAAGGTGAGGGGGTCACAGCAAGCAAACATAACAGACAGATGGTACATGATAGAACCAAGAGTGTGTACACACGGGTGTGAATGTATATGTATATGAATATATATGTAAATGAATGAGTGTGGGTCAAGGGAGCGTGCATATGTGTATAAATGACATATAAACACACGTGAGGGAATGTGTGTGCAGATATGGAGTCAAGGGGTGATGGAGGTGGGTCTTGTATCTTATCTGTTGCTTTCATTGGTTAACTAATAAAGAAAACTGCTTGGACTGATAGGACAGAAAATTAGGTAGGTGGAGTAGACAGAACAGAATGCTGGGAGAAAGAAGCTGAATCAGGGAGTCGCCATGATTCTCCCACTCCAGACAGACACAGGTTAAGATCTTCCCTGGTAAGCCACCTCGTGGGCTACACAGATTGTTAGAAATGGGTTAGATCAATATGTAAGAGCTAGCCAATAAGAGGCCGGAACTAATGGGCCAGGCAGTGTTTAAAAGAATACAGTTTCCGTGTAATTATTTCGGGTAAAGCTAGCCATGTGGGACCTGGGGCAGTCGGAATGTAGCCCACCGCTCCTATTACAACAAAGGGGACTATTGGTCAAGGCAGAGCATGCATGTTTCTGCAAATACACGTGTGTGAGCACATGCATATGAAGTTATATGTGCACAGACAGAGGCAAGGTAGGCTTAGGACTATGTAGAACACAAATGCATGTGCACACACACATTACACACACATGTATGGGACAGAGTAAATGTCACGGCATGGTATCTGTGTCCACACATGTGCGCACTCAGATGTACATGTACATGTGTGGAAAATAAAACCGAGAGTGAATGTGGACATGCAAACACATACATATGCTCTACACATGTGGACACACGAATATGAGCAGGGTAGACACAGGTGATGGTGAACTGTGTGCGCCTGGCTGCAGGTACATGCATGTCACTGCAGCGTATGTGTATTTATAAAGATGGCCCAGGCAGACACATACACACGCTAACACGCTAGGTGTGGCCTAAGTCAATATCCTTTTCACACGTAGACTCTATGTTCATAAATAAAATGGTGCATTTCACTCTAGTCCTCTTTTTTCCCATGTTCTTTGCCTGACTCCAGGCGTGAACCTCTCTATACACATAAAACACACGTTTATATCCTGATCACATATGAATATGAAGATGACATATTTACGCACAGCTGTAAAGATCCGGCCCAGAGCTATTCTCACAAGTACACACGTTACGTGTACAGGCTGATCCTTTGCCTGTGCATGCGTGCACAGCAAAAAAAACACACATTTCATGTGTTATACGTACAACTCTAGGTCTGCATGATGTAGCCATACAGAAACACATGTCTGCCATGGTCACAAACGTGGTGATGTTCGTACAGCCCCAGAGCTATACATGCAACATGCGTGCAAAGTGACACACACATGTAAAGATAAAGGCCGAGAGTAATCCATGTTTCGTATTTTATTTTTTATTTACTTTTAAGGATTGGTGTTGAGGATCCGTGAAGTTCTTAGCATGTATGTTAGTGAGCACATATGATGTGGATGTTATATGTAGTCACAGACGTGGGTCTAGAGTCACACGTGTAAACTTATGTATACACGTCTTTTCCCATGAACACTCTCACATTCATACCTAAAAACACTTTTGATATGTTAAACGCATAGTTCCAGGCCCATATCTCTGTGCACATATGAAACTTATCACATGCTTATGTCAGTTACACAGCTATACGCCTGTGGGTTCTGGGTTATGCATGGAATATGCGTATAAAATGCACACACAGAAAACTAGAGGCCAAGGGCTGGAGTCACGTGTAGAACAGGCGTTTACACGTGGATGCTACATAAAGATTCAGGCCCCAGCCGTGTGTGTGGTGTCAGGCGTGTGACATTTTACGTTAAGCACATATGGCACACGTTACATTTATACCATGAATAAACAGACACGGGCCCAGCGCTGTGCACACATGTATGTAAATGTGCTTTACGTAGATACAGGTGATAATAGACGTGCATGGAAAACACAGCTCCCTTGCTCACATGCAAAGATAAGGTTATACGCACACGTGTGACACAGTCCCACAGTTATGCAGAAAATGGGTCTGTAAAATGCTAGAGTCTCAAACACACATGTGCATATATGTTATGTGTATACATCCTGGTCTTTGTCTCCATAGGCACGCTCCATGTTCACACACAAAAACATGCTCTTCAGACACGACATGCGTGACTATGGGCCTGGATGCTTCTTACATATAAAACACATTTATGTCATGATTATATGTAGTGGCAGAGACGTGAGCGCAGACCTGTGCACACACATTATACGTGCGTCCGCATATGTGTTATATGTGTAAGCCTGGTCCTTTGTTTCCTGTGTACACTGCATGTTCAAAAATAAAAACACGCTTTTCACATGTTCTATGCATAACCCTCTACTTCATACACGTGAAACATGTTACGTACATGCGTACCATAACTAAATAGCTGCACACCCAGGCCCAGGGTCACGCACGTGATACATACAGACAACATGAATCAGTATAAAGACGCAGGCCTGGAGCAATGCGTGTGATACGCATATGACACGGATTATTTTCAGCATGGGCACACGCTGCATTTTATCACAATCAGACATGAGCCAAGAACATATATCCTGAAACACACGTAAGGCCCAGAGCTGTGTGCATGACACGTAAGTTAGACATATGTTTTTGTGTCGTAATCTGATAGACATGTATGTAGGAATGTGACACGAATAATAATCTAATGTTTAAGCAGCAATTTTGTGCATACGTGTACACACAATTTAACACGTGCAATCAGAATTTCATCCATGTCGATGATGTGCGGACACACGTGAGCTCTCATGGGTATAGTATCAGTGAAAAATGAACATTTCAATGTAAAGAATTTGCGACAGATGTGAGTCTCACACGTGTGTAGTAACAGCACAGGCGCAAATGCCATGGCACACACGCACAGGCATGGGATGCAGAATGAATTTTCCCCGGAAGAATTTCACGCACACGAGAAGAAGGTCGTGGATCCTCAACACGGAACCTGATTTCAATCCTTACAAAAATAAACAAAAATATAAATAAAACATGAAACACAAATCCTTACATCCTGTAGGTGTGCACACGCGTGTGTGTACTGCAATGTCTACCTTGGACCACATATCACCCTTCACGGAACATATGTGACACATGTGATAGGAAACAGGGTTCCCTAATAGATTATTGTTGATATGAAAACTTCATATTTTGTATGAAATTCTATTTAAGAAACCACACATTTAGCATGTGAGGATTCATGATCACACGTGTCGGACATCATGCTACATGGAACACTTGAAACATGTTACAGCAGATAACCCAGCGAAGTAAAACTGTAAGGGATTTTATCGCGAATAATTAACGAAAATTTAAGATGGGAAAATTAATAAAATTAAGCATGAAAATTAATTATTAAAATTAAATCATAAAATGGAAATTAAAAAAAAATAACACGGACTCAAAATAACTACGCTCCCTGCCCGGGGGCGGGACGAGGGTGGGAACCCAGGGTGACTGACAGCTCCGTGGAGACACACACACACACACACACACACACACACACGCACGCACGCACGCACGCACGCACGCACGCACACCCTGCCGCGCGCACTGGGCCAAATCCCAGAGAGGAAGGAAAATTAAAACTTCAGCCGCAAAAAATAAATAAATAAAAATAAGCCGCGTGGGGATGAACGAAAGAAGGAGGTGAATGAATGAATGCAAGGCCCCAGACCTTTCCCCTCCCCCCAGCCCCGCGGGGACTGCTTACTTGGCTGCTGGGGGCAGGGAAGCCAAAAAGAAAAATTTAAATAAAAAAAAAAAAACAGAAAAAAGAAACGAAATTAAAAGATTTTGGGGGAAAAATGGAAACCAGGAGAAAAAAAATAATGAAAACAGGATGAAAATAAAATTAAATAAAAAAAACACACAAAAAGCCCAGATGACTACGAAAAAAATAAAATAAAATTTAAATTTGGATTTAAACGGAATTAAACGGAAATTGAACTCTGATCGAACGCGGACCCCGCGCGTGGCCCTCCGTCTCTCCGTCACGCGACAGCGGGGCAAGATCGCGGCGCCGCGCGCAGAGGGGGGGGGGGATATTAAAACTTCATTAAAAAAATAAAATTTTTACAGATCATCGAAATTAAAATAAAACAACGGATATTTGAATTTAGATCTGAAAGTTGAGACACCGCCCCTCGTCCCCCACCCCGTACCTGAGGCTTCGAACGCCGCGCGCCCATCAGGGATCAGAACCCGAGAAAAACCGAACAAAAATCCAGAAAAAAACGGATATAATATAAATTTATTTTAAAAAACAGCAATAAATAAATTTCCGCGGCCAATGGCAGACACGGAGGCCTTGGCGATAGGGGTGGGGCGGGACTTCCGGGTAGAGAGGGACTTTTCAGGAGCATCGCGAAAGGGGTTTTGAATATGGGACGGAGGACTTCCGGTCAGGCTCGATAAAGTTCCGGTCGTTTTCGGTTGCCTCCGGTTGTCCTTGGTCACTTCCGGTGTAGGACAGAGAGCTCCCGTTTACTTCCGGTCCATCAAGGCGTGACCCCGTTCAATTCTGTAATGTTCCGGGAATCACCGGAAAATAAGCACAGCGATGCATTCTGGGACTTGTAGTTTCTACCGCGAGAACCGTCCGCGACCACAGTGGGGCAACGGATATGGGGAAGACAAGGCCGTATCCGGTTTCTAGCGGAAGTTAGGTGAGAAAACACCGAGCATTCTGGGAGTTGTAGTTCACCAGAGATTACCTCTCACCAAGTACGGTGGGACCTAGGAAACCAGTCAAACGCGTTTCCGGTTTATTCTAGAAAGGAGTTGGGCAAACCGCCGAGCCCTCTGGAAGACGTGGCTCACATGGGACCACGGTTCACGGTCACGGAGGAACTTTACAAACTCGGCAGAAACGCCGAGCATTCTGGGAGATGTAGTGTACCGAGAAACCCCGCCTACCGATCGACCACGGCGGGGATTCGTTAATAAGGCAGCCAAGGCGTTTTCGGTATGTACCGGAAGTTTTGTAGAACACCGCCGAGTCTTCTGGAAGATGTAGTTCACCTGGGAACCCGGTCAACGGACACGGCGTGCCCGCGAAACCGGCTCAATAGTGAACACTTTCGGTTGTACCGGCGGTCTTGGAAGAGCGGCAGGGCATGCTGGGAGATGTAGTTAACAATGGGAGCCTTACCATGGTCACAGACGCCGTGAATGAGAAGTCCGGGTGACCGGAAGTGAGATCTAAGGGCCTCAGTGCAGGCTAGGAGATGTAGTTCTCCCTGGGAGGCCCACACGGGATGCCGTCCTGCACAGCACTGACTTAAACTGGGAATCGGAAAATGGCTTGACAGCTGGAAGTGAGATTCCCTGCGACGCAGTGCATACTGGGAGATGTAGTTTACTCTGGGAGGCCCAAATTGGGTCTCCAGACGGCATTCCCGTACTGCACTGGTTTATACTGAGAATCAGGACGCGTTGACAGCCGGAAGTGAGGCGTAGCCCCGTAGTGCATGCTGGGAGATGTAGTTCAACGTGAGAGACCACAGCCCTGCTTCATACTGGGAATCAGCAGTATGTGAATCCCCGCCGGAAGTGAGATAACTAAATCAAAGTGCATCTTGGGAGATGTAGTTCACCTCGGAGAAGCCACAATATCTCAGGGCTCTATTGGCTTATACTGGGAATCAGGAAAAAAATTGCTCGACAGCCAGAAGTAATGAGTCGGGAGCCGCAGTGAATGCTGGGAGATGTAGTTCAGTCTGCGAGGCGTCATGCTGTGCATAAGAACCCCACAGTAATGTGACACTCACATACCAGAAACTCACATGTGACATCATAATACTTGAGACTCTCATGTGACGTTTTACTAGAAACGCACAGACCCAGAAACTTTCCCTCTTCCCAGCATGCACTGTGAGATCCTTCTTTCATCATGGCCACCGGGGTCACAGCAGGGTCACGTCGGGGTCACAGGGTCATGTAAGAGCCTCCATCCATCACGAAGGTGGCCCCGCCCACCCTCACCACGTCCCTGTCCCTCGGGCCCTGGCAGGAGAGCCCGGGAGACCCCAAGGCTGGGTCGGGTGCCACGCCCTTCCCATGATGCTCCAGGACCAGGGCCACCTCAGCAGGGTCAGTGGAGTCAATGGCTTCGGGCTTCGGGGTCGGAGACACGTCCTGTGCAATCCAGGCCTGGGGGCGGGGCCAGAAGTGAGGGACGGGCCGGGACTCAGCCTGAGCATGGCTAAGGGAGAGGGTGGGGTAGGTTAGAGGCCAAGCCTGGAGGGGCGGGGTGAGGGGCGTGGCTAAGAGCAAGATTGGGGTATAAGGGCAGGGCCTGGAATGAGGGGTGGGGCCGAGAGTGAGGGGCGGGGCCGGAAGTGAGTGGCGGGAAACAATGTTGGTCCAAAGTCAGAGAGGAAGTGGAAGGGTGAGGGATAGGAAGTGGGACCGTGACTGACAGGAAGTGTGTGGGCGGTACCTGGAAGTTCCCACCATGTCGCTCAAACAGTCCTCGGAAGCCACCCCTGGGGTCCGGGACCCAGGGGAGGAGGCCGCGCTTGACCCTGGGGGCAGAGCCGGAAGTGACGTCATCACAGCCTCGAGCAGGGAGCATGAGATTTTGTGTCCCTGTCCCGTCCCTGTCCCCGCCCACCCCTCCTAGGTCCCGCCCCCACCTCCACAGTGCCAGCAGCAGCAGCAGTGATGTCAACAGGGTCACGAGGCCACAGGCAACCTGCAGTTTTGGGAACCCGGAATAGGGCAGAGCCTGGCAGGAGCCTGGGGGCGGGGATTCAGGGTCACGGGACTTGTGGTCAGTTGCCAGGGCCTGCCCCATGATGTCACCCACGTCCAGCCCAAAATCCTTGACATTGCCAGCCAGGCCCCGCCCCGTGACGTCACCCACCATTCCCTGCACCCATGGCGTCACCAGCCCTCCATTGTGTGACGGGGCTCCAATCGCTAGGCTGCACTTCGCCGCCATAGAACGATTCCCGCGGGAGCACCCGGACCCTGAAGGCGAGGCAGGCACTGGGGTCGACTCCGCCCACGGTGACGTTACAGGAGGGCGCTGGGGCGGAGGCCTGCGAGATGGGGATAGGAAGTCTTTGGGCGTGACCCCGGTGACATATGGAAGCAGGAAATACATGGGCAACAATCCAGTGCCGTCACTAGAAGTCTGCACATAGGACCCTGATGACGTCACCTCCACCCCCTGCATGCTAGGACCATGACGTCACCCAAATCCCTCCCCGTTGCAAGCTGGGACCTGATGTTGTCACCCCTGCCCCAGTGGATGCTGGGACCCAATGATGTCGCTGCTCACCACCCAGTCAGTGTCCCCTATCCCGCGGTGCTGGATGATGTAATCGAGGCCGACATGGGGGAGGGCACGACATGTGACACGGATGGCATCCTCCAGCCAATGGAGAGTGACTTGGTCGGGAGGGCGGGGCTTCACTGTGGGGGTGAGAGAGTGTGTGCACACATGCGAGAGTGCTGTCAATCATCACTCATGAACCAGGTTTCGCCCCTCCCGTGGCACTCACGATCACAAGCCCTGCCCCCTCTGTTTCGCAAGAGCCAGGCCCCGCCCCCTCCCCTGTCGCTAATGGACAAAGGCTTCTCCCTGTCACTCACGGAAGGCCGAGGCCAGCCCCTTCCGGTGGAACACAGGTTCCGCCCCCCTTCGCACGTCAATCTCCAGGGGGCGTCCGTTGCGCACGGGGAGGACGCAGCGGGAAGTGAGGCCGTCGGACAGGAAGTACCGGGGGCAGGGCCGCAGGGGCTCTGGTGTGTAGCTGCGGGAAGAGCGGGAGTTGGGGGCGGGGCTTAGTGGGCGGGGCTCTGAGATGGACGTGGTTAGAGGGTGGGGCGGAATCTGAGGAATGGGCGTGGTCGGGGAGGAGGCGGGGCCCCGGCAGATGTCACAAACCGCCATGTCAGGCTCAGATTCGCCCCCGCGTGCTCGGCCGGGTCCCACGTGACCTCCACGTCGCGCAGGTCGCGGCAGACAACGGTGACGTCTTCTGGGGGGCGGGGACGGGTGACGTCAGCGACGGGAAGAGACTGAGCGCCCGGAGGCTGTGCTCCCGGCCTGTCAGTCTGGGCGCCCGGGGCGGGACTTCCCATCTGTAAACTCCGCCTGTCAATCTGGACCGGGGGCAGGACTTCCGGTCCCCGGCCTTTTTCGCCACCTGCGCCTGATCCGATCCCGGAAGTGGGTACCCCGCATCTGCGCCCCCTCGGACGTCACCGCGACCCCCGGGCCTGGGCCCCACGTGACCCCGCGACGCATGGCGACCTCGCCCTCCCCCCCTCACTCACCCGCGCTCTCCCGGATCCGGAGCTGCAGCAGGAGGATGACGGCGATGGACGCGGCGGGGCCGGGCATGGCGGTGACCGAGCACCGAACACCGATGGAACCAAGCACCCAGCGGACTGAGCACCGAGGGAACCCAGCACCGCGGGGACCGAGTACACCAGGTACTAAGCACCGGGCACCCCGTAGACTGAGCACCTAGCACCGCGGGGACCGAGCACCCCGGGAACTTAGTACCTAGCACTGCGGGGACTCAGCACCGCGGGGACTGAGCGCAGTCTCCCCACCCGGCCCTGGCATTTTGGGGAAGTCAAGGAAGGAAGTGCGCCTGCGCGGGGGCGATGGGGATCTCAGCTGAGTCAGCGATGGGGGTCAGATATGGGGTGGGGGTGCTAGTGATCCGGGTGCTGAATGCTGGGTGCTATGTGCTCTGTGATGCGGGTGCTGGGTGATCTGGGTGCTGAGTCCTGGGTGCTGGGTGCTTGCTCAGTCTGCCCACAGTGCATCCTGGGAGGGGGAATCTCAGGCCTCACGGCAGCCCCTCCATGATTGACAGGTGCTATGCCCATGACGTCATCCACAGCCTCCAACCACGTGACCGCAGTGATGTCAAATATCCCCAGTGATTGACAGGAGGCGGGACTGCGCCATGGCCACTTCCTGTCTCCACCAGAGATTGCCCACGATGACGTCATTGGGCTTTACTGTCAATCAAGCCAGGTACCTGCCCCCAGCTGTCAATCACCCTGTGCCCTGCCCACTTCCCCATTTCCAGCTGTCCATCACCCGCCTGTCAATCACTCAGTTCCTCTCCCAGAATAGGAAGTGCAGTCGATGGCTACCGGGTGAGGAGTGGGGAGCTGGGGGGTGCTGGGCTGAGTCCTCCTGGGTGCTGGGTGCTAGCCTGAATCCTCCCTGGTGCTGGGTGCTGGGCTGAGTCCTCCCGGGTGCTGGGTGCTGAGCTGAGTCCTCCTGGATCCTTGGCTGAGTCCTCCCAGGTGCTAGGTTGAGTCCCCAGATGCTGTACTGTCTCTCAAGGTGCTGTGCTAAGTTCTCCCGAGTGCTGGGTTCTATGCTGAGTGAGTCCTCCCTGGTGCTTGGCTGAGTCCTCCCTAATGCTGGGTGCTTGGCTAAGGCCTCCTGGTTGCTTGGCTGAGTCCTTCCGAATGCTGGGTGGTGGGCTGAGTTATCCTGAGTGCTGTGCTAAGTCTTCCTGGGTACTGGGTGCTCTGTCCTCCCGGGTGCTGAGTGCTGTGCTGAGTCTTCCCGGGTGCTGGGTGCTGTGCTGAGTCTTCCTGGATCCTTGGCTGAGCCCTTCTGGGTGCTAGGTTGAGTCCTGTACTGTCTCTCAAGGTGATATGCTGAGTTCTCTCGTGTTCTGGGCTGAATTCCCAGGTGCTATACTTAGCGTAAAGGTGCTGTGCTGAGTCCTTCTGAGTGCTGTCCTGAATCTTCTCAGGTGGTGGATGCTGTGCTGAGTCCTCCCATGTGATTTATTTATTATGTATACAATATTCTGTCTGTGTGTATGTCTGCAGGCCAGAAGAGGGCGCCAGACCTCATCACAGATGGTTGTGAGCCACCATGTGGGTGCTGGGAATTGAACTCAGGACCTCTGGAAGAGCAGGCAATGCTCTTAACCTCTGAGCCATCTCTCCAGCCCCCTGCATTAAGTTTGCCCAGGTACTGGGTCCCAGGCTAAGTCCTCTAAGATGCTGGGTACTGTGCTGAGTACCTGGGTACTGTGTTCTGTACTCCTAGGGGCAGCGGGCTGTGCTGAGTGCCGGGTGATTGACAGCTGACACCATCATGTTTCTGTCTTCTGATTGACAGGTGACCGCCTGGCCCAGCCCACCCCGCGAGGCCCCGCCCCTAGCCGCCATGTTGCTCTTGCTCTTTGCTGCCCTGACCCTCCCTTCTCTACCTGCGGAGGCGGAATTTCGGGTTGATTCCAAGCTGACGTGGCCCCGCCCGGTAACGGACAGCCCCGCACCGGAAGTCCCGCCCCCTCCCACACCCTCTGCCCTGAACCTGACCTTCAACCCTGGCACCTGGACGCTGACCTGGCTCTGCTCCCATGACATCAGGGTGACGTCATGCTACGTGAACTTCACCCTGCACGGGAGGCCAATCAGGCGCAGGATGCAGGTGGGGATCGGGGCTCGTGGTGACGTCATCCCTTTAGGGAGGGTGGGGCCCAGTGACAACATCCCTCTCCGGAGATTTGGGGATTCCCGATGACGTCATTCCTACCCGAGGTTGGGGGTTTCTGATGACGTCACCCATACCTGGGGTTGGGAATTCCCGATGACATCATCGTTGACGTCAGCCTCCCTGGAGGGGGTTCTCCTATAACGTCATCTCCCCCCAGAATACTCTTGGGTGTGGCTGCCAGTTCAGGGCCCTGACCCTGCACCTCGGGGTCACTCTGGGGGTCAACGCCACCGTGGGCAACGTCACCATCCACGAGAGTCTGGACTACATCTTCCCCGGTGCGGGGCGGGACTTCCGGGTGTGGGCGGGGCACGCCAATCACCCCGTTTCCAGCCCCTCCAGAGTGTCCCTGGGGGCAGGGCTTCCTCCCCTGTGCGTAATGACGTCAAACCTCCCCCCAGGGCCCCCAGGGTCCGAGGCGGTCAACGTCTCCTGCGAGATTCATGACGCAGTTGCCTTGACGTGCGCTTGGGAGGCAGGGCCTGCTGCACCTCCAGACGCTCGCTACTTCCTGGTCCTGCGCAACACCACGTGAGCCTGCAGTGACGTCACAGGCGGGGAGGGGGGCCTTGGTGACATCATAGATCAGCACGGTGACAACGTAGGTTTCCACACAACGACTCCATAGGTAGGAGAGGGGTGACATCGCCCCCAGTAACCCTTGCCCCACCCCCCAGGGGCCACGAGCTGCCCGGATGCCCCAGCGGCCCCGCCCCCTCTGGCTGCCGCATCGATGACCTCACAGGGCTGCCGGACCGGCTTCACGTGACCGTGGCCGGATCGAGCCAGTCGGGTGGCACCTTGAGAGCCTATGACGTCATCCTGAATACCAAGGCCATTGGTGGGTGACATGGCTGTGGGCGGAGCTGGGGCGGGGCTGGGTCTGATTGACTGGCGTCTGAAGGGCAGGATTTCCTGTTTGGGACCTGAATTAACTGACAGGTGAGGGGCGGGACTTCTTGCCTGTGGGTAGGGCCTCCCTCACCACTGGCCTCTCCCCCAGAGCGTCTGTCCCCGCCCCGCAACATCACCGTAAGCTGCAACGCCTCGCACTGCGCCGTCTCCTGGGTTCCGCCACGCACCTGGGCCACCATGGGCTTCGCTGACTTCCGCTACGAGCTCAACCTGCGCCGCACAGTGCGTGCGCCCCAGGGGATGCTGGGAAATGGCGGAGGGGGGGGGGGGAACGGACTTTTGCTCTGACCCCACTTTCTGTTTCCTGGGGGCGAGACTTCCTGTTGTTCTGGTCACACTTCCTGTTGTTGTAACCCCACTTCCTGTCTTCTAGGACACGGACCTGGACACCACGGTGAGCCAACCCCGCAGTGACCCCCCAGCCCCCACTGACCCCCGGAAGTCTCGCCGCTGACCTGATCCCCTCCCAGGTCACCGTCTCCAGCCCTCCCGAAAACCGGTTCGAGTTCCCAAGCCCGGAGCCGCGCGAGAGTCAAGTGGTCAGGATGCGTGTGGGCGACGTGCGCAGCAAGCGGTGGAGTGCGTGGAGCACACCGGTGAAGTTCGGTGGGTCCTGCCCCTTCGTGAGCATGAGCCCTGCCTTTTCCTGCCCCATTCCCATCCTTCCCGATTCAGCCCCGCCCCTTCCTATATGACTCCGATCCCTCCTGCCTTCCACCCACTTCCACCTCTCCACACCCCACCCCTGCAGGCGCTGACCGCCCCGCCGTCCCCCGCCTGCCTGTCTACATCATTGTGATGGCCGTGACCCTGACCTGTGTCCTGGGCCTGGCGCTCGCCTGGAGGAGGTGAGTGGGTGCCGCCCTGGCCCAAGATGGCTGCTGTGGCCTCAACATTCCCAGCCTGACCCATCATGACTGTCACAGCTGCCCTGGCCCAACATGGCTGCCATGACTTCAATTTGGCTGCCCTGACCCAACATGGCCACCCTGAGCCAAGATGGCTGCCATGGTCTCACATTGGCTGCCCTGACCCAACATGACTGTCATGGCTGCCATGGCCCAAGATGTCCCCTCAGGCCTCAACATGGCCGCCCTGACCCAAGATGTCTCCAGTGACCTCACATTGGCCGCCTTGACCCCTGACCTCAGGTTCATCTGGCACCGCCTCCTCCCCCACATCCCCAACATCCAGGACAAAGTCAGCGACAACGCTTTGGTCAATCCCCAGGTCAGAGGTCAGGGATTGCAGGGTGGGGCCGGGCCTATCCGTGACCCCTACTGACCTTCCCCATCCCACCAGACCCTCAGGAAGGACCTGGCCGTGTAGGAAGTCCCGCCCCCAGGGACCAGGAATACAGATGAAGCCCCACCCCTGCCAACTCGGAAGTAAACCGAACCCAGAGATGTTGACCTGGAAGTGATTCATTCTTCCTGGTGTTTCTATTAAGAAATAAACCCGAGCCTGGCAATGATGTCCCTGTCACGTGTGAAATTACCTGTCAGTCACCCCAGGGAGGCGGGACTTCCGGGATCCGCACACTCTGCTCTGGATTCCTAGAAAGAGGAAAAAAGTCCATAATGTCATCAGCACCTCTGCTGTCAATCACACCGAAGCCCAACCCGTGGGATAAACTGATTAACTCCCGGAAGTCCCGCCCTAGCCCCCTGATTGCCAGTCTCCCGGAAGTCCCGCCTCCTGCCTGTTGACTGACTCCCCACAGTCACAGTGATCACCCTGATCTGGTTCAGCGCCCACTACTCTCAGGCCCAGGATTCCAGGCAACTTCCAGCGAAGGTGGGTCCGCATGGCTGTCAGTCACTCCACACTTCCGGTGGGGGTGGTGACGTCATCCCGATCAATGACATCTGCACGACCCCCTTCTCAGACCCGAGCTCCCCTGGCTCACTCCCAGCATCCCTTCCGACCCTGGCCCCCCATAATGATGTCACCCCTGCTCTGACCACACTCCCCACCCACTCACTCCCATCATGCCTCGTGTCCCCAGCGTCAGCTCCAGAAGTTGCTCAACCCAGGGCGGCCCAGGGATCCCGAGCCTTAGTCACTGCCGCAAGGGGAGGGGGAGCAGTGCAGATCTAGTGACTCCTGTGACCCCTGACACTATGACCCTGACCCCTCACCATCCACTGTCAGGTGCCTGCGCTCCTGGGAGACCGGAGTGATGATGTCATCGCGCACGCACCCTGCCTCCCCGCTGATCCGGTGGGGGAGCACACAGGAATTGTGGGAATTCCAGCGGGGGTGGGGAGACGAGGTGAGCGACGTTCCCCTGCCGCGGTGATGTCATAGCTAGCGCCCTCCCTTCCCCGTTTCCGGTCTGTGCCCCGCCCACGCAGGACCCCCGTGGCCAGTCCTATCCAGCCATGCTCGGCCTGGGGCTGCTGCTGAAGTTGGCACCCCTGGCCTGCACGGTTTCTCAGGAAATTCGGGATCAGCCTACCCCTGGACCCAGCAATACTACTCTTGGGAATATACCCAAGTGATGCCCTATCATATGACAAGAGCATTTGTTCGACTATGTTCATAGCAGCATTGTTTGTAACAACCTAGATGTCCTTCAATGGAAGAATGGATGAAGAAAGTGTGGAATACTGTGCTGCGGTAAAAAACAATGACTTCTCAAATTTTGCATGCACATGGATGGAAATAGAAAACACTATCCTCAGTGAGCTAACCCAGACACAAAAATATTAATATGATATGTACTCACTCATTAGTGGATTTTAGCTATAAACAAAGGACATTGAGCCTATAGTTTGCAATCCTAGAGAACCTAAGTAATAAGGTGAACCCAAAGAAAAACATATCGATCCTCCTGGAAGTTGTAAGCAGACAAGATCGCCAGGCCAAAGTTGGGAACATGAGGGTCGGGGTGGGATGGAGGGAGAAGGGGAGGGTGGGGAGAGCTTGGGGGAGCAGGAGGGTGGGGATGGAGGAAGGATGGATATAGCAGGGAAGAAGATATCTTAACTACGGAGCCATTTTGGGGTTGGCTCTAAAGGGTCCCCAGGTATCTCTATTCTGTCAGTGGATATTTTCCATGCTCAGTTTGTCTTGAAAGATCGTACTTGAAAAATCATTGTTCTTCCCTGAATGTATATGTCAGTCATTGACTATAATTTCAGTCCAGATGTTTTATTCCCTGATAGTAACTCTGCTCATCACTCTGAGATAGAATATTATTTTGTAGATTTTATACTATCTGGGCTATCTGATACAACTTCAGATCTAACTTGACAACTTTACTGAAATTAACTACTTTAAATTTCAAGCCACATAATACTGGAGTAGTATGAATTGGATATCTTAAAACCATGCACATCAGAATTCACACTTATAGCATACTTTAGACCCATAATGGAATTCACCATTTATAAACATCAAAAGGCCATTTCTTTTACTACCAATACTTTCTCCCCCACACAGATAAGGTAACTAGACACACACTCTTTGGTTTGAGTAAAATATGAATGAATATACAGGACCAAGCAAGGTTTCTCTAGGTAGCAATTTCTTCAACAGATATGTATCCATTGACATCATACATATCAGTCTTACACAGACATATATACAAAGTATGCATATCTACTTAAAACCAAAAAGAAAGAAAAGTGAATAAAGTTATAATTCATAGTTATGAAAATATTAACTTAATATATGGTTCAATATGTTGGCAATTTAGGAACTGTTGGTAAAAAGGCTTAATAAAAATTATCTAATAAATATTAGTGATTTGTATGTGATACTTTTCCCTTAGAGTTACCTTCAGTCTTTCAACACCTGTGTCAAATTTCCGCAAAAAGGATGACAATCACTGTCTACTCATCATAATTATACCAAGAAAAAGTGGCTCTATTTACTAGATACAATATAGAACAGTAGTGACACTCATTATACATTGTATATTAAAAATCAGAAAGATATTCTGGAATGAAAAAAATCATTGTATGCATATCTAAAATCCTCAAAGTATTAATGAACTGTCACATCGAAAAAGGAAATGTAAAAACATAAAATAGGAAGCCAGAAAATACTCTGTAATGTGACTATTTATTTGCAGGACATCACAAATCGATCCCATTGTCCCTGTTACTGCTGTGTAATGCAAAATAATGCAGTTAAGGGCTGGAGAGATGGCTCAGTGGTTAAGAGCATTGTCTGCTCTTCCAAAGGTCCTGAGTTCAATTCCCGGCAACCACATGGTGGCTCACAACCATCTGGAATGAGGTCTGGTGCCCTCTTCTGGCCTGCAGACATACACACAGACAGAATATTGTATACATAATAAATAAATATAAAAAAAATGCAGTTAAGTCAGACCCACCTATTTACTTCCTGTTGCATACTCTATCATATCTTCATATAAATGCAGCTGTTGACCTTGTGGAAAATGTGGGCTAAACTCTCCTATCTTCACCTTAAGTCCGAGACCATAAGGGAAATTCCGAATCTGGAAAATGTCATACTCTTCCTGCAGTGTAGTAATAGGAGCGGTAGGGCTGCGTCCCCAACACCCCGGCCGCCTGCTAGCTTATGCCTGAAATAACAACACTGTTATTTATTTAAACACTGCTTGGCCCATTTCTATCTAGCCTCTTCTAGGCTAATTCTCACATATTTCTTTAGCCTATTTCTAATCATCTCTGTTGCACCCCAAGGTGCGCTTACCAGGAAGATTCTAGCCTGCGTCCGTCTACCCAGGAGCTGGGAGCATGGTGTCTCTGCTCCAGAGCAGAGCTGTCTTTCCTCTTCCTCCCAGCATTCTGTTCTGTTTACTCCACCCACCTATGTTTTAACCTATGAGGGCCAGCCAAGCAGTTTCTTTATTGCTTAACCAATGGAATCAACAGATTGATATATGACACTCCCACATCACTTCCCCTTTTTCTGTTTAAACCAAAAAAAAAAGAAGGCTTTAACTTTAACATAGCAAAATTACATATAAAAAAAACAGATATCAAGCAAGAATTACAGTTACAATATTTATATCTATTTTATCTTTTATCATAACAAAGGAAAACAACTATAACTATCTATCTATTCTTCAACTGCATCAAAGACTCCAGAAGAATGCAATATTACCTAAGCAAACAAAAAGTAAGCAACTTTTAAAACTCTAGAAATGACAGAGACATCTCGCTGCCTGTACAGTCACCCAAAGTTCCTCTGTACCGTTGGGGCATTCATCTTTGGCCTACAGGCCCATAGTTTCCAGCAGACATTTCCACAAAGCAGGAAATTTCAAAGGCAGTCACTATCTGCTGTGTCCTGCAGAATGTCTTGCAGACTCCTTCATGAATCAGGAACCCCGAAAGACCATCTCACCTTTAGGCAAGTTCAGCAGTCCTCTCTCTGCGGGTTCTCTGTGTCCAGTTTATGCAATAGTCCAGGCAAGAGCAGTTTCTTGGCCAAATGGCTATCAAATTCCATAAGGATTCTCTTCGATACCCATCTTCCTCTCGAAGTAGATTGGTGCTGCCAGGAGCAGACGTGTCTCATTGTCATGAAAAACCCTAAGTTATTAAAATATTTTAAATGCCATATTCTGCAGTCTTTGAAAGATACAAAGAATCTCTATCTAACTGAAATACATCTCTATATATCTAGAAAATCTAACTAGCATGACTACAAGCTTTAATATTATTGATGATTATCCATTAACAACCTATATTTTCTAATTATACATTATAATTTAAAAATGAACTACACAATCACAATACCTTAATCAAGAGCAGAAATACATATACATATAACAAAATTGACCTTAAATCTCTATCAATAAAGCAAAATCTATACTAATACAAATTATTCATATCTATATCATATCCCCCTTTATATGTAAAAGAACATTTATAAACCATATTTGGGAACATGGGCGCAGTTTTTTCTCTCCAAACTGCTTCCTGCTGAATGGGGGCGTCGTTAATTGGGTATTTCAGGGTATAACCTGTGTGCTTGTTTCATCTCAGTCATCAATTGAGTGAAGTAATTTTTTGAAGGCGTTCACAGCAACCTTTCAGAAGGACGTGGTCTATCATACCATATCGGAATAGAAGAAATGAACAGGGTCTCATCCTCTGTGAAAACAAAATAAGAAAGTATCTTATCCTTAGATCCAAGTTTTATAGTCAAGACATTTTCAAAATATCTATGTGGGATTAGTTCAGCAGCATTTATAAACAAATATCTTTTAGCAGCTGTTGCTCCTTCCTCAGCATTCAAACAATTCAAACAGAGCATAATAGCATACAGTATCAAGATTCTCTGTGTATTTTCCATCTTTGTGCAGCTTTGTTTTAACCTCTATTTCATTTATTTTTACTTTTAACTTTTTGCTTTTTGAGACAGGTTCTCTGTATCTTTGATCTGGAATAACTCTGTAGACCAGGCTGTCCTTGAACTCTCAGAGATCCACCTGTCTCTGCCTCCCAGGCATTGGGATTAAAGGTGTATGCTACTACACCTTGAACTCACAGAGATCTGTTTGTCTCTGCCTTCTAGGCACTGGGATTAAATGCGTGTGCTACCACACCTTGAAGTCACAGAGGTCAGTCTCCCTCTGTCTCCCAAATGTTGGGATTAAAGGTGTGTACTACCACACCCAACTACCCTCTTTCTTCCTTATTTTTTTTGTTTTTTTTTTACTTTAAGAACTTTAAGTTTTAGCCTGCATATATTTTTTAACACACTATAATCCATTTAGAAATTTTCTTTGTCTTTGAATCTCTCTTTACTGTATATCTCTCTTTTTCTGATCACATGAGTCTTTAATTTACCAAGCAATATCAGTAGGACTAAAGCCGTGGCTTTGCCAGCTAGATGTTACCCATTCCTTAGCTTTCCAGCCTCATGGCTGAGGTACTGGCTGTAGCCATGTTTACTGCCACAACTCTATGGCATTTCAAGGTCCCTGCCAGCAAGTGAGCTTCAGCAGCCTGTGCTTGCAAACCACATGAACCACCTGTGTAAAAGAGTCAGAGTTTGCCCTGGCAGGACAGCCCAGAAAGCCGACATTTTTAAATGGCGCAGCTTTTTTCCTGCTTTGGCTGAAAACCGAAAAGCATGTGTTTAGCTTTTTGTCAACACCTTTTAAGTGTTTTGTGGCAGGACCTCTTAAGAGCTGCAGGGTTTTGCAGCTAATGCTGAGTCAGGAAGCCTCTCTTAGATGAGAGTGCTTGCTTGCCTTTAGCAAGAAGAATAGACCCAAGAGAGTGCTGCTACCAAGAAACCATGCATAAAGCTGTCATTTTGTTCTAGAATTACTTTCCCAAGCTGTCTCAGGCTTTATGTGCAAGCAGTTGTCCATGTGGGTGCCATTTTGTAGTAATATGAGCCTGGCTAGCTCAGTCGGTAGAGCATGAGACTCTTAATCTCAGGGTCGTGGGTTCGAGCCCCACGTTGGGTGCCAAAATGTAACGGCATAAACGAATGCAGACAGATTGTAATAATATATATACAGTGTAGTGAGCCGGACAGGATCGCCATTACAAGATGGCGTGGACATCCTGTCTTGTTGGAAATAAACAACTCCATATTTGGCTAAGCCTTTGAGAGCTGCGTGTCCCCCACTTCCTGCATGCGCGGTGGATAAGGGTCCTTGGGCCTATCCTGATGCAGTCTGGTGTCAGCTGTTGGTGGCAGCCAATCACAGGGCGACCCGTGTGCCAATTCCCTATTTAAGCAGCTGCCATAGTGCCCTTCGCCCTTCACTTCTTGCCCCTTCGCTTTCTTCCCCTTCGCTTCTTGCCCTTCCCTTCCTGCCTCTCGCTTCCTGCCCCCCTCAATCAAGGACTCAACTAAAGTGTGATCTGAGTAGAATCCTCATGTGGTGGTGTTCTTTCTCGCCGGTCGCTGCAATACAGCTTTAATGTCGAAACAGACTTATAGAACCACCGTTCACGCGGAGACCAGGAAAGCAGAAGAAGAGAGGGCTGGGAGCACGCTTGCCAAATTTATAGGTGAACATTAGCCCAAGGCGAACACGCCCCCTAAGGGGCGGGACTTATCCCTACAGGGCTGGGTCCTGCCTAAGAAAGACAGCCCTGCAGAAGGAGCTGGGGGAGGGGGGTTTGTGCTCTCTTCCGGGACAATCCGCCCCTGGATAGCACACACTCACCCGTCCAGATGGGATTCCTCAGCAACTAAACAGGGCCGCCTGGTAGCCAATGATCCGGGGACGAAAGGGTGAACGGAGCAGGGATGCGTGGTATCCAGAAGACCAGAGGAGCGGCTGGTGCACAGGCTGAAGGTGCCGGGCTCCTTCTGCTTCTTTTAGTAAGGATGGATAAGGATTTTTATTTCTTTCTAACTTTATGTAAGAATCAGCACTTTGTTTTAATGATTCTTTGTTTTGTTCATTTTTTATTTTATTGATGTCTACCATATTTTTAATTATATCATTGTGTATGCTCCTCTAGGGTGACATAATTATTTTTTGCAAGATACTTCAGGTGCACTGTAGATGTCATGTGAGATATTTCCAGGATTTTTATGGAGACAGTTGATGCTCTGAATTTGCCTATTAAAACAATATTTCTTCTGTTCAATTCTGGGTATGCAGTGTATTCATGTTCTTTGATGATTAGGGTGTCCCTATTGTTTTATTTCTATCCCTTCCTTCTTTCTAGTCACTCGAGAGTTGTTCAGTTTCTATGATTTTATATGATTGTGTTGTTGTTGTTCATATCTTACTTATTTCAAGAACATCTGATATGATGTAAGAAGTTATTTTAATTTTCCTTTATCTGTTGAAACTTCCATTGTTTCTAAGAATTTGGTCACTTTTAAAGAAGTTTCTTGCTGCACAGA
The DNA here is from genome assembly GCA_028537955.1 of Microtus californicus. Lineage (NCBI taxonomy): Eukaryota > Metazoa > Chordata > Mammalia > Rodentia > Cricetidae > Microtus > Microtus californicus. The sequence continues at coordinate 30,632,715 of JAQJZF010000002.1, read as the reverse complement.
GAAGCAGGTATATTTTTTGGTGTTTGAGTGAAATGTTCTGTAAATATCTTAGGTCCATATGGTTTACAACATCTGTTAGTGCCAGCATTCCTCTGTTTAGTTTTTATCTGTATTAACTGTCTATTAGTGATAATTGCTATCAAAATCTTCTACTATCAATGTTTTTTTATAAAGGAGTATTGATGTTTATTTTACTTCCCTGGGTTATTTGTCTTGAAGGCATATATGTTATTATTTTTTTATTTCTGTGGATTTTTCTTTGGTGAATATGCAGTGGCCTTCTTAACACTTTTGAATAGTTTTGATATGGTAATTATGGATTAGACTGAGAAGGATGGAAGGACAGGTTAATATCTGTGGATAGCCAATTTCTTCTCTGGCCATAGTGTCCTGAGTGTTCCCTAGGTATTGTTACTTAGGTTGTATGACTGAGATAAAACATAGGGTATGGAGAAAGAAGTTTGGTGTGGAAGATTTACATGACCAACTGGAGAAGTTAATGTTGCTGGCTGAAGCAGGGGATCTGCTACAATGTTGAGTACATGACATAACATTTTTTATTTTTTGAGGAAATGAAGAAAAAGTGAACATTTTCCAGTAAGATTTTATGTTTCCCTGACTGGAGTTGGATGTAAATACTCAGAAAATGTCTCCTGGGCCTTTTTAAAGCAATAAGTGATAGGGAGAAAGGAGAGAAGATCTCTGTGTTCCATTGTCAAAAGGGTCAGTATGTAGATATAATTTTACAGCAGGTAATCTACTACTAAGCAGGGGAAGAGACTGTAAGGTTGGATTTGTTAGAGGGGAGCGAATGGCAATGATCTGCAGTTAGTCTAATAACATGCATGGTTTGACAGAACACAAGGCACAGATTATGCTTGGTGTGGGCTTCTCTCTGCATTACTGTGTCATGATGAATCCTGTGAGGCATTGTAGAAATAATCTCAGTACTTTTACTTTTAATTGTTACATGCTTTTTGTTAATTTCCTGTTCAGAAATGTTTTACTGTTCCCACAAGTGTTTCAAACATTGTGTAAACTTTCCCTAGGCAGTTGAACAGCTGACTATTCACCACAGATAAAGCATCAATGACAGAGCAAGTCAATGATTCAACACAATCCTGCATTGTTTTATTAAATCTTTACCTGCAAACATGGTTGCCAACATAAATCCATGTAGGTAACTTGGATGTTGAACTCGCCAATTCCCTCACTCTCTCATTGCCTGTTCACCATATCTCATGTCTTCCATCTCCCTTTCTACTTTACACCAGTCTGCAACAGGAGCAGAATCTCTCAGCTCTATCAGAGACCTCAGTGACTACCAGAATTTCAGATAGTCCACTCACCCTGAATGTCCCCCACTGTCCATTTCCCTCAAATGTGATTGCCCATCTACAAGTCTCCAGACGAGAGTGCTTCTCCTTCAACACTGTACGATAGTCTCTACTCAAACAAAGAACATACAAGAGTATTGGAGGTTGATATTGATGGCCTACTCTCATATAATCCCACATTTTGGTGCTCTATCATACCTACAATCCCAAACTGCCATGCATAGAAGAGCCCCAGCCACAGCATAGGGAGAGTACTCCTGCTGGACCAGAGGCCAATATTGCCACCAGACATTCATCCTCCAACTTGAGTGGAGATGCTTTTAAGATCTTCAGGCAATATGTGTGAGATGACAGAAAAAAAATACAGAAGGTATAAAGCATGTATCCAAAGATGAACTCATGAATAAACACCTAGGTCTATATTCACCACAAAGTCAGATGCCTAGACATCAGATTAAGTATAGAATCAACAACAGCTGGGGTAATATGTAACTACTAATGCCAGAATGCCATCTATCTTACTACAGCAAGCCCTGACTATTCCAGCATAGCTGAAGTATAACAAACAACCTTAAAACCAACTTCATGAATTTGATCAAGGACCTTAAAGAGGAAATTCATAAATACCTGAAAGAAATTGAGGAAAAGTAAACTAAAAAATGTAGTAAATGAAATAAATTCCTTAAGGAAAGCAAAGAAAACATTGAGTTGAAAGAAGTGAATAAAAATGTTTAAGACCTAAAAGAGGCAATATAAACATTGATGGAGGAGGGTCATCTGTCTATGTGTTATTCTCATTGGTTAATAAAGAAACTGCCTTGTTTTTTTTGATAGGGCAAGATTTAGATAGGTGGAGTAGACAGAACAGAATTCTGGGAGAAAGAAAGCATAGTTGGTCAGATACCATGGAGCCAGCCGCCAGGTGTCAGACATGCTGAATCTTTCCCAGTAAGCCACCACCTCGGGGTGCTACACAAATTATTAAAAATGGGTTAAGCAATATGTGAGAATTAGCCAATAAGAGGCTGAAACTAATGGGTCAGGCAGTGTTTAAATGAATACAGTTTCCGTGTAATTATTCTGGGGCTAAGCTAGCCTTGCGGGAGCCGAGCAGGACAAAAAGCAGGCCTGCTCGCCTCCTCACTACACTGTTCTCTTGATGCCCGAGGCTGATGGCAAGGGCTGAGGTATCAGGCCAGTGAAGAGCAGCCCAGTAACAGCTGCCTTTCTCTCACTACTACCCTCTGCAGAGCAGGCTGTGGGTCCCAGGACCTGGGGGACACAAAGAGCCTAGTGCTGACATCATATCCTGATTTGTCTCAACCTAGGCCAGCACTCTTTCTATGACTCCAGTTCAGCACTTTAGCAAGAGCCTCAATTAGGCATGGTCTGTCCTGTTGAAGGGACCTAGATGATGAAGACTCAGACCTATTACAGGGGTTCACTATTGTTCATTCATCCATCCACCATCCCTCCATCCCTCCATCTATACCTCCATCCTCCATTCCCCCAAACCATCCTCATCCATCCCATTCCTCCATCCCCCATTCATCCCATCTCATCCCCCATCCATCCCATCCCTCCATCCCTCCATCCCCCATCCATCCCATTCCTCCATCCCCCATCCATCCCATCCCTCCATCCCCCATCCCCTTTATTCCCCCTCCATCTCCCTCAGTACCTCCATCCCTCCATCCCTCCTCCCCTCCTCCCTCTCTCCTCCTTCACTTCTCCATCATTATCATCCATTGAGCCTCTGTTGCTTTTCTGGATCCTGTAGGCTCAGCCACTCATGGGTCAAGTTGGCTATGTTCCAAGTGCTGACCAACCACCCCAGTTTCAGAGGCAGAGATGGCAAGCCAGGAGGCCCTGTCACTGGACACAGAAGCGGAACTTCCCAATAGCCTGCTGGGAGATAACCAGGGTGAGTGCTTGCTTCTCCTGGGGGAGCTTTGCCAGCATCTGTGCATCAACACCATGGACTCCTACCGCTGTGCCTGCTTCTCTGGATTCGAGCTGCAGGGCGACAGCCACACCTGCCGCCCAGGTGAGTTGTAGGCAGTCCAGGCATAGGCTTGTCCTGCCAGTGGAGGGATGGCCTTGCTAGACTCTCTTCCTCCTGACTCTGGGTTGATGCTGGCAGAAACCAGAGGAGGCTCCTAGCTCTGGGGACTCTGAAGACTGCCTGAAGCTGGGCTTGGGCTTCAGAGACCCTCTCCAGGCCCTAGTTGTGTCCCTAGCACCGTGCCTTTCTTCCTGTCGACTGTATGGGGGTGGAACTGCTTTTGAATCTAGAGACCTGCTGCTTCTTTCCCTCTTTTGCCTTCTCCCAGTAACTGTGAGATAGCTCTTGTCCAAGGTGTGTGTGTGTGTTTGTACCCAGAACCTTAGTTTCCTCCTCTATGAATGAACAAGGGGAGTGGTCAGTGAGGTCATCCCTCAGTGCCTGGTGTGGTTGCTTGTGAGTGTCCAAGGCCAGACAGAAGATGTAAGCCTGCCCCCTGCTGTATGCTCCGCTCATAACAGATAGAGGCACCCCTCAGTTGGACACTGTGTGGGAGTCTGCACCAAGGCCTGAGTCTGCCCAAGTATCTCCCAACACCATCCCACTGCCTGTGCCACAGCCTAACACCTGCAAAGATGAGTGGAGGGATGTGCTCTCTGCAGAGAGGGCCAGGAGGGCCTGAGCTGTAGAAGTCTGGGCTGTGTGGTATGGTGGGCTCTGGGGCTGGTGTATGCAAGCTGGTCCAGGCCGTCAGATGTCTCTGCTTTGTAGATGGGTGGGACCTACCTGGTGATGACTGAGGAGGAGGAGGGAGAGGAGAAGGTGACATCAGGGGATTCTGGGTCTCTGTGTGACCCTGGTCAAGTGAATCCCCTGCTCGGTCTCACTTCTGGAAAGCCAACTCTTCATTCAGGAATTCGCGGAAGTCTTCCCTTCCTGCCTTTGGCCTTTTGTTCCTCCTCACTGTCCTCCCCAGCCCCCGAGGAAAGGCTTGGCATTTGAGTGGAAAGTTGGAGAAATCCAAAGTGCTGTTCCCAGTGCCACCTGGGACTGTAGCCTCTTCCTGGGGTCGCTGTGAAGAGCCACAGGCATGGGGTTCTCATCTTTTCACATCTCTGCCTTCCTGGGCCTGCAGTGGAGACCTCAACCCATATCAGAGTGATCGGGGGGGGGGGATAAGCAGTGTCGTCAGGGCCAAGGCCTATGTATTCTGACTACAGGAATCTTCCCTCAGACAATGGGCCCTGCCGGCAGGTGTGCCATGTTGTTGGAGGCGTCCCTGGCTACGCCATCATGGAGGACAGTGTGTCCTATGAAGGTGAGTACCTTGGGATTACCCTCTAACCTTTGCAGATCAGGTTGTCCTGTGGTGAGGGCTTAGGAAAGGTGTGACCAGGACATCAAACGCACACTGATCATGAGATTCAGCTGTTGTGACAGAGAACCCAGCAGAGCAGTGTAGGTGGTTCCCTCTGGTATCACTGAGCCCCTGGAATGGGCCTCCCATGGTGCTGGAGAGGTCCAAGGTCCCAGCTCCTGTCTGGTCACTCTGCTGCTTCCTAGAGAATGCTTCTCAGAACTGAACTTGTCCCATGTCACCTGGAGGCCCACTGGACACAGATTCCTGGGAACTCTACAGGCTCCCCAGATGTCCTGATTAGGGGGTCTGGGAAAGCTCAGAACATGTGTTCTAACCAGGACCCATGGCCATACTAACCCAGATATGGGCCATACTTAATTCACTACTCCCTGAGGGCTGGGCTGATCTGTGGCTGAGCTTGCGTAGTGACCTCTGAGTTCATCCATGCTCAATCCCAAGTTGGAGAAAGAGAAGAGAGTGATGTGTCAGTGTGTCAGAGCAACATCCAGAAGTGGCCTCATCCCCCCCACATACAACACACCCCTCACGCCTGAAGTGGGAAGAACTTCAGTCATGGAGGGAGAGTTGGCGATGATCACAGCTTCCTCTGGCATTCACAAGCACATGAAGAGTGATGGTCACAAAGTCCATGCCCTTTACCCCAGTGAGCAGCATCGGTGAAGTCCTGTCTCAGCTGGGTCGCTATGTACTAGAACTCACAGTGTACAGTGGGAGCAGTAGTTCTGACACTTGCTGGTTGGCTTCCTCAGTGAGTTTTGTCTGAAGTAGCTTAAGTGGTCCCAGGATCTTACCCCCTCCCATCTGCACAGAGGCAGAAGAGTGAGCTACAAGTCCAGGGCTCAGAAAACATGGTCCCACTTGGACAGACAGGCTCTGCTCCTACTGTGATCACAGGGAGTTTGCTGCCAAGAGGCTACAAGGCAACCATGAGAGCTCAGGAGCTGTGAGGGAGCAATGGCCGCACGGTTCCCAGGGATGATGTCATCAATCCATAAGGTCCAGAAGAGTCTATTTTTTCCTGGCTTTTCAGGAATTTCAGTATGAATGTAGAATTAGCTGCTACTTGCACATTGCCAATGGCATAAGCCTTGAGGTACACACTGACCTAAACCAAGTGTGGGCATGGACTATGGCTGTGGGTCAAGTCTTCTCAAGTGTGAAGCTTGGGAAATGATGGCACACTATCTGCACAGATGCCCCTAGTGCAGCTGGCTTGGTCCACTGGGGAAGGAAGTCATGAGGCAGCTCAGTGAGAAGCTGGGTCATGGCATCTCTGGCCCCTTTTCTTAGCACTGTCTTTTCTTACTCTCCTCCACATGAGACAGATCTGCCGAGACTTTGGTGGGACTCCCAGTCCTTTGGGCTTAGCTGTGGCAGGACACTGGTGGCATAGTGTGGGCATGCCACATCCAGGTTGGGCGTGGGCAGCTTGGAGCGGGCAGGGCCTCTGTCTCAGCATTCTGTCTAGGCACAGTTCCTACATTCACCTCTGCGCTCCCACTGCTGCGTGCTGGAGACGTGGAGGTGAACTGAACATGGATTCCGCTGCCCAGAAGCTTAGTCCAGCAGGGCGGACAAAACCACACATTGATACATGCCTTTGTGAATGGCATGGATCTCAGGAGTTAGACGCCATCAGGCATGGCTTGCCCTCTTTCACATTCCCTCTGTCCACCTTTGCCTCCTTGATGTTCCTCAGAAACACCCAGCAACTCCTACTTCAGGGGCTTTGCACATGCTGAGACCTCTACCTGGAGAACCCCTTTCCCAGATGGTCACATGGCCCTGTTCCACTGATCACATCCTCCCTGACCACTATATATAAGGCTGCAGCCCACCACAGGACCCCTTCCCATTTCTCTGATCTTTTTCCCTTGCCACTTGACATACTTAGGCATGCTAACTGTCTCATTTTTACCACACTTTCTCCTCCCCTCTTCTCTGTCCATGTGAGCTAGCTTTCCCGGAAGATTTTCTCTGCCTTGCTCATGGCTGTCTCCCCAAGTCCAGTGTGGGCCTGGCACAGTTTATTCTAAAATGTTCAGAGGGCAGACGCTCTGAAGAAGTCATGAACTAACCTTCCTGATTCACCCCCACTCCAGCTCCTGCACCCCCCCCCCACTTTCATGCAGTGTCAATTCTTGGCCTGTGTTGCACCCAGGTGATTCGAGAGCCATCTGCTCCAGCAGCTGTGTGTCCCCAGCAGGATAGCACCAGGCTCTGCCTTGACTTTGTCCTGGGGCCAGAGGACCTGCTCTTGCTATGTTCCTTGCCTGGTTCCACCCTCACCAATGGGTGACTGAAAGGAATGTCTGTCTGAAAAAGGATATCGGTGAGCCAGCCCAGCCCAACATATGGGCTGGGAGGATCCACCGTGATGGAGCCTGTATCCTCATAGATGTGAATGAGTGTGAGGCCCGGCGCTGCAGCCAGGAATGCGCCAACATCTACGGCTCCTATCAGTGCTACTGCCGCCAGGGCTACCAGCTGGCAGAGGATGGGCATAGCTGCACAGGTGGGCACCTGTCTTCCCCCATGGACTCTGTGAATAAGGGACCCCTTTCCTGTGTGCCGGGATGGATCTGAGTTCATATCTCAGCTTACAGTGTTCCTGCTGTGGGACCTTGGGTCTCTCTACTCTTACCTAAGGTTCCTCTGCTGTAAAGTGAGATGATGACCCTGGTCTCAACAGGAGTGTGTCACCCAAGACGGGTTGGTACCATCATGATCAGTGACACACATTGTTGTGTGAGGTGCACTCCAGTTCTAGCCCCCATCGTCTATGTGGCTCTGAGCATTTCACCATTAGTGCCTTATTGTCTTCCCTTGTAAGCGGGCCCCTGAGATTCTCAGCTCTCTCGGTGGTTGGCTGGCCGAGGCTCACCAGCTGACCCTTTCTGGCAGACATTGACGCTGGCATTCTCTGCACCTTCCGCTGTGTCAATGTGCCTGGGAGCTACCAGTGTGCATGCCCAGAGCAGGGCTACACTATGATGGCCAATGGGAGGTCCTGCAAGGGTAAGTGACAGCCTCCACTCCGCCAGGCCTTGGACAGCTCTGTGCATGCACCAGGCTCTGCAAACTGCCTCGTGCTTGGAGAGCCGCACTAATCCCATGTGCTCAGAACAGCTGTGCTCGGGACGATAGTCCCCGTGTCCAGACCTGGGGTAAGGAAGAGGATGGGCTTTTAGCCACTCATGCCAGCATAGAATCTCCCAGGCTTGGCCACGAACCTGTCCCCTGCCCTGGTGTGAAGAGACAGGGAACTGTCTACGAGCCTCAGAGACCCAAACTGATGGCCTCAAACTTCTATCACACTGTCTAGTGGCAGGTTGACAGCCCCCTGTCACCACAGTGTGAGTCAGGAGATAGGAGAGGTGGCTCTGTCACTGGGGACACAAAAGCCCCAGCTTTAGCAGTTTATCAGATTTGCTACAGAGGAGATAGTTCTGGGATGGACCAGACCTGTGACTTTGACTCTCCCTCTGAGTTGGATCCCTGAGCTATGATTCTAATCAGTGCCACTGACCACAAAATTTTGGGCCTGCCAAGACAGCAAGGCAAGGTGGCCATAGGAGGGGCCCTGACTCCCCTTCAAGAGGAGCTTTGGACTTGAGGCCTGGGTGGCCTTGTGCAGTGAACAGATCAGTGGGTCTCATTGGCTAGCTCTCCCTGCCCCTGTGTGTCTTGAGGGAAAGAGTGCCTTAGGCATGGGGTGGGCAGCTCTGCATTCAGGTTGGTGGCTGTGGGTCCTGGGAGTTAATCCAGCTCCAGGTTGAATCTCCGTTAGTGGTGGCATTTGCTGTGCAGTGGGCACCTTGCACTTTGTTCTGAAAACCTGAGAAGCCAGCATGGTCAGGACCTGCTGTTGCTGTGTGATGGTGATGGGGCTGGACAGTGAGCCACACTCTTAGACCTCATGGTGTCTGGGACCCAGGCCTCCAGCCTGGTGGGAGTGGTTCAGGCTGGGTTCCTACGTCACGAGGACTCTCTTAACAGCCCTACTTTCCCCTCCCAGACCTGGATGAGTGTGCACTAGGCACCTACAACTGCCCTGAATCTGAGACGTGCCATAACCTCCAGGGTGGTTTTCGCTGCCTGCGCTTCGAGTGCCCACCAAACTATGTCCGGGTCTCGGAAACGTGAGTGCCTTCAGCTCTGGTGTGATCCAGCACCCTTCATGGCCCCTGTGCCACAGGCCCAATGGCAAGTGGTCCCTACTGTGGCCACCTCCTGCCCCTTCCTGTAAAGCACAATGAAGAGAATAGAGAGCTGTCCAGGCACATAGAGGGCTGTCACCTCCAAGACAGTAAGTTTAGGAGCCAGGTATGAATGACCACAGCCCAGGAACATGAATTAAGTTTGCCTCAAATAACATGCTCACGGGAGCAGTTTAATGAAGTCAATCAGTTAATCAACCTTATAGAATCTTTAACACAGTCATAGTATTTTCTGGGAACTACAGTTCACAGCCTCACCTCCCTACACACACACACACACACACACACACACACACACACACACACCTCGTACCTCACCTACTGTGTAACCCCCTTGCTATAGATCTACTCATTAGCTCCCAGGGGGTTCTGGGGACCTGCAGCCAGAGCAGCCTCATGGTGCAGCTTCATGAGACTGCCTCCAGTGGGGGCCTCCTGAGCACACCATCAAGCTGTCCTGTCCCTACCCTGTCATTTGGCTGCTGGCCTGCATTTGTAGGATGCTGCCAGGCACTCACCAAGTTGTAGACTGAGGCCTCAGTTCCTCACCCCTCAGCCTCTCAAGAGCTGCCTGGGATCTGGCATCCTTAGTGCAGGCCACCAGGTGAGGGAGATGCAGAATTTATTAACTTGGAGGTGACAACACCCATCCCTGCAAGAGGAGGCAGGGGAGTGTGGCTGCCAGCAGGCAGCACTCAGTTTGTATCAGGAAGTGGGGTGTGATAGGAGGGGAAGAAAGGAAGGAACAAGCATGGATGAAAAAGAGTTGCTGACAGACCTGCTGGGACCCTTGCTGCGCATTGCCAACCACACACCCCTGGGAGACCATCTCTTAGTGGGAACTGAGACACAGAGGTAAAGTGATATCTGGACTCCTATGGGTAGAGCTCACATTTGACCTCTGGTCCTCTGGTTCCTGAGCCAGCTTCCAGGTTCTGTCCCATCTCTGGGATGGGAGTGAGGATCCCCAGCCACTGACCAAACATCCTCCCCTCACAGGAAGTGTGAGCGCACCACATGCCAGGATATCGCTGAGTGCCAGACTTTGTCAGCCTGCATCACGTATTACCAGCTCAATTTCCAGACCGGTCTACTGGTACCCACTCACATCTTCCACATTGGCCCCGCTCTTGCCTTTGCTGGGGACACCATCTCTCTGACCATCACCAAGGGTAATGAGGAGGGCTACTTCGTCACAAGCAGATCCAATGCCTACATTGGCATGGTATCCCTGCAGAGGTCTGTCCTAGAGCCCCGGGACTTTGCCCTGGATGTCGAGATGAAGCTGTGGCGGCAGGGCTCGGTCACTACCTTCCTGGTCAAGATGTACATCTTCTTCAACACCTTTGTCCCATGAGGTGCCACGTGAGCCAGTCCATCCAGGTGGCATCTGGGCAGCTATGCCACCGCTGAGTGGCCTTTACTGTTACTCTGTGACCTAACATAATCGTGCTGATATGTTGGCCCTGGAAGGAGGGAGATGTTCCCCAGCAGGCAATGTGTACAGGTCAAGGTCACCCAAGACTGGATGATCGCCCGCAGACTGGAAACAGCCACAAGGGGCTTCAGAACTCCACTACATGACTCTGGCTAAGGCTGATATTCCATATCTGGTCCCACTGTGTTTTTTCAATTCAAAAACAACAAACAAACCCATCTAGTTGCACAGGCCTTTAATCCCAGCAGTGGGGAGATAGAGGCAGAAAGATCTCCGAGTTCCAGGCCAGCCTGGTCTATATTAGGAGTTCCACCAGTTGGGGCTGCATAGAGAAATCCTGTGTCCAAAAAAAAGAAAAAAAGGAAAAAAAAAAAGAAAAATTCATCTCAAGTTTTTTTGCTATAGTTTAATTATAAGAATAGTATGTATACATTATTAAAATTGATCAAATAGCACATAAAGGTTCTTTAGCCTCTTTGTCTCCTTTCTTTTGTAAAAATGTTGAAGTTTGACATCAGTACCAGGACATCACAGGGTCCCTAACCTAGTGATGAGCTTAGAGTGAGATCCGAAGGTCAGCTAGCTGACCCTTTCTATCACAAGTCCTTTCCTCCTGCCCACACTCGATCCCTCCTGCTGCCCCCTCCTCCTCAGATGTGGACCCTAGCTGCTTGTCTTGTCACCTTGGGTAAGATGGCGGCAGGTCTGGAGTGGACTTCGGTGAGGCTTAAACAGATACGTATTTCTTTTAGCCTGTGTGATTTCAGCTCGGTTAGGCTTCAGCCAAGGAGGCACCTATGAAAACGTGGGAAACCAGGGCCCTGAGAGTGGAGGGTCAGAGTGGGCGTGCCAACTCCACTGTGTGGCCCCTGAGACGGGGTTTCTTTCTGTGAGCAATCTAGAACAGTTAACATGTGGCGAGAAGCAGTCAGTATATTACTATGGTATGGAAACTGAGCTAGGTCAAGCGGATCTGTAATCCCAAGTACTTGGGACACTGAGGCAGGAGGATTGACAGTTAGTGGTAACCCTGTCCCAAAGAGTTAAAAACATCGGGTGGGGGCTGAGGATGTAGTGTAGTGGTGGAGCACTTGGTTGGTTCACTCTCTAGTACCACACAGGAAAACCAAATGGTGGAGAGAGCATAGGCATGGCTGAGCGTGTCACGGGTAGTAACAGCAGTGTGGGTGTCCACGCACACATGTGCTTGGGACACCAGCTCTGGCTGGGTGTAGAAAATCTTACTGGGAATGGTGGGTAGAACCTGGAGAAGTGTCCCTCTGGAATGGTGGCACATAACCTCCAGTGGCTAGCATTCTTTCTAAAGATGTTTTTAAGAAACCACATTTTGGTATAAATTCTCCTGGTTTTAAGCTGTGGTTGAAACTTTAAAACCAAATATTGGGCATGAGGGCCAGCAAATGGCTCAGTGGGTAAAGGGACCTGATAGACCTGAGTTGGGTTCCCAGGACTCACATGGTGGAAGGAGAGAACTGACTTCCACAAGCTGTCCTTTGACCTCTGCACTCGTGCTCTGGCATGTGCGTGCACACGCGCTCACACACACGCACATGTGAGCACACACACTCACTTTCTAAATACATTTTTAAAAAAGGAAAGCAGTAAACATGGGAGCTGGGGAGATGGCCTAGTAAAGAGACCCACACAGCAGTTCACAATTATCTGCAACTCTAATTCCAGGGGATCTGATGCCCTCTTGTCCCTGTGGGCACCAGACACACGTGGGGCACATGCACACATGCAGGTAAAGCAGTATAGTGGCATTTCATTTTCATTAACTCTGATCTTCAGGCAAGTTTTAACAGAGAGTTAAACAGCCCCCCTGGTCAGCCTTACAGGCCAGGCAGTGGTGACACACACCTTTAATCCCAGTAGCTACACTATTTGCCACAGAAACCGGGCATGCATGCCTTTAATCCCAGTGGTACACGCCTTTAATCCCAGCCCTAGAGAGGATTATTAAATGGGAAGAAACAGCTCTCAGACACAGTCTCATTCTGAGATTCTTGGAGGCAGGATCACCATTTCAGATTGAGGTGGAGGTAAGAGCCAGTGACTGTCGACTTTGCTTTTCAGATCTTCAGGTTGAACCCCAATTTCTCGTAGTTTTTATTAAATGTGCTTCATAAAACACTCATACACATAAGAAAGAATAAATACATCTTAACAAAACGAGCATAAGCCAAGCAATTCCCGCCGTCACAGCTCTCGCGGAGGTCATCACCCAGTGACTTTTCCTCTGTTCTCCCTTTCACTGCCCCCTCTCCCCAGGAGTGTATCAGAAGTTGCTGCTCTGCAACCTACCCACCTCCCTTCTCAGTTCTTTGGCTTTCAGAGTCCCAAAGCTTGCAGCTCTGCTGTGACACCATCTGCAAGACAAAGGACTAGATGAAGCTCCATTGACAAGCACTCAGTGACACCAGGATATAGGTCACTCCCCAGATGGCAGCAGCTGCCCCTGTTCTCTCTTGGCCTGGGGCATCCTGCCAACTCATGGTTACTTCCCCCGGATCTGCATTAGGGCCCCTGGACTCTTTTGGGGCAATGTCTCAGCTGCAACCATCAGTATTTCCGATGGGGAACATGAACCCTAGCAGTGTTTGCAAACCGGCCAGCAACTGGTCTCGGTTGTGCTTCAGAGCAGTCCCTGTGGCTTCCATTCCACAGCTCCCATTGCAGAAGCATTCCCCATCACGCTGGGCAAATACTCCTGCTTCACTACATTCCAGGAGAAGCCAATTTCCCACCGTTCATAGTGGTTCAAGATCTCCAGTCCCCACAGAATTGCTCCCCTGACTCCCATCTTCCAGGTATGGCTAACTCTCCCTGATCCCGAGGAGCCCCATGGGGACATCTTGACTTTCATACAGCTGGCCCAAGCCTACAACAAGATACCTTGTCTCAAAAAACCAATAAAGAAAGAAATAAAGGAAAGAAAGAAAAAATACACACACACACACATGCTTTTCATTTTATTTATTTAGGCAGAAGTGGGATTGGATCTAGGATCTTGTGCATGCAAGGCCAGTATTCTATGTTAGGATATTTCTGTTTTTTTTTTTTTCTTTTTATGCTCAGATAAGGTTTCACTAAGTGGCCTAGACAGGCTTTGGACTTGACATCCTTCTGTATCAGCCTCCTTAATAGCTAGGATTAGATGGCTTAAAATAATATTTGTCCTATTGTGAGTTACTTTTTTCAGTGCTGGAAATGGAGGCCCAGGGCCCTGTAGGTGCAGAAAGCACTCTGCTTCCAAGCTCCATCCCCGGACAACAGTGTGATGGTTTGGTTGGTGTTTCCATTAACTTTTCTGTTGTTCTTATAACACCATGAGCAAGGCGACTTAGAAAAGGAAGGATTGCAGTTCCCGAGAGACAGCAGTCCATCATGGTGGGAAGCGTGACAGCGAGCAGCAGGCACGGTGGCCTGCGCAGCAGACTGCGGGCTCACACTTTGAACTGCAAACCCTAAGAGAAAGCAAATCAGAAAGCGGCACTTATACTTTTAACTTCTAAAGCTTGCCTTCTGTGACACACTTCCTCCAGCAAGACCAGACCTTCACCAACTGGGGACCAGTGCTGAGACTCTGAAGACATCTTATGTAAACTACCTCTGGGAGTGATAAACACAGGGGTGCTTCGGTATCTACAACCTTAGATTTTCATTGTTCTTCCAAGCTGACTGCATTCTGATTCTTGAGGCTACTATGAGACATTCAATGCACCATATTAGTTATCCTGCCCCGTGTCCCCCTGTGTGCTGTGCCATGATACACCAGAACCCCTCCAATCACATGGCACCCCTCTTTGACTGTTCTTCCTCTGCCCTCCGGGGTCTTGCTCTCAGCTTCTCTGTGAGGTCACCTTTCAAGGACTTCACTTATGAGGGAGATTGCATGTTGCTTCTCTCCCGTCCCTGACTTGACTGTCCTCTACACTGGGAGTAAAGCGCAGCTGTCTGAGGCCCTTCTGGGTCGGAGAGCAGCTGGACCTCCACTGGGTCACCTCAGAGGGTACCGTACCAATTCATCCCCTCTATGTAGATTTAGAAATGTGCCCCATTGGATTGTGACCCCTTCCTTTTCTCCATCTCACCTCTAGGTTTGCCCACTCTGATAGTGAACTTCCTTGTGTGGCAACAGACATTTTTTTTTTTCTGGTGGGGGGCGGCTGAGGCTCCAAGGGCAAGAGTTGTTCTCCCTCTGTGGAAGCAGGTTGGGGTTAGGGAATTAGCCCACACCAACACAACTCCTGCCAGAGGATTTTGAGTTTGATTTGCACTACTTCCTGTTTCCTTCTACTCCATGAAGTCAACTCCTTAAGAGTTGAATTGAATTGGTCCCTAACTGCATTGGGAAGGTGATCAGGTGTTACACATGATAATCTCAGTACTTGGGAGATGTAGGCAGAAGGATCAGAATTAAAGACATCTTCAACTAGAGTAAATTCAAGACTAGCTCAGATCTCTTATGCTAAAGACGTGGTATGATGAAGACCACGTGCCTGTTACAAAGCATCACAGACCCCTCCCAGGGTACCATAGTGACCCGACAGGATCTTGGCTGGATCTCAGCAGCTTTGAGGACTGAGAATAAATCAGATGCTGCCTCCTGTTGGGTTTGTCAGGAGTCATCCTCATAATTGGGCTGGAGCTGTGGAGTCCTGAGTAGGAAGGCCATGGACACAGGCTGTCATGTGGCCACTCACCTTGGCTGCCTAGCTGAAGTCTGCTGGTCAAGTTTCTCACTGTCAGGTTCTTTCTCTTTTTCTCCACCCTATCAGTTCCTTTCTGTTGCCGTGATAAAATGCCAAGACCAAAAACAACTTTGAAGAGAAAAAAGCTTTGGCTTCTAATTCCTAAGGAGACTGTCTGTCATGGTGGGGAAGGTAGGGCACCAGGAGTGTGGATAGCCTGGTCGTCAGGAGGTAGAGAGGGATCAGGCTATAAAACCTTAAAGCCCTGCCCCCAGTGACACACCAGTGACTACTCCTCCTCCCACCCCCTGCAAAGGCTCCGCCTCCTAAAGGTTCTACAACCTCCCCAAACAGTGCCACCAAATGAGAGCAAGCTCTTAAATAATGAGCCTTTGAGGACATTTCATCCTCTGTTGTCACATATTTATAGTGGAGTAATAGTCACCTGATCAGAAGCTCAGTTAAAGCAACCAGAGGCTTGTAAGTGGCATCATGGTAGGGGGACTTAGGAGGCTGAGACTTTAAGCTTGGAGGTCTCGATTGTTCTAAGAGTAAACAGGAGAAAGCACACAGCCTGAAAGTACGGTTAGTAGTTTTTCAGTTAATTAAATTTTCAATGTGTGTGCATGGGTGTTTTGTCTGCTTGTATATCTGTGCATTGTGGGCATGCCTTGTGTCTAGAGAGGCCAGAGAGGCTGTCAGCTCTCCTAGGACTGGAGTTACAGTTAATTGTGAGAAGCCAGTGGGTGCTGGAGATTAAACCCGGGTCCCCTGGAAGAGCAGTCTCTGACCACAATGGATATTTGGCTTTTGAAAAGTTAGGCACTCAGCATTTTAAGCTTGCGATGAATGTGTATCCAGGCCAATGCTATTGACTGCAAGTCCTCCGAGGGGCGCCCTCTCCCCCTTGGCCCTCTTGAAGCTACCTGGGTTGTCCCAGATGCCACTCGCAGACTCTGCCGCAGAGCACAGTGCCTGTGTGAGGATTCCTCATAGAGGACACACGTGCAGGAGGGCATGCTGTCTGCAGGTGTCAGAGCTCCACGCTGTCCTTGCATAGAGTTATTCCAATAACAGTGGTACGCAGATGCTGACAATGTGCTTCTCAAATGCTAAGGGGACACACAGCTAACTTGCTGAAGGTTTGGGTGGGCAGAGGGGGGCATCCATGGCACGTTAAACACCTGGGGTGTTTAACTAAGCCTCTCGGATACATTATTAACCAGAGTTCGTCCTGCAGCAGAGGCAGCAGAAGGCCCCTGACTTCTTGGCATGACATTCAGAGAAGTTTGGAGCACCATATAAATAGTGAGAAAATATACCTATGGCTTTAGGCCTTGAACTTCTCTGAAAGCTCCGGGCTTCCTTTTTCTTCTCAGTTTCTTAAGTCAAGCTATTCTCTTGAAAGTTTCTAATTTGATGATCTCTTGAGATCACATGATTTCTGCAGGATGGCCCAGAGTCACCACAAATCTCTTTGTGTATATACAGAGTCATCCTGCTGTGGGCAGGGCAGTGTTTTCTGGGGACTCTAAATGGGGCTCACAGGAGAGGAGGTCTCCGGCCGGATTCCTACAGTGTTCTGTCGCACAGTGGAGCAAGGGCGCCCCCTCGTGGCTGTATTTCAACCCAGCCAACAAGTAATGGCAAGGGTGGATTTGGGCAGAAAGGTGTTTTCAGTGCCATGGGAAGCTTTGAGGCCTCACACTGTGGCCTGAAGTGACTTTGGAAAAGTTTAGTGTGAGCTGAAACCAGAGGTCTATGTGGACAGTTGGAGACTAAGTGGGATGCCTGAGAATGGGCCTTGAGGGGACCAGCAGAGCTAGCTGTCCTTCCTTAAACCATGTATCTGGGCCCATAGTCACCCTAGAGTCAACTTCCCTGCCCTACCTAGGACTAATGGATCCCGACATGCAAGTGTCTTCCCGGAAAACAACCCCTGTGAAGGCCTGGGACTTTCCTGGTCTGTGGGCAACACACTCCACCCAGAGATGCAGCCCCGTGTTCCAAGCTCCGTGCTGGGGGTTCAAGTCTCGCCTCACCCACCACAGCCTAGGCAGAGTTTGGCATGGGCTTACCAAGGGCCATATAAGGATTCACACGTTGTAAGGATGGCCAAAGCCAGGCAAAAGAGAGAAGTCAAAGGCTGACAGAAAATAATTGCAAACGCGAAGCTGATAACAGACAACTGTCACGCATACAAGGGACTCCTAACACATGACCATAGACGATGACACAAACCCAACACGGCAGATGATGAGCAGACATCTCGGTGAGAAAACGCATGTGCTCAGACAGCTGATACGCACGTGAAAGTATGACCTGTTTCTGTCACTACGGAGCCGCCAGTGAGACCCAGCTGCCACAGCCCCTTGTGTGAGCTTTTGCCTTTCAGTCAGCCACCCAAAAAACATCAGAGCAGAAGTTCCAGAAACAAATAAGCCAGGAATTGGTGAGAAGCTCAGTGATCCCAGAAGGTGGAAGGAGAGAGCCGACTTTACCAGGTTGACCTCTGACCTCCACAGGTGGTACCCCCCACACATGTATGCACACACACACACACACACACACACACACACACACACACACACAGGACTAATAAATGTGGGGGCTCTTGAGACGGCTCAGTGGGTAAGAACGCTTGCTGTACTTGCAGAGGTCCTTCAGGTGAAGAGAATCGGCGAGCGCTCTGGAGCTTCAAGTGAAGATGGCTCAGTTTCCAACACCCACACAGTGGTTCACAACTCTGGTTCCTGGAGATTTTCTGGCCTCTGGTGACACCCGGCATACATATGGTATGCAAACATAATTGTAGGCAAAACATTCATATGCATAAATAGAAAATTGATTTAGAAAATAACAAAAATTGAGAATAAGTAATTCATAATTCTCTGGCTTTGACCTCTCCCACACTGAAAGACACACTGTCTTGCTTTCACACTCTGCTATCTTCAGGGTGTGAGTTCCCCTGCCATTACGGCTGTCTG
This sequence comes from Microtus californicus, assembly GCA_028537955.1. Taxonomy (NCBI): domain Eukaryota; kingdom Metazoa; phylum Chordata; class Mammalia; order Rodentia; family Cricetidae; genus Microtus; species Microtus californicus. The sequence continues at coordinate 30,614,632 of JAQJZF010000002.1, read as the reverse complement.
TCACTGTCATCTTGGTTGTAGAATCTACTGTCTTCAAATGACTCTTTTGCTTTACTTTATAAGTTTTAATTTCTTGTTTTGAGAAAAGGTCTCCTGTGGCTCAGGCTGACCTTGAACTCACTGAGTAGCTGGGACTGGCCTTGAACTTTTGATCTTTCTGTGTCCACTTCCCAAACGTTAGGGTTGCAGCTATGGCCACGGAGCCCAGGAAAGTGGCCCTTGCTTTGCCTAGAATGACTCCAGAGTAGTGATGCTGGCAACCCAGGTGTGCTGAAGAGAAGCCGTGAGTGCTTCCTGTCTGGGGCTGTGGTGTTTGCTGGGAAATGTCCCCAGAGGCTGATTTAAAGACTTGGTCCCTAGTTGGTGACTCTGTCTGGGGCACATTTAGGCCCTGCTGGAGGAAGTGCAGCACTGAGGGGGAGCTGAGAGGATGCAGCTTCTCCCTGCTCACTCTGCTCCGTGCTTCCCTGCTCCTGTCTCTATACCTATCGAGTGCTGCTATATTTTCCCGCCACAGTGGACTCTCATCCCTCTGAAACCATAAGCCAGTAAACCCTTTCTCCTAGAAGTTGCCTTGGTCATAGTGTTTTTACCACAACAGCAGAAAGGTAACCGTACGTCCCCTCATGGGAAGAGGATCTGGGCATGCTCTCCTCAAGGGGACAGGAGCCAGATGTTCTCCCCTCAGGTGAAGGGAAGTGAGTGCTCCCTCACAGGAAGAGGAAGTGTTTTCTCTGAGCAAAGGGAAGTGGGGTAGGGCGGAGGGGGAGAGAGAAGTTAGATAGCCTTTGTTACAGCACACCACAGCATCTGATCGTTGTATTGTTGCTGCCTTGTGCTATTTCTGTCATGTCTCACAAGGCCTCATTGACAAAATGAACGATCGTAGGTATGCATATAACGGAAAAACACAAGACCCATGGGACTCGAGGCCACCTGCCATTTTAGGTGCCTACTGGGGATCTTGGAGTGTGTTCCAGGATAATGGGGGGGGGGCGGCGCACATCCACTTTGATCTTTGGTGAGGTCTGAGTGAATTCACCAAAGGCAGTCTGTGTCACTTCCCCAATCACGCAGGTTGCTGAGGAACTTAGTCAAAGTTGTTTGTCAAAGTTGTTTGTCTAGGGCCAAACAACTAGGGATGAGCTAGAGTGGAAACGGACGGTGTGAGAAGGCAGAGATTCCAGGCAGAGGCGGAAGCTGAGGTTTCCATAGCTGGGAGAGTCCAGGTGCCGCTAAGCCTCCAGGGCTAAGGGTCTCAGACACCCTAACACTTGCCGCTACTGAGGTTATCTAGGGCAACCCGAAGCTTGAGCGCTGTAACATCAGTCACTCCAGGAGCTGAGGCGCCCGGTACCTGAGACCCGTCTGGGAGCCCTGACAATAGCATGCAACCGCTTGCTGACGCTAATCATTGCTAGAAGCTTAGTGTTACAATAGCTGCCCAATGCCAGTCCCACTGTGGGGCTAAAGCCCAGGGTAATGAGCCTCCAGCGTGAGCACCCGAGTTCTTGGCTTCTAAATCTGGGAAGAACTGAGTCCTGGCTTCCAGGGCTTTCTTTAGCTGTGGCCTCTGGCTCTGTCATCTGCTGGTCCAGCCCCCGGGGCCTTGGACACTAGAGGGCTGGGACCACCCACTGGAGGGTTTCCAGGGTATCTGGGTACACAAGGACCCCAGTGGCTGACCGGTAGCAGCAAGGCTCTGGGTGCTGCACCAATGCTTCAAGTCTTGGTCACCCAGGGTGGAACCTGACATACTCCATGGTAGTGCCCTCTCCAGGACATGGGGGAGTGTTGATGACACCTAGCAATAAAGGGAGGAATTGCTAGCAGCCGGGTAGATGCAGACTGTAGGTAAGCTGAGAGGTGGCCAGGGTGTGCTGAACCCACTTGATGCCCCTCACTTGTTCCCAAACTCCAATGGACACGCCACCGTTCCTGTCACTCCTGCCACAGGCAAGGCATCCCTGCCACTTTGGCTGTGGCTGCCAGGCCTCTCAGAGCTCCCATACCCCATTTTCTCTCAGTGTACACAGAAATTACACTGACTTGAGACTTGTTGCTGGAGAGCATTTATGGGTTATGAGGTCCACTAGAGCCCCACCACAGGCCTCTTCGTGCTCTGATAACTGTAATTTCTGTGTAATTGGTATTTAAGAAATGCTAGGTGTGCCCAGTAGCCAGCCCACATGCACACACATGCACACGGGGGTGTATATTGGCTGCCATTCCAAATGTGAGAAGATTGATTCCTGGGACCATATAATGGCTCACAACCATCTGCAATGAGGCCTGGAGCCCTCTACTGACAACAGGAGGGAGAGGTAGGAGAGATAGCTCAGTGGTTAAGAGCATTGCTTGCTGAGTTCGATAAAGTCAAGTGCGGGCCAGGGCCAGGGCCAGGGACTTTATACAATACAATAGCACCTTGGAGGCTTAGCACCCAACAGTCAAGTAGGCCAACAGGTGTAAACCTTTATCCTCTGATCCTCAAGGCCAAAGCAACCTCAGTTGGCTACAGAAAGAAGAGCTGGGGAGATAGCTCAGTGGTAAAGAGCATTGGCTGCCCTTCCACAGGTCACAAGTTCGATTCCTGCCAACCACATAATGGTTTTAATGCAGAATTTTACCAGAAATTCCAAGAACAGCTGATACCTATACTCCTTTATGTGTTTCACAGTATAGAGACATAAGAGTCTTGCCGAACTCTTCTTTTGAAACTGCACTTACCCTGATACCTAAACCACACAAAGACTTAAGCAAGAAAGACAAATAAAGACCTATGTCACTCATGAACATCGATGCAAAAATTCTCAAGAAAATACTGGCAAACCATCTTCAATGAGGTCTTCTACCCTTTTTGGCTACAGAAAGAAGAGTGGGAGAGACAGCTTAGTGGTTAAGAGCAGTGGCTGCCATTATAAATGTGAGAAGTTCGATTCCTGGGACCATATAATGGCTCACAACCATCTGCAATGAGGCCTGGCGCCCTCTACTGACAACAGGAGGGAGAGGTAGTAGAGATAGCTCAGTGGTTAAGAGCATTGCTTGCTGAGTTCGGTAAAGTCAAGTGCGGGCCAGAGCAGGGCCAGGGCCTTTATACAATAGCACCCTGGAGGCTTATAACCCAACAGTCAAGTGGGCCAATAGGTGAAAACTTTATCCTCTGATCCTCAAGGCCTAAGCAACCTCTGTTGGCTACAGAAAGAAGAGCTGGGGAGATAGCTCAGTGGTAAAGAGCATTGGCTGCCCTTCCACAGGTCACAAGTTCGATTCCTGCCAACCACATAATGGTTTTAATGCAGAATTTTACCAGAAATTCCAAGAACAGCTGATACCTATACTCCTTTATGTGTTTCACAGTATAGAGACATAAGAGTCTTGCCGAACTCTTCTTTTGAAACTGCACTTACCCTGATACCTAAACCACACAAAGACTTAAGCAAGAAAGACAAATAAAGACCTATGTCACTCATGAACATCGATGCAAAAATTCTCAAGAAAATACTGGCAAACCATCTTCAATGAGGTCTTCTGCCCTTTTTGGCTACAGAAAGAACAGTTGGAGAGATAGCTTAGTGACTCCTGTGTGTGGCCAGTGTGGGATGCTGACCATAGGTCACATTTGCTGTCGATCTGGCCACCTACGTGATAGCAGGCAGTCCTAATAGCTGCGCTGGGCAGTGGCTATAAATGAGGCCTGTCCTATGCTGGGTGTCTGAGGGGAACCTTGTGGGTGGCACCCGACCCACAGCTCTGTGATGTTTAGCCTTTGTGATTCCCAGGGCCTTGCCCAGCCACTCTCAGGGGTAGGAAGTGATGCAGGACTGGTCTATCTACGTTGCCTGCGCTGGGAGGAACATGTGTATCCAATGCCTCACCAGAACCATCTTCTTTTCCATGCCTGTCTCCATTTTATAGATACAGAAACCAAGGCCCGGAGAGGTTCCATATTCTTCTCAGGGACCCTAGCTAGGGCTGATAAGAGGCTGAGGTGGGGCTGGTCCTCCTGAGCCTGTCTGCCACCCCTTCAATGCCCCTTTGCCCCTCCACAGAGTTGGTGTTTCCCATGACCTTCACGATTCCTACAATAGCTCCTCTCTGAGTTGCCACTACTCAGTCCAGCACCAGGCATAAAGTGTGCAGATAAATGCTCAGTGAATCATCTCCACAGGTGTGCTCAGTCTGAGAGGAAGGGGGCTCTTTTCCACTCTTCAGTGTTCACTAGAATGTCCAGGGTGAGCCGGTTCTGGAGAAAAAGGTTGATGGAGCAGTTGGGTAGGGGTTGTCTAGGTGTCCTCTCTCTACCCCTGAAGCTGCTGTTAATTCGGCACTGGCCCCAGAAACTGGGCTTGCCTCCAAGGCTCTCTGTGCCCTGGTGGATCAGTCAGAGACAGCCTTATCCTCATTCCTGTCCATTTTATCAGATCAGAAGCTCAAGGCCAGTTCTGCTTGGCTGAAGTCAAGGCTTCTGAGGCTTCCCTCCCTACTCCAGGACCCCCGTGAGGCACAGGAAGGGTGGGAACAGGAAGGGACCGTGGGGCTTCCATGCTGGCTCTAGGGCTCTGCCATCAGGGTCAGGGTTTATGCCTGAAGCTCCCACTCGTGGGCCTGGTCATCAGGACAATGTCCTTCGGCCCGCTGAGCCATCCTGCAGGAGGCTGGCAGAGCCCGAGGGATAACAGCTATGGTTGAGGATTTTTGGCATCAACCTGCCTCCAAAGGTCCAGCCCAAAGAGAGCAAGGGTCATCTTGTCATCTATGGGGACCAAGAACTCCTGGGGGAAGCCCACCAGCCCTGAGAAGACAAAGGGTACGGTGGCCCAGGTCTGGGCCATTCTGGCTGTTGTGCAGCTGGAGACCCCAGCTTCTCTGCTGTGAATGGCAGTCTCAGTAGCCACGCCCTCCTGGCCTACTCACATCCTGCCCTCTTGGGAGCCCCCCAGCCGCGTGCCCTTTGCTGGCCTGTTCCTTGCACAGTATCCTACTTGTGGCTCCAGTCGTGGATGATGCAGTTGAAGCCTCTCAGGAGTAATGTGGGGTTCTGAATGGAGGAGAAAGGGAGAGAGATGGGCAGGGCTGTGCTGGCTGTAAACTGAGCCCGAATAGCTGGCACCAGCCATGACATAAAGGAGGTTCTGACAAAGGCAGGTCTTTCCCAGCTATATAGACAGCTGTTTTTGTCAAAATGTTAGGTAGGGACCAGAGCAAAGTGGAGGGGAGGACTGCATGGCCATGAGAGGCCTGGGCAGGTAGTTCAGGCTTGAACAGGACAGAGGAGAGTTAGCCCAGTGGCCACTCTGTTGCTTGTGCTGGAAATAATGCTCCCCTCTCACTCTCCTGTATTCTATCTATTGGGCCCCAGAACATTCTAGACCTGACCTCCCCTCCCTCTTTTCCAACACTTTCCAATATTTTCAAACCATTGGTGAGTCCTGCAGAATGAAACCCTAAGAACACTCCAGAACCTGGTGCCTACTCCCCTCCCCCAGCTTCCCTATTCCTGACCATCCAACTGTGTGGCCTTGACTACTCTGGCCTAACCACTGCCCTGCCTCTCTTGCCCTGCGTCCAGTGCCCCAGTGTGCCTTCTGCTGAGCCTCTGTAGGAGTCTTGCTTCTGTAGACATAGCCCTTGCTAAGCAGCATAGGCCCACCTTGGTGTCCTACGGTTCCCTGGAGTCCACCTCTCTAACTCACTCTTTCCTTGCCTTCATATCCCCCTGATGAGCAGGCTAAACTTGTTGTCGTGGCCAGGGACCACTGCCTCCGCCCCAAATGCTGCTTCCCGATGTTCGCGAGGCCCCCTCCCTCCCTGCTTCGCCATGTCTTTCTCAGGTAGGCCCTTGCAGACCACCAGGTCTTTCCATGAAGACTCCCCCACCACCTTGCACTCTGTCTTCTTAGAGAAATGTAGCTTTCTCAGAGCCTGTTTTACGAACATTATTTCTGTCCTCCGTATGAAATAATGGGGGCTCTAGGAAACAGGTGTTGCGGGGTGATGGACTGACTTATGGTGGGGAAACCTGGGTGTCTGGGATAAGGGGAATATTTTCAGGGCGCTCCTATCACTCCCCAAGACTCAGTTTCCCCGTCCGTGTTCTAATGCAGGTCTCCCCTTCTCACAGCCAGTACCATCATGTAGGGGAAAGGAGCCTTTGCTTTATCCTAGAAGAGGGTTACCATGGAAACAGTCTTGGCTCGAGCTTAGAGAGCATCCAGCCCTTTGTTAGACCGGGGGCCTGCCTTTGGCTATCTCCTCCCCAGCTGCCTGAGATCGACTACGTAGGAATCAGTGGCTGAGGAGGGTGGGTGGGTGGGAAGGGGGCGGGCGTCATTCTGGCTGTATTTTCCCCCCAGCTCCTCCCCAAAGTGCTGTTTGCATCACCAACTTGTGAAGCTCTGGAGGACAGGCAGTGTAGCAGGAAGATCAGGCCCCAGGGCACTTAACCTAGGGGCATATTCCCAACTCACGCGGCTTTAGGGCCGGGACTCCTCCCTTTTCTATCCCCCTGGCCTGGCTTTTCCTGTGCTCCTTTCTGTGGTGATAAGCAGGCTGGGCGCCGCTACTCGCTAGCGCCCACGAGGACAGGATGTAGGCCCGGCGGGTGCGCGTCGCAGTCCTCGGCGTGGCCACAGGTGGACATCCTCGAGTCCCTCCTCAGATCCCACAACCCAGTACAGGACAGTTGCGCACAGCGGGCCTAGAGGGGCCGCAGTATTTCTGCGGACCCGGGCTTTAACCTGCAGCCGGAAAGGCACACAAGGACTCTCGGAAATGAGCTCGACCTCCAACAGCAGGTGGCCAGGCTCAGCTGGCGAGTGCTGGTCCCTCGCGTGGCCACCCGCCTTTGACTGGCACAGCTAGGACGGTCTCCAAGGCCATCGCGGCCGAAGGTGCGGGACGCCGCCAGGGGGCGCTGCGAGTGTCGCTGTCCCTTCTGTGAGCGCGACCGCAGAACGCACAGGTGCTGGGGTGCTTAGCGCTGGTTCGCAGAGAGCTAAAGCGCAGGCCCTAGCACTTTCCACCCGGAGGTCACACGCTCTTCTGACAGCAGATCTCGGCTCCAGAATACAAGGCTGGCACGCCCTGGGTTTCAGTACATTGCAGGATGCGGACCCTGCTGCCCACTGCCCCGCCCAGCAAGGGTTCCGATCTCTCGGTTCTGCTCTTTCCCAGCTGTGAGACCTAAGCAAGTTTGTGCCTGGTTTCCTGCCATGTGAGACGAGATTGCTGCGAGTAGAGGTCGCACAGGGTTGCAACGGGGAAACCTATAGCACTCCCAGATACATGTTCCCGACCATCACAGCGCAGTTGACTGGTGGGTCTGGCGATTTGGTGCACAGAAAAACAGGCCGGCTGAGCAGGTGGCACCGCGTCCTGGCAGGTGTTTACGAGGCCCAAAAGACATTTGGATAAAACTTTTCTCCTTGTGGGAAGACAAGACCAATGAAAAGCTCCACTAGGTTGATTTGGGGGGCAAATTCAGTGCTAGGCCATTCTCTTTGTCCCAGAAAAGACAGCCATCCTTGGTGTACCTGGTTGTCCCCCTGCTCCATACAGTCCACTCCCCTTTGTAAGCTGCCTACCCGAGTGCAGGTGTGGCGGGTAGCATCCTGCAGCAAGCATGTGCTGGTGAACTGTGCCTTCAGAGTAAGGACTGCAGCGCGGGATGCGGGGGTTGCGGCCCGTTGCCTGACACACTGTGTATGAAAGAGGGCCTGCAGCTGAACCAGCTCAGGTTCGCGGTCCAGAGGCGTGTAGGAGGAAGAGAGCCCAGCCGGAGTCCACTGTGAGGTACCTACACCAGGTTCATTTCTACACGTGGAAAACCGATACATCCACATCATGGTCTTAAATGGTGACAACTATGAAGATGAGCAATGGGTAGGGCTGGGGGACCCTGTCAGAAAGAAATAAAAGGTCAGGGAAGACTGTCCTAGACAGATCTGCTAGGACAAAGGATGGGACGTGGCTTGCCTATGGGGAGTCAGTAGTAACTGAGGAGGACTGCAGGGCAGGGCTGTGCTCCCGTGCACACTTGCCTTCTGACCACGGCAGGCACACCCAGCAACACTTTTGCAAACCCTCAGCTTTCACAACTGGAAGCTGGGTCAACCCTTTTTGATCACACGGGGGCAGTAGAAGACGCAGCTCTGAGAAGGTACAGGTGGCAGCCCAGTGGGACTCTTCCAAAAGCCAGGCTGAACACAGCAGGGCACCCTCTGTACTCAATGCTGCACCTATACTTCCTTTCCCCCGAGGGGCATCTCTCCGAACCTCAGTGCCTCCACCTGGGAAATGGGAGCAATCGGACCATATCTTAGGGAACAGAATATTGTGTACTTAGTAACAGCGTGCTTTCGCAGGTTTGCTTTGTGACTGTGGGCAACTGGTCTGGCCTGAGTCTTGTCCTCAAGTGAAACACCGGGATGAGAACGGACCTATAGTGTGGGATTTGGGGGCGAGATCAATGCTACCAATGCACAGGGCCTGCTAGGTATCCAGCATGTAGGCTGTAGCTCTTGTCAGTTACAATAGTGAAGTTGTTTGTGTCTTGGGGCTGAGAGTATAAAGTGACCCATGTTCAGAGGTTCATGCCGAAAGCTTGCCACGGGGGATGATTTATTCATCGGGTTCTCAAAAGGACAGGTGGTCAAGATCCTCCAGGTCTGCCCATTTGACAGGGGACACTGGGGACCAGAGAGGGAGCCAGCTCCAGGCCTGGGAGTCCCATCTGATTCCTTTAAGTAGATCATCCTGCCCAGTTGCAGAACTTTCCCTTGGTGGAAGGTTCTCAGGGTGTCCCTTTTCGATACTGAAGTCTCCTGTGTGAGGCTGTGAGAGAAGAGAGAGCTCTGAGTACCAGACCCTTGAAGGGGCATCCTCCTGAGAGCTATGAGAACTTCTCATGGAAGCCAGTTCTTTCAAGGTCCAGGACACTGATCTTTGTAGTGGGTGTGGGGGTGGATTCCAGAGGGTAGCAGTCCTGGGACAGGAGGAGGAGAGGTGTGGTGAGAGAGGGAGTGAACACACCCCTGGGAGTGAACCTCAGCTGTACTTTTTGTGGAAGCTTGTTCCCCTCTCTCCTCCAGCCCTTGAGCAAAGCCCACAGCTGGATTAGTGTAATAACCCTGAGCCTTGAACAACCCCTACATCTCCAGGGTTATTTTCCTTGTGGTGAAGGTGGTATTTACAGTGAAAACAGCCATTGAAGCAAATCACAAAAATAATGTCAGCTTCCGCTTTTGACAAAGATGGGAAGGCAGATGGCTTCTTGTCTGCAATAAGCACATCTGCTTCTGCAGTAATTACTATCTGAGATAATTATGAAAAAGAATTTAAATACTCAGGGCATGTGTGGGGCCAGGACAGCATTCTTTCTCCTTAGTCCTAATCTCTCTTGCAAGTCAGAGTCTTGTCCCAACCAGGACAGTGCTGGGAGGGCCGAGAGGCAGGGGTGGGGTGGGGGACGAGTCAGGCTGGGCAGTTGCCCCTCTTCTGGCTTTTCCAGGCCTCGGGGCCCTTATCTGTAAGCTTGGTTGACCCCCACAGGAGCCTGGTGAGGAAATAGAGCAGGTGAGGGTGAGGAGCCTGGAACACTGGGCATGGCCGTTGCCGGGTTTCAGCGATTGGCTCCTTCTTTCCTTTGAGGAGCAAGGGAGCTTCTGAAACTCTCCACCAAACTTTGGCACCCAAAAATGGAGGTGGAGCTCACTCTCAGGATACAGAAGTCACAGAAGCAGGTGCCCAGAGCCTAGAGGAGAGCAGTCCAGCCTTAGGGAATCCTGGTCTTGGTCCAGGATGGTGATGGGGTCAGGCTAGAGTTGGACCAAGAGCCCAGGGCAGGAAGCTGAATCCAGTCTGGTATGTGGACCAGAGTAGGTAACCCTTGCCCCTAAAGGGTTGGAGCAGCGTCTGGGTGACCATGCGGCAAGAAGAGGGCATCCTGACAACTTTTGTTCTGAGGCTGTATTGAAGGGTGAATCTGGAGCCAGGGGTACCCAGGGTCTGTGTCAGTAGCTTAGCCAGTAAGACACAAAGGACAAAGTGTGTGTGGGGGGGGGAGCAGAGCTTTGCTCAGACTGACCATTCCTTTGGCTGAACCTGGGCCTCGTGATGGCCACAGGGCCATAATGGGCAGGAAGGAGGAGGGGGCTAGCCAAGGAAACAGGGAACAGGGCCTTGTGACTCAAGAGAACAGGACAAGACAGGTGCTCCAGTTTTGCCTGGCTTTGCCCTGAGTCACTGTCTGGCTGCACACAAGACAACATCTAACTTGGATCTCTTGGAATCCTCCATGCAGTGGAGAGCTGGGCTGCGAAAGGGAATCCCAGTGGCCTAAATGAGACAGGAATGCTATCTTTAGAGAGCTGGGCTGTGAAAGAGAGTCCCAGTGGCCTAAACAAGACAGGAATGCTATCTTTCTCATATTCAAACTTTCTAGTACAGGCTGGACAGAGGGAACTGGCTTCCTTCTAGCTGCTGGTTCTACCAAACCAAGGAGGATGCCCAATACGGCCGCCAGGTCTCCAGTCCCTCATGTTCTACATTAGCAGGTCAAAGGAGGACAAGAGGAAAAAGAGCCAAGTGGAGCTATCAGTTATATCCCTAGAAAGGCTCCTGGAAGCCGGCGGGGCACTTTTGCTTACACCCGAGTGTTTGGAGGGTTGATCACAGGTCACTTGCAATCACTGGATTGAAGGTCCAGTGCCACCTGAAGTGGAGGACAGGGCTGGAGCCTGCATGAGACTCTGCCAGAATGCAACCCCAGGCTGTTCTGCATAGACTGGGGTGGGGGACTTGTACAAGCCGCCATGTTCTGGGTTCCCCAAAACAGCAAACAAGCTATACAGACTGAGGAACAAGGCCCCACGCAGCACTGGGACCCCCCTTCTGGGGATGGCAGTCCCCTTGATGGTAGTCTCCCTGGCCATGGGCTGCTCCTTCTGTTTCTTGTGAAATCCACTGATCTTCAGCCTGCCTGGGGCACAGGAGGGGCACCCAGGAATGCCTGAACTGTGGATGGAGCCTTGCTCTATGAAGACTCTAGAGGACAGGCTCTACCTGGAACCTGGGCTGTAGGGAACCCGGGTGAGTGGGAAGGGGGCGTTGTTTGCATGGGAGCTCAGCTCTCATTCTAAGGTTCATGTTCTGTGTAAGACTCTAGTGTGGGCTCTGAGCACATCACTAAGCAGGAAGTGAAGTAGGGTGACGGCAGAGGTTGCCAGTGACTCACTGGCCAGGGGCTTTCTGGGAAGGCACAGAGCAGAGACCTGTGAGACGAAAGGAGGGCAATCAAGCCTTGGATCAAGGTGTTCCAGAGCACAGCTTGTGCAAAGGCCCTGTGGCAGCTTTGCCTGGTGTGTCAAAGTTGGAGGCAGGGAAGAGAAGGTGGAATACACAGGCAGAAGGGGGAGGTGGTAGGACCTGAGACCATGGAAGTAACACCATGGACCTCCAAGTCACCCAGCTCTCTCCTGAGGCCCAGTAGCTTCCCTGCAGCCACAGTTCCTACTCAGGCCTCCTCTTCTCCCAGCTGATTCTGTTCTTGCCTCAAAGACTACCAACCCCTTCCCCACATTGGCTGAGATTGTGGTATAGTCCTGCAGTACAGGCATCCAGAAAGACAGTGTAGACACCAGCTGTATAGCGTAGACACAACCCCCATAATGTAGGTGCTCAGTGCTGGAGCATAGACTCAAACACTGGAGCATAAATGCCAAGCCTTGAAGTGTAGACACCACCCTGCAACGCAGATGCCCCGCTTCTCTCCCTGAGCAGAGGTAGAGATAGAGTTACGGATACTCGTGGCTTTGTGGTTCTGTAGCTGGGAGGAGGGTCTGGCCTTGGTGGGTGCCCATTGCTCTGGTCACGTGGCTCTGGAGTTGGTCCCCTGATACTCTTCTCTGTTGATACAGTACCCATACTCTTGAGGATGGGGCCGCATTGCCTGTGGTTGAACAGAGCAAGGGGTAAGTGTGGGGTCTGCTGGGATGCTGACAACTATGAAGGGAACAGTGTCCTTGTGTGCCAGGCCCCATGCCAAGCTTCACCCTGAGCAGCATCCCTCCAGGTTCCCAGCAATAGGATCCCCGGTTGAAACTGAAGCTCAGGAAATGGAACCTTAAAGCTTGGATCCAGAAGGACAAATTGGAACCTACAGGACATATGACAAGATGACATCCCAGTGTACTCACTCACCGCGTCCTGTCTCTAAGGTTCTGCCAACTGTCAGGCTATGTGTAGAGAAGTTCCCACCTTGTGGTGAAGCTAGATACAGAGCAGAAAGACAACATACCTCACACACAGCACTTCTGTGGCACAGCCAGGCTCTAACACACAGAGACAGTCTAGGTGGAGCTGGGAAGAAGACTGCCTTCTATACCTAAGTACAAGGTGGGGAAACTGAGGCAGCTATGTGTGGTAGTTGGGAGCTGTCAATAGTCACGGTGGGAACAGCTCAAAGTCAATATTAGAGGCATTTTTGGAGTGTGGGGTACCCCTAGAAACCCAAAGAGGTGATCACTCACCAGGTTCACACATTCTGAAGACAGGCACAATGGGCCTCCTCCCTGACATGCTGGGGTACAGAGAGGAGGCTGCCAAGGAGAAGGAAGGAGAGGCTCCGTCTTCCAGTCAGACTCCTCATGGCTGGCAATCACGTCATCGGCTGGGACCCCCCCCCCCCCCGCGGAGTCACCGTCCTGTCCTTCATGACCTCATCTCTTGGCTGGGCCCCAGCACAGTGCCTACTGCCTGGAATCAATATCTCTTGGCAGCAACCGAAGCACCCTTGTCTTCCTGCCCCACATCCCAGCACATCGACCCACAGGCCAGCCCCTGCTCAGCTAGGAGCCCTTGGGAAGTCAGCAGACCCACTGTCCTTACCTACTGCCCTGAGCCCTTCTGGTGGAGGGTGGAGCCTCCACTCAAATCCGGCCTCTTTTCCCTTCTCTCCAAGCCACACAGCTGGACCTTTGTTCCTGGACTTTCCAGGTTTTCCAGGCAACCCAGCTTTAGTGACCCCATCCTGCCCACAGCTCTTCCTTACCCTACCAGTGGTCATCACAGCATGATACCATTGGGAATGGAGTGAGGAGGAAGATCAGACTGGGCATTGGCCGACAGTCAGCTATGGTCTCTCCTGCAGAGCAATCAGGAAGGCTCCTTCCACTATGGCTGTTTGCAGCCAGGGCTGGTTCCTGGAAAAGAAAATTGGGCTGCCTGTGGACTTGGAAGCAGCTCAGAAGGGACCCGAGGGTGGACACTGCAACTCTCTTAATCAACAGAGCACGTGACAGACTCACATCCCTCTCTGAAACTCGGTTTCCCCAGCTGTACAATGGGAAAAACTTTAAAGAGTGTGTGTGGTAAAGGATGGAGGCATGGGTCCGGTGCGCAGGAGAGACTGGGGTCCTGTCTTCTGAGCCCATTTGTGACTTCATTTTGTCCTCATCATGATTGCACGACTAGGAAAGAGAACTTTTCCTTTCCCATTTATATCTAGGAACCCCTTCAGAGTCAAGTCTCTTGCCAACCCTAAGATGGCTCCCGTAATTAAGTTATATACTTCCCTGCTCCCATATCCACCCTTCCTCCATCCCAACTGTCCCATTGCCCCAAGCTCTCCCTATCCTCCCCTTTTCCATTCTCTCTCCCCATCTCCCCTTATCCCCACCCCACCCCCAGCCCAAGCTCCCAATTTTTGCCTGGCAATCTTGTCTACTTCCAATATCCAGGAGGATAACTATATGTTATTCTTTGGGTTCACCTTCTTATTTAGCTTCTCTAGGATTACAAATTATAGACTGAATGTCCTTTATTTATGGCCAGAATCCACTTATGAGTGAGTACATACCATATTCATCTTTTTGGCTCTGGGTTACCTCACTCAAAATAGTGTTTTCTATTTCCATCCATTTGCATGCAAAATTCAAGATGTCATTTATTTTTTTTTAATTGCTGAGTAGTACTCTAATGTGTATATATTTCAAACTTTCTTTATCCATTCTTCCATTGAGGTGCATCTAGGTTGTTTCCAGGTTCTGGCTATTACAAATAATGCTGCTCCAGATACACTATTTCTGACATTAAGGTTTCTAGTCCTCAAAATGAAGAAGGTGAGAATACTTTCCTTCACAGTTGTGCTACTTGTAAGAGTAGTGACCTCTCTGTGCTGTCACGTTCTCTGCTCTTAACTCAGCCTCAGTCTGACTCCCAGCCTGTACATGGTCAAGGATATCAGCGACTCGGTGACCACTACAATCACGATGAGTGATTGTCAGTAGGTTGCCTTTTTGTCTTATTGACAGTGTCCTTTGCTTTACAGAAGCTTCTCAGTTTTAGGAGGTCCCATTTATTCATTGTTGCTCTTATTGTCAGTGCTACTGGGGTTATACGTAGGAAGTGGTCTCCTGTGCCCATGTGTTGCAGTGTACTTCCCATTTTCTCTTCTATCAGGTTCAGTATGTTCAGATTAATGTTGAGGTCTTTAATCCATTTGGACTTGAGTTTTGTACATGGTGATAGATATGGATCTATTTTCATTCTTCTACAGGTTGACATCCAGTTATGTCAGCACCATTTGTTGAAGATGCTTTCTTTCTTCCATTGTATACTTTTAGCTCCTTTGTTGAAAATCAGGTGGTCATAGGTTTGTGGGTTAATATCCGGGTCTTCTATTCAATTCCATTGGTCGACTTCTCTGTTTTTATGCCAATACCAAGCTGTTTTCATTACTGTAGCTCTGTAACAGAGTTTGAAGTCAGGGATGGTTCAACATATGAAAATCTATAAATGTAATCCATCATATAAATAAATTGAAAAACCATATGATTATTTTATTAGATGTGGAAAAAACATTTAACAAAATTCAACACCCCTTTATAATAAAGGTTTTGGAGAGGTTAGGGATACAATGATCATACCTAAATATAATAAAAGCAATTTATAGCAAGCCAACAGCTAATATCAAATTAAATGAAGAGAAACTCAAAGCCATTCCACTAAAATCAGGAACAAGACAAGGTTATCCACTCTCACCATATCTCTTCAACATAGTTCTTGAAGTTCTAGCAATAGCAATAAGACAACTTAAGGAGATCAAGGGGATATGAATTGGAAAGGAAGAAGTCAAACTTTCGTTATTTGCTGATGATATAATAGTGTACATTAGTGACCCCCAAAACTCTACCAAAGAACTCCTACAACTGATAAATACCTTTAGTGATGTGGCAGGATACAAGATCAACTCAAACAATCAGCATCCCTCCTATACACAAAGGATAGAGAAGCAGAGAGGGAAATCAGAGAAACCTCACCTTTTACTATAGCCACAAATACCATAAAGTATCTTGGGGTAACTCCAACCAAGGAAGTAAAAGACCTATTTGATAATAACTTTAAGGCATTGAAGAAAGAAATTAAAGAGGACACCAGAAAATGGAAGGATCTCTCTTGCTCTTGGATTGGGAGGATCAACATAGTCAAAATGGCAATTCTACCAAATAAATTAAAAAAAAAATAAAAATTAAAAAAAAATCTTTATCAGAAACTAAGGATACATGCACCCTCCAAATTTATAATCCATATTGTTGTAGATTTTACTGAATTTATATTAAAATTTTTAGTTAAAATTTTATATAATTAAAAAATTGTTCAATTAAGTGAAAAAAAAAACAAAGGCAATCTATAAATTCAATGCAATCCCCATTAAAATCCCAACAAAATTCTTCACAGACCTTGAGAGAACAATAATCAACTTTATATGGAATAACAAAAAACCCAGGATAGCCAAAACAATCTTTTTTTTGGTTTTTTATTTTTTAATTCATTTATTTATTAAAGATTTCTGCCTCATCCCCGCTACCGCCTCCCATTTCCCTCCCTCTCCCCCAATCAAGTCCCCCTCCCTCATCAGCTCAAAGAGCAATCAGGGTTCCCTGACCTGTGGGAAGTCCAAGGTCCACCCACCTCCATCCAGGTCTAGTAAGGTAAGCATCCAAACTGCCTAGGCTCCCCCAAAGCCAGTACGTGCAGTAGGATCAAAAACCCATTGCCATCGTTCTTGAGTTCTCAGTAGTCCTCATTCTTATACAATAAAGGAACTTCTGGAGGCATTACCATCCCTGACTTCAAACTCATTTAAAAATCTATTTTCAATAAAGTAAAAATAAAAGAAATCCAGTGTTTCACCATAGTGCTTTGTAAAATTAAATTTATAAAGTTCATTTAACTTCATTCATGTGTATGTGTGCTTTTTGATTGTGTTGTTATATGAACATCTCAGTGTAGATGTTCTTGTAAGCCAGAAGAGGGCATCTGATTCATTGGAATTATTGTGATAGGTGCTTGTGAATTGCAAGATTTGTGAAATGGGTAGTGCACTCATCTCTGAAAAAGCCGTACATGATTTTAAATTCTGAGACATCTCTCCATCTTTCTCAATATTCTTCCTGTCTATATGACAAAACTTACCCCACCTTCTTAAGTTCTACTCCTCTAACTCATAGGATGAAATAGGATTTGGTTGTCTTCCTCTACAGAAATTACTTTCATAATCTTCAAACATTTATTTACTCTACTACAAATTTTCTGTATTTTCTCTTATGCTCAAAGTCACACATTCATTCAGATATCAAAAGAATTACTAAGAGTTTCAAATATTATTGTGCACTAGAAAAAGAAAGGAACACACCTCCTATGCACCAATGTCCAAAAACTAGGTCTTAAAAAATATGTGGCTGAGAGGAAGATTATAGGTCACAATGTACAGAAAAGTTGTATACATGACACTTCTGGATATCATCATTAGAAAAAACAATAAGAACCATAAGCTATTACATGCATCTTACATTGTATCATAATGGGTCATTCTTTACTAACACTAGTTGTCAGTTGCAATTTATGAAATGTGTGTTCAAGAAGATGTTGTCTCCCTGAACTTCCGAAGAAAATTTCTTTCTGGCTTTAGCAAAATTATATAGCACTTGGGGATAAAGATGCATCCCAGTACACCTGCACTGGAAGCTAAGATGGAAAAGACCTCCAAAATTACCATGACCTTCCCCTTGGTGCTGTGGTAGACAGGGAGAAAAGTGACCCAGACACTGCAGAACAGAAACATGCTAAAGGTCAGCATCTTAGCTTCATTGAATGTGTCAGGAAGATTTCTGGCCAAAAAAGCCACAATGAAACTCCCTAAGGCAAGGAAGCCATGGTATCCCAACACACAGTAGAATGCAATAACGGAGCCCTTGTTGCACACAATGATGATTTGGCCATGCTCAGAGTGTGGATCAGTGTCAATAA
Source organism: Microtus californicus (assembly GCA_028537955.1). Taxonomy (NCBI): domain Eukaryota; kingdom Metazoa; phylum Chordata; class Mammalia; order Rodentia; family Cricetidae; genus Microtus; species Microtus californicus. The sequence continues at coordinate 30,597,319 of JAQJZF010000002.1, read as the reverse complement.
AGGGTGGAGAAAATCGCAACCAGATGGCACATAGAATAATTTGGATGAAAAGACAAATAGAAATGATGTACTTGGGTGCCCGTGAAAGTAGGAAGAAGCTCATCCTTCTTCCAGGGACTGTGAGTTTGAAAGCAAGCAGCACAGTCACTGTTTTGGCCAATACAGTAGAAATAGCCACAGTGAATACAACTCCAAATGTGATTTGCTGCATGACACAGGTAGCTGAATTGGGATGCCCAATAAAGAGCAAAGTGCACAGGAAACAAAAGATGAGTGAGATAAGCAGAATGTAGCTGAGATTCTGGTTGTTGGCCTTCACAATGGGCGTGTCATGATGCTTCACAAAGACTCCCAGAACCACAGTTGTGAATGCAGAGAAGCACAAGGCCATTAAGGCAAGAGCCATCCCCAAGGGTTCTTTGTAGTCCAGAAAGACCACAGCTTTTGGAATGCACTGGTTCTGCTCTCTGTTGGCATAGTGGTCCTCTGGACAACTCACACATTTATCCACATCTGATAGAGAAAGGAAAGTATGATTAGTGCAACTGTAGCCATTCATTGACAGGATAGTTCGATTAAACTTGTTGAAGAAGCATTACAGAATTGCATTTGTTGCTGAGAATGCAGTTAAAAGACATTACTGCATAATACTCATTGATTATTATGGGAAGTGAAATCAACCAATCACTATTTTATCTATTTTACTGTGTGTTGGTGATAGCATTTGTTATGTTATCAGAGAGCACAGACATTTTCAGTATATTCTGAAGGCTATGATGAAAAGACTGAAACTGATGAATTGACAGAGGGTAAAATCATTAAACATTATATTGCACAGAGTGTATTTTGAAGTCTCAGATCCCATGAATGCAGTGTCTGGTGAGATTCTGTCTGTTTTATGAATGGTCTCTCTGTTGTAGATGGAGACTGTGTCTTCCATTGGAATAAGACATGTGATCTGTTTTTCTGTTTGAATTCAACAACCCAAATGCATTGACATAGAAATGACACTTAACACAATCTGCAGAAGTCCTTGGACTCAGTATATCACATGACAAGACCAAGTTCTCAATAAAAGGATTTACCAGAGTAGACAATGGGCACAGAATAAAGGACAAAGACAAGAAATAGAGAAAGGAGGAGAAGATTAAAACAATAAGAGACAGGGAGAAGAGATCATTTGTCAGGGTAGACAAAGAATTGCCTCTGGATAGAGAGGAGACAGATGTGGCTATAGGAAAATAGCAGTTTATAAATGTAAAAAGGAAGCCCCATGTTAGGAAGAAGTATTTAATTTTGATAAAATGGGTTAATTAGGATAGCCAGAAAGGAGTTTTTGATAGCTAAATTTCAATATTTTGATAAGTGAACATTTATAATCAACCTAAGGAGGAGGAACTGACCAAATAAGGGAGTAGAGGTTGGTGGCTAGCTTTAGGAATATAGAAGCCTCATTATGGTTTATGGTTTCTATTTCTGTGAATAAAAACCATGAAGAGAGTAGCTATTATAAAGGAAATATTTAATTGGGTGTCTTATAGTTTGGATTCTCAGTCCATTAACATCATGGTGTTACATGGTAGTATACAGGAAGAAAGGGTGCTAGAGAAGGAGCTGAGTATTCTATATCTTTGATTCATTGGCAACAGGAAATAAACTGTCTCACTGGGTATAACCTAAGACTATAAGAGACCTCAATATCTGGCTCCACCATGACATACTTCCTCCAATAAGACCATACCTACTCCAAGCATGTCACACTGCTTAAGGGTCAATTACTACCACTGTTCAAACTATCACTGAAATCTAATGGTTTTTTAGCAAGGCAAAGGGATAGAAGAACAAGGCTTGCTCAGCCATGTTTGCCATGCTCAGGCTGGCTAGAGCGCCTTGAGAATAAGTATATGTTCTCTGGTATGTGGATATTTACATGTATGTGTATACGTAAAAAGTAACAACAGAGCTTGAATATGAAAGTGATTGAGGAAGTGATGGTGAGAATGGGAGAAAAAATTTAGAAATATAATTTTTATGTCTTAAAAGGCAAAATATAAACAAACAAACAAATTGTCAATTGTGTCCTCATCTAGCAGTATGGCTGCTTTATCCCTGATTATTGATTATAAGAAGCAATATTCCTATCCTGAAGGTAGGATCTCTGAACATACTTAGAATTAAATGTCCTACCAATTGATTCTATCATCTCTTGGAACACCCTTTCAAACCCTTCCTAATTTTCATGTATGTGAGATCCAGACTCAGTGAGTGCTCTTGAGTACTAAGTAGATATTGATATAACACCAGGATCTTGACAAAACAAAAACACTCAAGCAAGAATGATAGTACAGAATGTATGACTTGAGGAATAGTGCCCTATTCATATGTTATAAGCTCCACCATTAGACATATAAGAAACATGATTGCAAGTTTTCTGAATCATTAGATAATTGCACAAAGTGATGATGTGCTTCTAGATTTTAAGTCTATTTATCTAAACAATGCATTTATGGACAAATGTAATTAGTTAATTTGCTTAATGGACTAGAAATTTGCCCCAAATGTCAAGAGAATGTACTGCTCTTGCAGACAAACTTAGGTCAGTTGACAGCATACATGTCTCACAATTTTTTGTTACTCTAACTACATGGACAAGGGATGCCTCATATATGCACCTACAATTGTGTACAAATAATCAGTCATCTCACATATATAAGCATATTTGAAGAACTAACCAAAATATTTTGGTTTAGGTAAGATCAATGGTGATGTGACAAACTCTGTTGACTCCCTATGAAAGGCCTTACACTGTCAGGAGAGTGATGAGAATGGATTTGAGAGAACATGGGGGAAGCAGGAGGAGGGGAGGAAGGAGATTGACATGAAAAGTAAAGAAATGCCAGGTGAGCAATTTAAATAGACCTATAAACTGCAAGGAAAGAGAAGTTGTCATCAAAAATCTTCCAACCAAATAAATACCCAGGGCCAGATGGATTTGTGCAGACATCTACCAGAACTTTTAAGAAGAGCTAATGCTTATACTCCTCAAAGTGTTCCACATTATAGAAACAGAAAGAACATTGCCAAACTATTTTTTGAGGCTACAGTAACCCTGATACCAGAACCAAATAAAAACACAATCAAGAAAGAGAATTACAGACCAGTCTCAATCATGAGCATGGATGCAAAAATATTCAATAAAATCCTGACAAACCAAATACAAGAACACATAAAAAAATCTACCATAATCAAGTCAGTTTTATCCCAGAGATGCAAGTCTATTTCAACATACAAAAATCTATTAATGTAATCCATCATATAAATAAACTGAAAGAAAAAGGCCATATGATCATTTCATTAGGTACTGAAAAAGCATTGAACAAAATCCAGCACTCTTCATGAAAAGGTCTTAAAGAGATCAGGGATACAAGGAACATATTTAAATGTAATGAAAGCAATATATAGCAAGCCAATGGCTAACATCAAATTAAATGGAAAGAAACTCAAAGCAATTCCACTAAAATCATGAACAAGACAAGGCTGTCCACCCTTCCCATATATCTTCAATATAGTACTTGAAGTTTTGGCTATAGCAATAAGACAAAAAAGGAGATCAAGGGAATTTAATTTGAAAAGGAAGAAGTCAAACTTTCATTATTTGCAAATGATAGTATAAATAAGGGACCCCTAAATCTCTAGCAAAGAACACCTATAGCTGATAAATACCTTCAGTGATGTGGCAGGATAAAAGATCAGCTCAAAAAAATCAACAGCCCTCCTATATACAAATGATAATAAAGCTAAGAGAAAAAAATCAGAGAAATATCAACTTTCACAATAGCCCCAAAAATCATAAAAATATCTTGGGGGTAACTCTAATCAAAGAAGTGAGAGACCTATTTGATAAGAACTTTAAGTCTTTGAAGAAAGAAAATGAAGAAAAGAACATAATAGAAAATGGAAAGATCTCCCATGCTCTTGGATAGGTAGGATCAACATAGTAAAAATGACAATTACACCAAAACAATCTACAAATTCAATGCAATCTCCATTAAAATCACAACATAATTCTTTACAGACCCTGAAAGAACAATAATCAACTTTATATGGAAAAACAAAAAATCCAGGATAGCCAAAAAAATCCTGTACAATAAAGTAACTTCCAGAGATATTACCATCCCTGACATTTCTCTATTACAGAGCTACAGTAATAAAAACAGCTTGGTACTGGCATAAAAACAGTGAGGTTGACCAGTGGAATTGACCTAAAGACCCGGATATTAATCCACATATCTATGAACACTTGATTTTGACAGAGAAGCTAAAATTATACAATGAAAAAAAGTATCTTCAACAAATAATTCTGGAATGCCATCATGTAGAAGAAAGAAAATAGATCCATATCTATCACCATATACAAAACTCAAGTCCAAAATGATTAAAGACCTGTATAAATCTGACCACACTAAACCTGATAGAAAACAAAGTGGGAAGTAGTCTTCAATGCATGGGCACAAGACACCACTTCCTAAATATAACCCCAGGAGCACAGATACTAAGGGTAACAATAAATAAATGGGACCTCCTGAAACTGAGAAGCTTCAGTAAAGCAAAGGAATAGTCAACAAAACAAAAAGGCAGCCTACTGAATGGGAAAAGATCTTCACCAACCCCATGTCAAACAATGAACTAAACTCCAAAATATATAAAGAACTCAAAAAATTATAAATCAAAATTCTAAATAACCCAATTAAAATGGGGTGCGGAACTAAAGAAAGAATTCTTAACAGAAGAATCTCAAATGGCCAAAAGATACTTAAGGAAATTTTCAACATCCTTAACCATCAGGGAAATACAAATCAAAATCACTCTAAAATACCATCTTACACCTGTCAGAATGGCTAAGATCAAAATCAGTAATGATAGCTTATGCTGGAGATGATATGGTGTAAAGGGAACACTCTTCCATTGCTGGTGGTAATGTAAACTTGTACAACTGCTTTGGAAATTAGTATGGTGGTTCTTAGATAACCGTGAATTGAATTACCTCAGGATCCAGCATACTATTCTTGGGCATATAACCAAAAGATGCTCAATCATACAACAAAAACATTTGTTCAACTATGTTCATAGCAGCACTATTTGTAATAGTCAGAACTTGGAAGCAATCTAGATGCCCTTCAACTGAAGAATGGATAAAGAAAATGTGCCACATTTGCACATTAGAGTACTACTCAGAGATAAAAAAATGACATCTTTAATTTTGCATGCAAATGAATTGAATTAGAAAACACTATCCTGAATGAGGTAATCCAGACTCAAAAAGATGAATATGGTATGCACTAACTCATAATTTGATATTAGCTATAAAAAAAGGACATTCAGCTTTGAGAATCTAAGTAATAAGTTGAACCCTAAGGAAAACATATATAGATCCACCTGGAAAGTGGAAACAGACAAGATTGTTTGACAAAATTGGGAGTATGGGGGTTGGGGGAGAAGGGAGGGTGGAATGGGAAGAGGAAGGGAGAAGAGGGGGAGTTAGGAGAACTTGAGGGAATGGGATTATTGAGAAAAAGGAAGGACAGAGAAGTGAGAAAGAAAAGAGATATCTCAATTGAGAGAGCCATTGTAGTGTTATCGAGAAACCTGACTCTAGAGAAATTCCCAGGAATCCACAAGGATGACTCCAGCTAAGACCCTAAGCAATATAGGAGTGAGGGTCCAATCTTGACTTGACATGTAGTCAGACTGATGAATATATTAAATATCACCATAGAACCTTCATCTAGCAACTGATGGAAACAGAGCCAGAGACCTACATCAGAGCACTGGACTGAGCTCCCAAGGTCCAGTTGAAGAGTAGGGTGTATGGGAATATGAGAAAAGAGGCCATGACCATGACAATGATGGGTACACCCAGTGAAACAGTTTGAGTTAATGAGAACTCACCTACTACAGCCAGACTGAGAAGGAACAAACATAGGAACAAACTAGTCCCTCTGAATGTGGTTGACAGTTGCATGGCTGGGGAAAAAGGAGGGGCCACTTGCAGTGCTATCAGGATTTATTTCTACTGCACTTATTGGCTTTTTGGTTACCTATTCTTGTTAGATGATACCTTGATCAGCCTAGATATAGTTGGGGGAGCCTTGGTCCTTCCATAAACATTGTGCCTTACCTTTTCTGAGAACTGGATGGTAGTGGGGTGGGAGGGTATATAGAGGGAATGGTAGGAGGAGAGGGAGTGGGATCATGTATTGGTATGCATAATGAAAAAAGAAAGTTTGTTTTTTTTAAAAAATAGCAAATTAAAAAAGAAAAAGATTAATAAAGATCAAATGTTAAAAATATTTTTGTATAACTATTGTAGTTTTATAGTTGTAAATATCCTTCACTCTCATTTTTTTCATATGCAACACAATTTCATTAGAGCTTATTTTTATTAACTTGGAGTTTGTTGTATGTGTGAATGCATAGAAATCAGAACATGAGCCCTTTCTACTTATGGATCCTGGGGAGAAGTTTATTTTCATCTTTAGTAGCAAGAAATTTAACTTTTGTACCATCTTACAACCCCTAAATGATCTTAAAGGGCTTTCATTATATAGAATGACAGGCAATAGGAGAGAAAAGTTTATCTAGTTGCCAACTATGTATTTTATAACCAACTTTAAACAAATAATCATTTGACTAATATGAACTGTGTAATGAAAACACCATTTGGATAAATGTGGCTAGTTGCTTTCATAGGAAACCATCTTAATCTTCTACTATTTGACATTATTAACCATGTGCTGTATGTAAAAATACTTTTTATAGAACCCCATATTGTCTATATTATGTGCCAATACGAATCCACCCTTCTTTAGTTTTCAAATCCCATTTTTTTTCCTTTGAAAAACTGGACTAGGCCCAAGCCAGCAACCTCAGTGGGAGCAGGCCCAAGCAACTGACCTCCACAGGACCAAGGTGGTGGTGCACGCCTTTAATCCCAGCACTCGGGAGGCAGAGGCAGGCAGATCTCTGTGAGTTCGAGACCAGCCTGGTCTACAAGAGCTAGTTCTAGGACAGCCTCCAAAACCACAGAGAAACCCTGTCTCGAATAACAAAAAAACAAAAACAAAAACAAAAAAAATGACTATTAGGAATACAGAGTAACCATGGGGCGACCCAATTGACCTCTGGAACACTGAGAAACTTTCTGAGTAACTCCAACTGTCACCCTTACTACATCACAAGGATAACCATCTGGGCCTTGAATCTACTGGCACCTGGAAGATTGATCACCAGAAACACAGCCAGAACTACGTCAATCAGAGGGAAAAAAAAGTTAAGAACACACAACACCACAAAGAGCAATATGACACCAATAAAAACTACTGGCTCTAACACACCAAGACTTGAACACACCAATATAGATGAAACAGAAGAAAATGACCCAATATATAACTTTAGGAGAATGTTTGAGGCCATTAAAGAGGAAATAAAATGTTTTCTTTAATGGCTCAGAGGTTAAGAGCATTGCCTGCTCTTCCAAAGGTCCTGAGTTCAATTCCCAGCAACCACATGGTGGCTCACAACCATCTGTAATGGGGTCTGGTGCCCTCTTCTGGCCTGCAGACATACACACAGACAGAATATTGTATACATAATAAATAAATAAATATTAAAAAAAATGGAGGAAAAGACATACAAAAGTTAGAAGAAATCTGCAAATCCTTAATAAAACCAAGAAATAACAATAAAAAAATTAAAGAAATTATTCAAGACTTGAAAACTAAAATGGAGACAATAAAGAAAACACAAACTGAGGGAATTCTGGATATGGAAAATATGTGAAATGATCAAGAATCACAGATGCAAGCATAAACAGCAGAATACAAAAGATGGAAGAGAGAAATCTCAAGTGCTGAAGATACAATAGATGAAATAGACTCATTGATCAAAGAAAAGATTTAATTTAACAAAAGCTTAACATAAAATATCCAGGAAATATGGGACATGACAAAAAGACCAAACCTAAGAATAATAAAAATAGAAGAAAGAGAAGTCCAACTTAAAAACACAAAGAATATATTCAACAAAATCATAGAAGGAAACTTTTCCAACCTAAAGAAAGGTATGCATATGAAGATAAAAGAAGCTTATAGAACACCAAATAGACTAGAATAAAAAGTCCCCTCACCATATAATAATCAAAGCACTACACATCCAGAATAAAGAAATAATATTTAATATTAAGAACTTCAAAGAAAAGGTCAAATAAGATATAAAGGTAGATTTATCAGAATGACACCTGATTTCCCTATGGAAACAATGAAAGCCAGATGGTCTCAGTCAAGCATTATGCAGATATTAAGACCTTATGACCATGGATGCCAGCCCAGACTACTATACCCAGCAAAACTTTCAATCACCATAGATGGACAAAACAAAAAATTCCCTGACAGAATCAGATTTAAATAATACCTAGCCATAATCCCAGTCCTACATAAAGTACTAGAAGGAAAACTCCAGCACAAGGAAGTTACCTACATCTACAAAAACACAGACCATAGATGATCTCACAACAACAAATTCCAAAGAATGGAAACACACACACAATAACATAAATGGGCAGAAACTCAAATTAATCACACAGCAGAAAACAGACAAGGTTGTACACTCTCTCCATATCTATTCAATAGAGTACTTGAGGTTTTAGCAAGAACACTGAGACAACAGAAAGAATTCAAGGTGATACAAATTGAAAAAGAAGTGGTGAAAAGCTAACTATTAAATGATAATATCATAGTTTACATAAGTGATCACAAAAAGTCTATCAAAGAAATTCTACAACTCAGAAACAACTTCAGTAATCTAGCAGGATACAAGATTAACATGGATATATCAGTAGCAGTCTTTACACAAATGATAAATGGGCTGATAAAAAAAATTAGAGAAGGCAGTCGCTGCAGAGAGGCACTGCAATCCGGAATAGGCTTTGGGGGACCTGAGCGGCGACAGATGCAAGCGGCAGGGACCGGAGGGATGGGCGTGCAATAAAGAGAGCAGATCGCCCCACTACAATTAAATCAAAGAGGTAAGCCTTTTGTTGGTGAGGTCACTGGCAAACGGGGAGCCTGGTCCTGATCCTGAAGACCCTTCGGAGGGGTGAGAGGGTTCTTGGCCTGCGGCAGGAACCAGGAAATAGAGCGAGGGCATTTTGTAAGTGGAACCCTTGGCCAGCAAGGAAACCTGATCCGGTTTTAAAAGACCCATTAGATAGGATCAATAGAAAGAGATGGGCAGGCACCAAGGCAAGAATTCACCCAATAATCTGAAAAACAACATGAAAACACCAGAACCCAATGATCTTACAACAGAAGTATTTGAACACCCTAACACAGAAGAAGTGGAAAAAATTGACTTTATGAAAGCAATAGAGTCCCTTAAACAACATGTAAAAAGCGCCCTTATAAAAATGGATGAGAAGTATAACAAAAAGTTTGAAGAAATGAGTAAATACGTACATGATACCCTGGGAAACCAAGAAAAAACGATCAAACAGGTAATGGAAACAGTTCAAGAATTAAAAACTGAAATGAAGGCAAGGAAGAAAACACAAACTGAGGACCAGCTGGTTATGGAAAATCTAGGCCAACGAGCAGAGTCTACAGAAACAAGCATAATCAATAGAATACAAGAGATAGAAGAAAGAATCTTAGATTCTGAGGACACCGTAGAGAAAATAAATGCACAGATCAAAGAAAACAGCAAAGCCAATAAATCCTCAACACAAAACATTCAGGAACTATGGGGCACAATAAAAAGACCAAACCTAAGAATAATAGGAATAGAAGAAGGAGAAGAGTCACAGCTCAAAGGCCCAGAATATATTTTTAACAAAATTATGGAAGAAAACTTTCCCAACATAAAGAAAGATATTCATTTAAATATTCAAGAAGCATACAGAACACCAAACAGACTGGATCAAAGAAAAACATCTCCTCGCCATATAATAATCAAAACACAAAATATACGGGTTAAAGAAAGAATATTAAGAGCTGCAAAGGAAAAAGGCCAAGTAACTTATAAAGGTAAACCAATCAGACTTACACCTGACTTCTCTATGGAAACCATGAAAGCCAGAAGGTCCTGGATAGATGTGCTGCAGAAGCTAAGAGGAGACCATGGATGCAAACCCAAACTACTATACCCAGCCAAGCTATCGTTCACTATCAATGGAGAAAACAAGACATTCCAGGAGAAGCACAAATTTAAACAATACGTAGCCACAAATTCAGCCCTACAGAAAGTAATAGAAGAAAAATCGCAACCCAAGGAATCCAACAATGCCAACCCTGCCTATAATAACTCAGGCATCTAGCGACCCTTTAACAGTACATCTCAAAGAAGGGAGACACAAACTCTACTACCAAAAACAATAAGAATAACCGGAGTAAACAACCACTGGTCATTAATATCACTTAATATTAATGGGCTAAATTCACCTATAAAAAGGCACAGGCTAAGAGATTGGATATGAAAACAGGATCCAACAGTCTGCTGTTTGCAAGAAACACATCTCAACCACAAAGACAGACATCTACTCAGATAAAGGGTTGGGAAAAGGTGTTTCAAGCAAGCAGTCCTAAGAAAAAAGCAGGTGTGGCCATACTAATTTCTAACAAAACTGACTTCAAACTAAAATCGATCAGAAGAGATCGAGATGGACACTTTATACTCATAACAGGAACAATTCATCAGGATGATGTCTCAATCCTGAATATCTATGCCCTTAATATAAAAGCACCTACTTATGTAAAAGAAATATTATTAGAGCTCAAGGCAGACATCAAACCACACACACTAGTAGTAGGAGACTTCAACACACCTCTCTCTCCAAGGGACAGGTCAATCAGACAGAAACCTAATAGAGAATTAAGAGAATTATTGGAGGTAATGAAGCAAATGGACTTAACAGACATCTATAGAACATTCCACCCAAATAGGAAAGAATATACCTTCTTCTCTGCAGCTCATGGAACCTTCTCAAAAATTGACCACATACTCGGAAACAAATGAAACCTCCACAGATACAAAAAAATATCAGTGTCCACCTGTGTCTTATCTGATCACCACGGATTAAAGTTAGAAGGCAACAACAATACTACCCACAGAAAGCCGACAAACTCATGGAAACGGAACAGTCAAATACTGAACCACACCTGGGTCAAGGAAGAAATTAAAGTCTTCCTTGAATTTAATGAAAATAAAGAGACAACATACTCAAACCTATGGGACACGATGAAAGCAGTGCTAACAGGAAAGTTCATAGCACTAAGTGCCCACTTAAAGAAAACGGAGAATGCATACATTGGGGACTTAACAACACACCTGAAAGCTCTAGAAAAAAAAAGAAGCAGACGCACCCAGGAAAAGTAGAAGACTGGAAATAATAAAACTGAGGGCAGAAATCAACAAAATAGAAACACAGAAAACAGTCCAAAGAATCAATGAAACAAAAAGTTGGTTCTTGGAGAAAATCAACAAGATCGACAAACCCCTATCCAAAGTAATTAAACGACAGAGAGAGAACATGGAAATAAATAAGATCAGAAATGAAAAGGGGGACATAACCACAGACACAGAGGAAATTCAGAGAATCATTAGATCTTACTACAAAAGCCTGTATGCCACAAAACTGGAAAATACAAAAGAAATGGACATTTTTTTTAAATAAGTACCATATACCAAAGCTAAACCAAGACCAGGTGAATGATCTTAATAGATCTGTTAGTCACAAAGAATTAGAAATGGTTATCAAAAATCTCCCTTTGAAAAAAAGCCCAGGACCATATGGTTTCAATGCAGAATTCTAGCAGAACTTCCAAGAAGAACTAATACCTATACTCCTTAATGTATTTCACAATATAGAAACAGAAGAGTCATTGCTAAATTCCTTTTATAAAGCTACAGTTACCCTGATATCAAAACCACACAAAGACCCAACCAAGAAAGAGAATTACAGGCCTATCTCACTCATGAATATCAACGCAAAAATTCTCAATAAAATACTGGCAAACCGAATCCAAGAACACATCAGAAAAATTATCCATTATGATCAAGTAGGCTTCATCCCAGAAATGCAGGGCTGGTTCAACATATGCAAATCTATCAATGTAATCCATCATATAAATAAACTGAAAGAAAAAAAACCATATGATCATTTCATTAGATGCTGAAAAAGCATTCGACAAAATTCAACACCCCTTTATGATAAAGGTCTTGGAGAGATTAGGGATACAAGGGTCATACCTAAATATAATAAAAGCTATTTACAGCAAGATGACAGCTAAAATTAAATTAAATGGAGAAAAACTCAAAGCCATCCCACTAAAATCAGGAACACGACAAGGATGTCCACTCTCTCCATAACTCTTCAATATAGTGCTTGAAGTTCTAGCAATAGCAATAAGAAAACATAAGGGGATCAAGGGGATTCGTATTGGAAAGGAAGAAGTTAAACTTTCGTTATTTGCAAATGATGTGATAGTATACACAAGCGACCCCTAAAACTCTACCAAAGAACTCCTACAGCTGATAAACACCTTTAGTAATGTGGCAGGATACAAGATCAACTCCAAAAAATCAGTGGCCTTCCTATACACTAAGGATAAGGAAGCAGAGAGGAAAATCCGAGAAGCATCACCTTTCACGATAGCCACAAATAGCACAAAATACCTTGGGGTAACTCTGACCAAGGAAGTGAAAGATCTATTTGACAAGAACTTTAAGGAATTGAAGAAAGAAATTGAAGAGGACACCAGAAAATGGAAGGACCTCCCTTGCTCTTGGATTGGGAGGATCAACATTGTAAAATTGGCAATTCTACCAAAAGCAATCTATAGATTCAATGCAATCCCCATCAGAATCCCATCAAAATTCTTCACAGATGTGGAGAGGACAATAATCAACTTTATATGGAAAAACAAAAAACCCAGGATAGCCAAAACAATCTTAGACAATAAAGGATTGTCTGGAGGCATTACCATCCCTGACTTCAAACTCTATTACAGAGCTACAGTATTGAAAACAGCTTGGTACTGGCATAAAAACAGAGAAGTCAACCAATGGAATCAAATAGAAGACCCTGACTTTAACCCACAAACCCATGAACACCTGATTTTCGATAAAGGAGCTAAAAGTATACATTGGAAAAAATAGAGCATCTTCAATAAATTGTGCTGGCAAAACTGGATGTCAATCTGTAGAAGAATGAAAATAGATCCATATCTATCACCATGCACAAAACTCAAGTCCAAATGGATTAAAGACCTCAATATCAGTCCGAACACAAAGAACCTGTTAGAAGAGAAAGTGGGAAGTACTCTACAACACATGGGCACAGGAGACCACTTCCTACGTATAACCCCAGCAGCACAGACATTAAGGGCCTCATTGAATAAATGGGACCTCTTGAGACTGAGAAGCTTCTGTAAAGCAAAGGACACTGTCACTAAGACAAAAAGGCAACCCACTGACTGGGAGAAGATCTTCACCAACCCCACAACAGACAAAGGTCTGATCTCCAAAATATATAAAGAACTCAAGAAACTAGACCGTAAAAGGCTAATCAACCCAATTATAAAATGGGGCACTGAGCTGAAAAGAGAATTCTCAACAGAAGAACTTCAAATGGCCAAAAGACACTTAAGGTCATGCTCAACCTCCTTAGCGATCAGGGAAATGCAAATCAAGACAACTTTAAGATATCATCTTACACCTGTCAGAATGGCTAAAATAAAAAAAACACCAATGATAGCCTTTGCTGGAGAGGTTGTGGAGAAAGGGGTACACTCATCCATTGCTGGTGGGAATGCAAACTTGTGCAACCACTTTAGAAATCAGTGTTTCGGTTTCTCAGGAAATTCGGGATCAACCTACCCCTGGGCCCAGCAATACCACTCTTGGGAATATACCCAAGAGAAGCTCTATCATACAACAAAAGTATATGCTCTTCTATGTTCATAGCAGCATTGTTTGTAATAGCCAGAACCTGGAAACAACCTAGATGTTCTTCAATGGAAGAATGAATGAAGAAAGTATGGAATATATACATATTAGAGTATTATTCAGCAGTAAAAAACAAGGACTTCTTGAATTTTGCATGCAAATGGATGGAAATAGAAAACACTATCCTGAGTGAGGTAAGTCAGACCCAAAAAGAGGAACATGGGATGTACTCACTCATATTTGGTTTCTAGCCATAAATAAAGGACATTGAACTTCTAATTCGCGATCCTAGAGAAGCTAAATAAGAAGGTGAATCCAAAGACAAACATATAGGCATCCTCCTGAATATTAACCTTCATCATGCGATGAAAGGAGACAGAGACAGAGACCCACATTGGAGCACCAGACTGAAATCCCAAGGTCCAAATCAGGAGCAGAAGGAGAGAGAGCACGGGAAAGGAACTCAGGACCGCGAGGGGTGCACCCACACACGGAGACAATGTGGAGGTTCTATCGGGAACCCACTAAGGCCAGCTGGCCTTGGTCTCTAAAAGCATGGGATAAAACCGGACTTGCTGAACATAGCGGACAATGAGGACTACTGAGAACTCAAGAACAATGGCAATGGGTTTTTGATCCTACTGCATGTACTGGCTTTGGGGAGCCTAGGCAGTTTGGATGCTCACCTTACTAAACCTGGATGGAAGTGGGTGGTCCTTGGACTTCCCACAGGTCAGGGAACCCTGATTGCTCTTCGAGCTGATGAGGGAGGAGGACTTGTTGTGGGGGGGGATGGGAGGTGGTGGTGGGGAGGAGGCAGAAATCCTTAATAAATAAATAAATTTAAAAAAATAAAAAAAGATAACAAAAATAATTAGAGAAACAACCCTTCACAATAACCACAAATAATGTAAAACATCTTGGAGTAACTGTCACCAAACAAGTGGAAGATCTGAATGACAAGACCTTTAAATCTTTGAAGAAAGAAATTGAGGAAGACACCAGAAAATGAAAAGATTTCTCATGATCTTGGGTAAGTAGAATTAACATAGTAAAAATGACAATCTTACAAAAAGCAATCTACAGATTCAGTGCAATGCCTTTCAAAATCCCAGCAGAATTCTTCACAGACCTTGAAAGAACTCAACTTCATATTATGAAGCAGAAAACCCAGAATAGCAAAAACAATCCTGTACAATAAAGGAACTTTTGGGGGCATCACAGTCCCTGACTTCAAACTCTCCTACAGAGCTACAGTAATGAAAACAGCCTGGTATTGGCATAATAACTTACAGGAGGACAAATGGAACCGAATCAAAGACCAAGATATCAATCTGTGATCACTTGATTTTTGACAAAGAAGCAATAAAAAAATACAAAATGGAAAAAAGAATGTATATTCAACAAATGGTGCTGGCATAACTGGATATAAACATGTAGAAGAATGAAAATATATCCACATGTATCACCATGCACAAAACTCAAATCCAAATGGATCGAAGACCTCAACATAAAACCCACCACACTGAACCTCAAAGAGCAGTATGTGGGAAGTACAGTTTCACACATTAGCACAAGAGACTACTGTTTAAATACAACACCAGTAGCACATACACACTGAGAGAAACAATGTTTAGGGACCTCCTAAAATTGAGAAACTTCTATAATGGAAAGGGCATGGTCAACAAGACAAAATGACAACCTACAGAATTGGAAAAGATCTTCACCAACCCTACATTGGACAGAAGGCTAATTTCCAAAATATTCAAAGAACTCAAGAAATTTGCCATCAAAGAAAAAATAATGCAATAAAAATTGGGTACAGACCTAAACAGAAAACTCTCAACAGATAAATCTAAAATGTCTGAAAGACCCTTAAGGAAATGTTCAGCATCCTCGGGCCTCAGAGAAATGGAAATCAAAACAACTCTGAGATTCCATCTTGCCCCTGTAAGAATGGCAAAGATCAAAGACAATGATGACACCTTAGACAACAAAGAGGACCCTAAAAGAGATATACATGGATCTAATCTACATAGAAAATAGAAAAGGATAAAATCTCCTGAGTAAATTGGCAGTGTGGGGATCATGGAAGACCTTGTATACAAGGTCTTTAATTCACTCATACTGTACTTTGATTACCAAAACTGTTTCATTGAGGAAAGGAAGCCTACCGTGTATTTACAATGAGTTGAAGATGTATTCTGTGATGTGTTACTTAAAGTAAAAGGTGTATGACATAATGTGCTACTTAAATTAAAATTGTTAATGATTATAGGATAGTCATATATTTTATTTCTGCAGTGACTTTTTAAGTTCATTTGCTCAACCCTGTGTATTTCACAGAGGATGATGTATGTGAAGGATTTATCTCAGCAGCAAGCACTCACTTGTTTCATTAGAAACTTCATTTTGTAGGCAGGGACTGCAATCAAAACAGCAGGCTGCCATTCCCTGCTGCCAGATTTTTCTGAATCCAGGACCACAATCAGCACTGCACACAGAGTGTGGCATCTGAAGAAAATAAGACACAAGTTGTTATCAGTTTTACCTACTCCTTCTATAACTATATTATTTTGTCATGCTGTAATATCAATAAACTTAGAGTGACCAGATTAAACTTAATATATTTTATAATGCCAATCATATGATTTTATATACATAAACTGATGTAAAGTTGAATAGCTTCCCAATCCTAGAAATTTAGAAAAAAGAATGTTTTTTTTTGCTGTAGGCAAACATTTTATAGCTTGCAAACTGATTTTTATACTTAATTTTCATCACCTTGACACAAAGTACATTAAAATGTTAGAAGGAAAATTAACTAAAGTATTTCTCTCTATTAAACTAAACTAGCCTGCTGTCAAAATACTTAAGCATTTTATTAGTGGGTCATTGATGTAGGACTGGCCAACTCATTGTTGTCAATACTATCCCTAGGCAGGGCTGTATGAGAACTAAAGCAAAGAAAGACAGTAAGCAGTGTTCCTTCAGGGTGTATGATTTAGGAGCAATTTCTAGATTCCTGTTATGTCATCCCTTTCCTGTAGCTCATGAGCCAAATCAAACCTTATCCTCAATTTGATTATGGTCAGTGTTTGATCACAGTAATAGCACAAAAAGCTAGGATGAACGGACATCTGAAACAAGGGGAATATCTCTTCAAATGTCAGATAGAACACATAAACTCCAAAAATACCACTGCAAAGCATGACAAACAGATTATTAAGAAAAAACAGCTAAGTAGGAAGAGCATGGTGTAATTGTGGTGAGAAAGTGTTGAACTGATGTGTATTGAGCTGAAAGTTGGGGTGTTTCCTGACATCAATGTGCTTTAGAAAGACTGCAAATATTTGGGGAACATGAAGAAAAGTTAGGTTTATTAAAGTTAATTGAAGAATTTATTAAAGTTTAAAATATAAAAGCTTTTTATAATCAAAATTCTCAAGATAGTGATCTATATACAGCTTTAGATTGCTTCTGATTTTTGGGTGCTCACTCTGCATTCTTCAGTATTTAGTTCTGTGTCAAAAATCAGTGTCTCCTGGAGTAGGAACTCCTCCAGCCAGTAACCTTTAAGTTACCAACCAACTTGGGTGTGGCCTTTTATACTATAAATGTTGATATAAAACATGTGCTTGCTCTCTCTTCTCACTGCTGGATTTGGTTCCTGTTCTTCTTTCCTGAAGAGGGCTGTTTTATCTGTGAGTCTACTCCTAAATAAATAATCCTTTATTATACTCAATTCTGAGCTAGTGTGGGACTTCCTTCTAGCATCCATCTTCATTCTATTATACATGGGCTCTTATATGTATTCCACAATATAATTAACTACAGATTTTCTCTTTTTATTCTTTTATTGAAACAGGGTCTCGAAAGATAGTGTTACTAGACCTCAGATCCCTAAATAAAGATTTTGAGTCTTTTATTACACAGAGGTCTGCCTTGCATGCCTCCTGAATGCTGGAATTGATCATTTATGCTAACAGATGGTACATTTCTTCCCTTTTTAAAATTGTATTTAATGCTTAGCATTTTGTTTTTGTATTTAGTAAGATATTAAAGATTCTTTTCTAGAAGAACAGAGAAAATTTATAGCCTTTTTCATTTTCTGTTCATTTCTCTTGATCCAGAGTCTCTATATGCAACCCTAAATCACTTGGACTTGCTATGCAGGCCAGACTGTCCAAAAGAAAAAGAATTTTGTATACTTCTGTCTCCCAATAGTTTTACTTAAAGATATTTACAACCACATGTTGTGCGAGAGGGCCTGCTTTTGGTCCTGGCCACCCTGCTAGCTTACACCCAAAATAACTACATAGAAATTATATTAATTAAATTTCTGACTGGCCCATTAGCTCTAGCCTCTTATTGGCTAACTCTCACATCTTGATTAACCCATTTCTATTAAATCTGTGTATCACCATGTGACTGTGGCTTACCCGCAAGATTCTAACCTATATCCATTTCAGGCTGGAGATTCATGGCATCTCCATGGCGGCTCTCCATCTGACTCTGCTTTCTTCCTCCCAGAATTCAGTTCTGTCTACTCTGCCTACCTAAGTGCTGCCCTATCAAAAGGCCAAGGCAGTTTTTTTTTATTCAACCAATGAAAGCAGCACACAAACAGAAGTACCTTCTACACCAACCACATACACATGCCTCACTTATGCTTTTATTGGAAATTCTGTTTCTCTTCATGTAGCACAATCTAGTAAACATGATTGCCATATGAAAAAAACTTTTTAATATAATCAGGCTGGAAAAAAATCAGTAACTACAAAAAACTATTAAATCAAGATGTGTTTCTTCTATTTTGTTAGGATTTTGTTTGTTTTAAATTTTACCTCTGAATGAATGTTAAATGCTGTCAAGAGTACTTTCTGTACATATTTGGATAATTATTCAGTCTTATACATCAGTATATTTCTGTGCCACATTTACTTAACTTATTTGTATATTTTGAACCATCTTTGTAACCTTTGAGTGAAGTTATGTTTATCATTCCAGCAGATCTTTCTGTTGTTTGTTGAGATACATCTTTTAGTCTTTAGTTGAGAATTTTCAATCCATTCCTATCAAAGTGTTTAGTCTCTCATTTTTATATTGTGTTTGATTTCCACAAAATCCCTTTCCATCATATTTATAGAAAATATCTCTTCATGTCTGCAATTGGCATTTGTTTTAAGAGGCCAAAATTAATGTTGATTTTTTAAACCAATCTTTTTGCTTGTTTACTATGATTAGAGAATGAGAAGGTTAACATTTGTTTTTGAGAATTATTTGCTAATTATTTTTCACTTTTGAGATTGTTATGTTTGATACTTTTTGTTTGTTTGTTTTTGAGAAAGGGTTTCTCTGTAGCTTTGGAGCCTGTCCTGGAAATAGTTCTTGTAGACCAGGCTGGTCTTAAACTAACAGAGGTCTTCCTGCCTCTGCCACTTGAGTGCTGGGATTAAAGATACATGTCACCAATTCTGGGTTTATATTTAATAATTTTATACCAACTGATTTTCCATATGGTGTTCTATTTGTCTCTCTTGACCACTTTCATTCACCTTACCTTTTAGTGTGTAGGGGTTCTTCAAGTGTCTTCTATAGTACTGTCAGTGTGGTTATGAATTCCTATAGTTTATAGACATCATTGAGCATTGATCTGTCTCTGTATTAGTTATGGTTTTCTAGAGTAACAGAACTTATGGAATGCATTTGTCCCTGTCTCTCTCTCTGCCTCTATGACTCTCTAATCCTCTCTCATAAAGAAATCCTGCTTCTTTATAGCCAGTCTGGCTTACACAGCAAGTCCAAGTGTGGTGCAGGAGAATTGTTTGTATTCTGTCAATCATGTTTTGAATAAATGCTGATTGGCCAGGCAGAAAATATAGGCAGGTCAACGAGACAGGAAGTAGAGGCATGGTGATGAGAACAGCAGTATTCTGGGAAGAAGGAAGTGCTTCCCCAGTCCTGCCCAGACCACGGAAGAAGCAAGATGTACTCTACCCAGCTGAGAAAGGTACCAAACCATGTGGCTAATGTAGATAAGAACAATGGGTTAATATAAGCTACAAGAGTTAACAAGAAGCCTGAGCTAATGGGCCAATCAGTTTTATAACTTATGGAGATCTCTGCTTGATTTTCTTTGGTGCTTGCCAGCTGTGGAGTATCAGGCAGGACAGAAACCACAACAAGCCAGCCCTCATGTTATACAAGTGAGTTAGGGTTGCATATAGAGATCCTGGCTCATTGTTTTTTACTGCTGAGTAGTACTCTAATATGTATGTATTCCATACTTTCTTCATCCATTCTTCCATTGAAAGGCATCTAGGTTGTTTCCAGGTTCTGGCTATTACAAACAATGCTGCTATGAACATAGTTGAAAAGGTTTTTCAAGCAAATGGTCCTAAGAAAAAAGCAGGTGTGGCCAAACTAATTTCTAACAAAAGGGAGTTCAAACTAAAATCAATCAGAAGAGATCAAGATGGACACTTTATACTCATAACATCAGGAGGAAGTCTCAATCCTGAATATCTATGCCCCTAACATAAAAGCACCCACTTATGTAAAAGGAATATTCCTAGAATACAAGGCAGACATCAAACCACACACACTAGTAGTGGGAGACTTCAACACACCTCTCTCACCAATGGACAGGTCAATCAGACAGAGAAGCTCTTCTTTGAACACTCAAGAATCCCACCATAATAAACCCTGTAGTTACTGAAGGGCTCAATAAAACCCAAGTGAATTCCTGCCAAGAATAAGGCAACTGAGAGAATTGGAATCTATGACTGCAAACCCTTTAACAGCTGCTAACAGGTGGCATTTTGGGGTAAGATTTTTCTATATTAGCTTCATCAAGGAAATGCACTTTTAAAGGCAGTTCCAAGCTTGTCCTCTATAATACTGGGATTAGAATCACACATCAATCTACACTTGGCCAAAGTCTGGCAAGGTGAGTCTTTCTTACTGTTCTTTTTGTGCATTCTATCCAAATGTTGAGATCTAGCCTGGGTCACATATCCAGTTCTTGGGTGTAGTCGAGCTATCCTTACCTCCAGTCTTCAGTCAGGAAACCCTCCTTTCACCACCTACTGATTGGTCTCTTACATGCCATATTCCACACTCCTCAGTTAGCCAGATTTTGTACATGCATTTTTGGGATTTATCCTGATAGGCATCCTCATCCATGCATCTTTCTAAACCAACATGTATAACTCCACACTCTGTTTTGACCAGGAAGCACTTCCTGGACACTGCTCAGGCCCCTTTGTCCACCTGACATCAAGGCACATCAGGCCCAATCCAACACACTCATCCTGCATTCTTCCTCATGAGTGTTTATATCAGACACTTCTTGAATTTTGCATGCAAATGGACAGAAATAGAAAACATTATCCTGAGTGAGGTAAGCCAGACCCAAAAAGAGGAACATGGGATGTACTCACTCATATTTGGTTTCTAGCCATAAATTAAGGACATTGAGCCTATAATTCGTGATACTAGAGAAGCTAAATAAGAAGGTGAACCCAAAGAAAGACATATAGTCATCCTCCTGGAGATTAACTTTCATCAGGCAATGAAAGGAGACAGAGACAGAGACCCACATTGGAGCACCAGACTGAAATCCCAAGGTCCAAATCAGGAGCAGAAGGAGAGAGAGCACAGCAAGGAACTCAGGACCGCGAGGGGTGCACCCACATACTGAGACATTGGGGATGATCTATCGGGAACTCAACAAGGCCAGCTGGACTGGGTCTGAAAAAGCATGGGATAAAACCGGACTCGCTGAACATAGCAAACAATGAAGACTGCTGAGAACTCAAGATTAATGACACTGGGTTTTGATCCTCCTGCACGTACTGGCTTTGTGGGAGCCTAGGCAGTTTGGATGCTCACCTTACTAGACCTGGGTGGAGGTGGGAGGTCCTTGGACTTCCCACAAGGCAGGGAAGCTGGACTGCTCTTTGGGCTGATGAGGGAGGGGGACTTGATTGGGGTAGGGGGAGGGATATGGGAGGCGGTGGAGGGGAGGAGGCAGAAATCTTTAATAAATAAATAAAGAAGAGCTTCTCTGAAAAAAAAATAGAGACCCTGGCTCCAGAGAAATGGGAAGAAATTGGAAAATAATATAAATTTTCTCCATTCTTTTTGAAAATCCTATTTATCTATACATCTATCTATCTACATTAAAGGTATGTATCATTATCATACAATGTAAAACATGTCTTTCTACCTCAAAGATTTAAATGACAAGTGAATCTTCCTACTTCAAATTTAGTGAAAATATTTCACATGTGTGCTATCTTCTTTTGGGTTTGAATAACTTACACATGTAGTAAAAATGTATAACCATGAAAGCAGTCACATCCTTGTTTGATTATAAATGAAATTTTTGATAAGCAAGTAATCATGTTTGGAAATATTGTCTTTCACTGGTCAAATTTCATCACTGATAACCTCCACTTTTAATAGTTCATTAAGGAAGTCCAATTGGAAGCAGACAAGGTTGCCAGGTAAAAGTTGGGAGCATGGGGGTTTGAAAAAAGGGGAGAGGGGAAGAAAGGGGGGAGAAGGGGTGGATTGGAAAGAGCTTGGTGGAGTGGCATGGTTGAAATGGAGGAAGGAGGGATATGGGAGCAGGGAAGGAGATATCTTAATTGAGGGAGCCATTTTGGAGTTGGCAAGAGGCTTGGCTCTGTAGGGTTCCTAGGAGTCCACAGAGATGACTCCAGCTAGGATACTGGGCAGTAAAGGAGAGGGTGCCTGAACTGGCCTTGTCCCATAGTCAGACTGATCTTGAATATACTATAGGACCTTTGTCCAGTGATAGATGGAGATAGAGATAGAGACCTGCATTGGATCACTGGACTGAGCTCCCAAGATCCAGTTGAAGAGTGGAAGGAGGAAGAATAAGAGCAAGGAAGTCAGGACCACCAGGGGTTGGTTCACCCACTGAGACAGTGTGCCTGAACTAATGGGAGCTCACCAACTCCATTTGAACTGGGACTGAATGAGCATGGGGTCAAACTGTACCCTTTGTTTTTTTTTAAATTTATATATTTATTAAGGATTTCTGCCTCCTCCCCGCCACTGCCTCCCATTTCCCTCCCCCTCCCCCATCAAGTCCCCCTCCCTTATTAGCTCGAAGAGCAATCAGGGTTCCCTGACCTGTGGGAAGCCCAAGGGCCGCCCACCTCTATCCAGGTCTAGTAAGGTGAGCATTCAAACTGCCTAGTCTCCCCCAAAGCCAGTACGTGCAGTAGGGTCAACAACCCACTGCCATTGTTCTTGAGTTCTTAGTATTCGTCATTGTCCACTATATTCAGCTAGTCCGGATTTATCCCTTGCTTTTTCAGACCCAGGCCTCCTGAATATTAACCTTCATCAGGCGATGAAAGGAGACAGAGACCCACATTGGGGCACCGGACACAAACCTCAAGGTCCAAATCAGGAGCAGAAGGAGAGGGAGCACGAGCAAGGAACTCAGGACCGCGAGGGGTGCTCCCACACACTGAGACATAGGGGATGTTCTATCGGGATCTCAAACTGTACCCTTTGAATGTGACTGACAATTGGGGCAGACTGAGGGGCCAATGATAATGGCACTGGGATTTGTCTCTACTGCATGTACTGGCTTTTTGGGAGCCTATTCTATTTGGATGCATACCTTCTTAAGCCTGGATATTGGCTTAGACTGTGAGAAGCCTTGGACTTCCCACAGGGCAGGGTACCTTGCCCTCTCTTAGGACTAAAGGAGGGTGTGGGAGAGGGTTGTGAGCGGCGCGGGAGGGAAGAGGGAGGAGGGTAAGAAGTAAAAATTTTGATTGGTATTAATAAAGTAATAAGAAAGGGTCCATGCCTTATCTATAAGGCACCTTTCTATGAAATGTTTTTCTTTCCTAAAGTCTTCAATTTCCTTTTTTTAATCAGTATAAATCAAATTCTAAGTAAAATATGTAATGGGAAAGTTCTCTTCTTATATTATATGTTTAGTATTCAAATGGCTCCTGTCTCTAAATGGCCACATGTGTCAATGCATTTTGGGAAATTACTATTACATATTATTGGATATACTGCTAATACCTTAGTGAGTTTTTTACAAATTTGATTATTTTACCATATCCCCTTGGTTTCATATATCTTTCAGTGGTCCTTATTTTTATCTTTGTCATAGTTTCAGTTTTTTAGCTCTTTTTTCTTTTCTTCAATACTTACCATCCTTTATTCAACTTGAAATATTCCCTTTGTTAGATTTCTCTCTATAATTTTAATTGTATTTGTTTGGTCTTTTCTTTACATATTTTAGTTTGATTTTTTCATTATTTTGTACCTTTTAGAAAATATTTGTCACATGCTCACTCAGTTCCTTATAACATTCAAATTTTAATGATTTCATTGACTTCTCCTGGAGGATTTGTGTCCTCTTTGGTATTTGGAAATATTGCTATAATAATTCCTTGAATTCTCTTTTAAATATGTCATTAAGAATAATCTTATTTTAGCCTATGACTATAACATTGGAGTTGTATTATTTTGATGTCTTTAAATTTTTGTTCATTTGTTTTTCAATTCTGGGAGTAGAGCACTGGTTTTCATGTTCATAATCTTCTGTTTAGCCTCAGGGGACATTTTGTAATGGTAAAGTGAGACTTGGTAAGAGCACACTTGAAAAATAATTTCTGCTCCCTTAATGGATATATAGTTCAATAGCTACACACTCAGGGAATAAATATCCTCCTTACTTTAAGGAAGAATATTTTTGCAGAATTTATACTATCTTGGATACCTGAAACATAATTTTAGATTAAGCCTGAAGACTTTTCTGAACCTAACACCTTGATATTTCAAGTCACTTTATACTGGAGAAACTTGAATTAGATACCTTAAAACCCATCACATAAGAATTCACAATTATAACAATTCTTAGACCCATAATGGAAGTCATTATTTATAAATGTTCAAGAGCCATTTCTTTTACTAACAATATGTTCTTCCCACACAGATAAGGGAACTAGACACACACTTCTTTGTTTGAATGAAAATATAAAAGAATTTATGGGATCAAGTAAAGTTCCTCTAATGAGTAATTTCCTTAACAGGATATAACAGGATATATTTCAGTGTTGGAGAAATGGTAGAACTGTAAATAACAATTGCTGATCATGTCTAAGGCCCTGGTTTGGTTTTTAGTTTGCCACTAAGCTGTCTCCACGTCCCAGGTATCCAAATCATTGTGTTGGCATTCATATGTACCACATATAGCAGTTTTGCACAGACATTTGTACACACAAAACACTCAAACCTACTTAAAAGAAAAATGAGAGAAAGAACAAAATTATAATTCATAGGTTATCTAAAGGGGTCATACAAATGTCAGCTTACTGTACCGTTAGAGACATTGGCAATTTAACCTGTTGGTAAAAATGCTTAAAGCATATTATATAATAAAAATAATGATTTGCATGTATTTTCTTTGCTCCCTCTTACAATTATCATAGTCTTTCAGTATCTTTATTAAAGGCTTAGCAGAAAAGACAAAAATCACTATGTGGTAATTAGAATGGCCACAAGAGAATATGGCTCACTTTACAGGAAATAATATAGAACAGTGGTAAAAAGAAGTTTATTCCAAAATAAATATATTCTGGAATAATAATAATTCACTGTATGCATGTCTGAAATCCTCTAATAATTGAAAACACCTCAAATCAAAAAGTAAACATTCCCTATTTTAAAATCTATTCCTTTGCACTAGGTTACAAATTAGGCACAAATGGACCCATTGACAATGTTACTACTGTACAATGGAAATGAATACAGTTAGGTCAGACCCACCTGTCTATTTCCTGTTGACTGTTCTATCATGTCTTCATATAAAAGCAGCTGTTTACCATGTGGAAAATATGTGCTAAACTCTCCTATCTTTATCTTAAGTCCAAGACCATATGGAAAATTCCAAATCTGAAAAATGTCATACTCTTCCTGAAGTTTTTCTTTCTGGTTCATATTCACTCTGTCCCCAACTGGATTAATGAAGCTTGTTTTCCTCAGAAAGGAGTGCAGCTGAAAGAGACACACCATTCTATAGTGTATGTGCCCTTTCTTGAAGTTATAAAATGTATTCTGAATTCATCTTAAAGTCAATATTATTGAAGTTTTCCAGGGAACAAACATCAATAAATCAAGTGCAACAATAAAATTATCATAAAGTTCCTAGAATTTAAGTTATTTCATGGGAAACTACTAAACAAAAACACAGACATATATGCAGACACCAAACATTGATATGAAAATACACACAGAGAGTGAGAGAGACATACAGAAGACTCACATCCATGTAGACATACATAATAAAACTGCATTTCATACACACATTTAAGCTTTGACACCTGCATGAAAATAAAGTCACACATAGACATATGCACCAAAATAGATACACAGAAACAGAAACCTGCAAAAACACATACACAATCCAATACACACATGTACACACTCATGGACAAATACACACAGAAAGATATACACAGATAGAAAGACCCACACAGAGATATTGACATAGACAGATTTATGCTCATATCCCAAGATAAATTTACAGAAAGACAGACAGATACACACACATATACACACAGTGAGAGAAACAGGTATATACACATGTGCATGCAATACACAACACACAGATAGATAAAAGTAAACACTTGCACTGAAAAAAAAAACAAAATATTTACAGAAACAAACACCTATACAGAAAGACATTGACAAAAGACAAATTTATACTAGGTAACACAGAGAGATAGATATGAAGATAGACAAGAATACATATGTACAGAGCAACACAGATATACACACAGATACACAGAAACACACACACAGTGAGAACCATCCATTCACATTCATAGATACACATGGATGTCCTGAACTGAAGAATAAGTACTCTTTACTATGTAACTACTCTCACTCAGAAGGTGAAATGAGATCGGCAGAGCCTAACACAGGAATAAAGCAGTTCAGAAAACTTGCAAAAACCATCTCATACACTTATTACCACAATAAATGAGCAAGGATCCATTTTCTCATCATGGACAGGATTAATGAGGAAGAACTGTTAAGTTTACAATATTAGAACAGGTGTCATGATATTCAGGTGCTCTGTAACAAAAATAAGTCATCTCGCTTGATATATTGTTTCTTTCACACCATTGTTTTTGCATTAAGATTCATACCAACCTCTAAATTTACATTATTACCAGAAAATATTCAAGAATCTTTCTATTTTATAAAATATTTTTAATCAAGCAAATTTGGGCATTTGACAGATGCTTAAAGACTACGACATCAAATTTCATCCAAAAGAAGAAACACTACCTTCAAACAATGAGCATAATATCCTTTCCAATTATCTGCTTGTTGAAGAAACATCTCATGGAGAGCATGGGCCACAGCATACACTGCATTATATATGTCATAACTGTCATCACTAAAGGCCATGTCTAAAGTCTGTACCTTTAGCCATTGTAGTGAGGCATTGGGTAAACAATTCCTCAAGATCTTACACTTAGAATCTGAGAGTTCACACTTCAAGTTCATCCACTCCAGACTTGCCAGGTATTCATCTGTGTATTTGAGAGGGTTCAATGTCTGGACAAAAATTTTAAAGCTAGAAATCTCAGCATGGTGGTGTGCAAAAGCTAGTGTACCATGGGATGAATTAAGTTGAAAGTCTCTCTTACTTGTGATGACATCCCACTGTGAGGTGGTGACCCATATTCTCTGTATACCTAGAGATTGCCACCTTCTAAAGCTCACAGCTAGAGTACTGTCTGTGTCACCATAAATGATAACCACATTTGTGGATGATGTCATGATTTGGTTATAATAAACTTCAGCTCTTGACTGGAATAAATGCATTTCGACTGGAATCATATTCACAAAGGCAAAGCAAATTGTATTTTTTTCCATCTCTCTCCTCAAGTGTGAGAGAAATTGAATACCCTGATCATTGTCTGAGATGGCCAGTCCAATCCAGTTCCAGTTGAATTGAAGCATCAATGACACCATGGCAATGGCTAGAGATGTGTCTTTAGGGGCCATCTGATACAGAGAGGGAAATTGTTCATGATTGCTCAGGATGGGATGGAAAGGCCCATAGATAAGGTGAAGGACCTAGGGCACAGGAAGCAACATGAGATAGCATGCACTTTTAAGGGCTTACAAACACACTTTCAGCAAAGAGTTTCTTAAAACCCTATTACCTGTTACTTCTTCCCTCATCAACAAGTCTCTGAATAGTAACCTTGAACTACACTGTTTAACAAAAGTATGAAGCTAGTATCCTCCTCACAATCTTCTTAGCATCTAGGAATTGTAACAATAAAATCAGAATTTCTTGCAAACCTGCAACACAAAATCTCACCTGTAGAGATTCGTAGAAATTTAGGACTATGCCTAACATCACAGATGTTGCCCAGTCTGGTCCTGAAAGCACTATTATACACATAGGCTTTTTTCGACAGGAATAATTAGGAAGAATATCAGGATTTTCTTCATAAACATGCATGAGACTGTTTAAATGTGACACAGTCTTACAACCACCTTCTTGAAAATCAAATACTAATGATGTGTTTGATAAAAGACCAGGGTTCCTATTGACTTCATCCATGGAAAAAGCTAAGGCCAGTGCAAACTGGTTGTGTTCAGCTGTTGTTCTGTAAAAGGGTATGACAATAAGTATGGACAGAGATCTACAGATAAACCCAAGTAGTAAAAAAAAAGAATGTTCCTGAACTGGACAGTATTCCCAACCACCCCCAAATCTAAAACACATTGCCTATGCTGTGAGATTGGAATGACATAAGAAACTGCAAGCTTGCAAAAACTTTCAAAGCTCATCACAATGCATATGCCATAAGTAAGATGGATCATTTGCATCTTCCAAATAATGTGTTGTCTATTTCTGGTATTTGAGTGCTTACACTAAAGATAAAGACAATGGCAGAGGTTTTGACCAAACAGTAAAATTACTTATGTATTCATTTGAAATCATCGAACAATATGAAAAATTCATGTGAAATGTGAGCTAATGAGTATTTCTTATGAAATTATCTGAACTGGCTAAGGCAGTCAAATAATGCCTGAGGAGTACACAATGGTCTAGGCAACATTTCACTCTAGTGCTTTCAATTCTTCATAATCAATGGGCTTTATAGTTAACACATACCCTCAGATGTTGTTCTTTTTTCACTCTGGTCTGTCTAATACAGGTGTAAAATATTTTTAAAGATTTATTTTTAAATAAATTCAAATACCAGAGATGTGTTTAGTAAAGTTGTATGTATGTGTTCACCAATGTGTATCAACAGGATTAATGCTTATAAAGTACATAAACAGGAAATAGATTTCAAAGTTTCAAATGTTATTTCTTTGAAGAAATGTTATTTCTTCAAATGTTAAATGCTTTTTCTATGGACTAGACTGGCCTCAAATGTACAGAAATACACCAGTTCCAGGTTCTTACTGTAGAGATTAAAGCCATTTGCTAACTCTCCAATATTGTTCACCTATTTTATAATTATACAGACATGTTATATATTCATACTGCGTATATCTTACCAACATACTTTTTCTTCTACAAAACAGCTTTGACTACCTTTTCAGTTAGAGTAACACAAAAATAGCATCCTAAATAAATTTGTATATACTTGTATAACATCTTTGTAAAATGTAAGAAAAATGTTTTTTGAGGAAGTTTTGTAATAAAAAAAATGGGCAACAGGTAAGTTGGGAGTGAATAATACCAATTTGTTTTCATGTTTTGGAAAGAATAACAACTTCTGTCTCTTTCTATTCATTTCATATTATCTGACCAGTAACTATCAATCATACCTCTTCATTCTGAATGATTCACTCAGAGTTAAATATAGTATGTTTCCTACCTAGAAACTGTACCACTCTGGTGTCTTTATGTATTTACTTGTACATTTTAAAAATAAAAATAATTTTAGAATATTCTTTATTATCACACAGAAAATGCACCATTTAAAATTTTAGAAAAACACAAGAATTTTTGAATAGAGCTTGTGAAGCTCAAAAACTAATTCCTGCACACTAAACATTAAGAAGTATCAATCTCTTGTATACTTAGAGTGACCCAGTGAACTAAAGTGTTATGTTTGATAACAGCTCTCAACAATTCACAAAATCAAAATGTCTTACAGTGTTCACATTTATAAAATATGCAGTTATAATTACTAAAATTTATCAAAGCAAAAATAAGAGGTAAATGGGTTATAAGTGTTAGAAAAATAAAAAAAATACAAAGAGAGAAGACATATGTTTCTTAACTAATGACAAAAAAGAGTTAGCAGGTAACTCCTCTCTTTCCATTCTCAAGTGTTACCAAGTATCACATGCCACAGGTGTCACTTAGGTAAGTGACAAGGGATGTGGCAGCCTTACTTTTCAAAGAATTCAAACATATCTTTTATTCAATTCAAAAAATTCACATATCTCTCTTTAGTAAAGAATAAATAATCCCTTCTTTACTGAAGAAAGAGTGAAGAAATGGAATTTGAAATCAAAGGAGAGTGATTGTACTTGTGTAAAAGAGATATGTGGACAAATAGGGGCACATATGATCTTCACAATGGACTGGTCTATTTCCATTCTCAATGCAGCTTTAGAAGACATTGTGTGATCATGTGCAGAGCATCTAAGAGAATTACTATATATCTATGTGAAAATTTTCTGCAGCTAGTTGTGCCACAAATATTAGTTGAACTAAAACATGCATTAAGACCTACATATTGCTCTGCAGGGCCTCTACTCCCTGCATACTGCCTTTTTCTTCCTATCCCACCCAGCTTGCATCCAGAACCCTCCCCACTTCTGCCTCCCTGCCCTCTTTGGGCACATATCATCACCCAGCTCAGCCTGTCTGGGCGCTGGGTCCGAATCCTCAGGGCAACCAGGCAGGCGGGAGTTCCTTTGTTTCAATAGCCTGTCTGCACCAAGCAAGGTAGGCACTTTGTTTACGAGCTACCCAACCATCACAGAGACCTAATCTAGGCGCCAGGAGAGCCAACATTGGGGTGAATTTCTGAACTTGCGGCAGCAGCCCGGAACAGGAACTCGGAAGTTCCTCAACCCCCTATCCTTTCTGGGCTCTCTGCAGGGCCTCTACTCCCTGCATACTGCCTCTTTCTTCCTATCCCACCCAGCTTGTATCCAGAACCCTCCCCCCTTTTGCCCCCTGCCCTCTTTGGGCACATAACATCACCCAGCCCAGCCTGTCTGGGCGCAGGATCCGAATCCTCAGGCCAACCAGGCAGGCAGAAGTTCCTTTGTTTCAAAAGCCTGCCTGCACCAAGCAAGGTAGGCGCTTTGTTTACGAGCTACTCAGCCAGCACTGAGACCTGATCTCAGCGCCAGGAGGGCCAGCATTGGGGAGAGCCATCATTGGACATGGAGATCTGATCTAGGCACCAGGAGAACCATCACTGGGAAGGCAAGGAGACCTGATCCTGTAAAAGAAGATCCATAGGGGAGCATTCGGAGGAAGAGATGGGCAGGCACCAATGCAAGAATTCACCCAACAATCTGAAAAGCAACACGAAGCCATCAGAAACCAGCGACCTCAGAACGGGAGGACATGAACACCTTAATCAAGAAGAAGTAGAAAAAATTGACTTTATGAAAGTGATTGACGCCCTTAAACAGCATGTAAAGAATGCCCTTATAGAAATGGATGAGAAGTATAACAGACAGTTTGAAGAATTGAGTAAATCAGTGAATGATACCCTAGAAAACCAAGGAAAAACAATCAAGGAGATAATGGAAACAGTTCGAGACTTGAAAACTGAAATGGAGACAAAGAAGAAAACACAAACAGAGGGCCAGCTGGACATGGAAAATCGAGGTAAATGAATAGAGACTACAGAAACAAGCATAACCAGCAGAATACAAGAGATAGAAGAAAGAATCTCAGATTCTGAAGATACCATAGAGAAAATAAACGCACTGATCAAAGAAAACAGCAAGTCCAACAAACTCTCATCACAAAACATTCAGGAAATCTGGGACACAATAAAAAGACCAAACCTAAGAATAATTGGAGTAGAAGAAGAAGTGCAGCTCAATGGTCCAGAAAATATATTTAATAAAATTATAGAAGAAAATTTTCCCAACCTAAAGAAAGATGTACCTATGAAGGTTCAAGAAGACTTGAAAAGGGAGACATAACCACAGACACAGAGGAAATTCAGAGAATCATTAGATCTTACTACAAAAGCCTGTATGCCACAAAACTGGAAAATGTAAAAGAAATGGACACGTTTTTAGATAAATACCATATACCAAAGTTAAACCAGGACAAGGTGAACAATATAAATAGACCTGTTAGTCGCAAAGAATTAGAAGCTGTTATCAAAAACCTCCCTACCAAAAAAAGCCCAGGACCAGATGGTTTCAATGCAGAATTCTACCAGAACTTCCAAGAAGACCTAATACCTATACTCCTTAATGTATTTCACAATATAGAAACAGAAGAGTCATTGCCAAATTCCTTTTATGAAGCTACAGTCACTGTAATACCAATACCACAAAAGACTCAACCAAGAAAGAGAATTACAGGCTAATCTCACTCATGAACATCGACGCAAAAATCCTCAACAAAATACTGGCAAACCGTATCCAAGAACACATTAGAAAAATTATCCATTATGATCAAGTAGGCTTCATCCCAGAGATGCAGGGCTGGTTCAACATACAAAAATCTATCAATGTAATCCATCATATAAATAAACTGAAAGAAAAAAACCATATGATCATTTCATTAGATGCTGAAAAAGCTTTTGACAAAATTCAACATCCCTTCATGATAAAAGTCTTGGAGAGATTAGGGATACAAGGGTCATACCTAAATATAATAAAAGCTATTTACAGCAAACCGACAGCTAACATCAAACTAAATGGAGAAAAACTCAAAGCCAACCCACTAAAATCAGGAACACGGCAAGGCTGTCCACTCTCTCCATACCTCTTCAATATAGTGCTTGAAGTTTTAGCAATAGCAATAAGACAACATAAGGGGATCAAGGGGATTCAAATTGGGAAGGAAGAGGTTAAACTTTCATTATTTGCTGATGATATGATAGTGTACATAAGTGACCCCAAAAACTCCACCAAAGAACTCCTAAAGCTGATAAACACCTTTAGTAATGTGGCAGGATACAAGATCAACTCCAAAAAATCAGTCGCCCTCCTATACACAAAGGATATGGAAGCAGAGAGGGAAATCAGAGAAACATCACCTTTCACGATAGCCACAAATAGCATAAAATATCTTGGGGTAACTCTAACCAAGGAAGTGAAAGATCTATTTGACAAGAACTTTAAGGAATTGAAGAAAGAAATTGAAGAGGATACCAGAAAGTGGAAGGATCTCCCTTGCTCTTGGATTGGGAGGATCAACATAGTAAAAATGGCAATTCTACCAAAGGCAATTTATAGATTCAATTCAATCCCCATCAAGGTCCCATCAAAATTCTTCACAGATCTTGAGAGGACAATAATCAATTTTATATGGAAAAACAAAAAATCCCAGGATAGCCAAAACAGTCTTATATAATAAAGGAACTTCTGGAGGCATTACCATCCCTGATTTCAAACTCTATTACAGTGCCACAGTAATGAGAACAGTGTGGTATTGGCATAAAAACAGAGAAGTCGACCAATGGAATTGTATAGAAGACCCAGATTTTAACCCACAAACCTATGAACAGCTCATTTTCGATAAAGGAGATATAAGTATACAATGGAAGAAAGAAAGCATCTTCAACAAATGGTGCTGGCACAACTGGATGTCAACCTGTAGAAGAATGAAAATTGACCCATATCTATCACCATGCACAAAACTCAAGTCCAAATGGATCAAAGACCTCAATATCAGTCCGAACACACCGAACCTGATAGAAGAGAAAATGGGAAGTACCCTACAACAGATGGGCACA
Organism: Microtus californicus; assembly: GCA_028537955.1. Classification (NCBI taxonomy): domain Eukaryota; kingdom Metazoa; phylum Chordata; class Mammalia; order Rodentia; family Cricetidae; genus Microtus; species Microtus californicus. Next base: position 30,563,318 of record JAQJZF010000002.1, on the reverse strand, counting down.
GGCGATCGCTTCCTAGGTATAACCCCAGCAACACAGACATTATGGACATCATTGAATAAATGGGACCTACTGAAACCTGAGAAGCTCTGTAAAGCAAAGGACACTGTCACCAAGACAAAAAGGCAACCCACTGACTGGGAGAAGATCTTCACCAACCCCACAACAGACAAAGGTCTGATCTCCAAAATATATAAAGAACTCAAGAAACTAGACCTTAAAATGCTAATTAACCCAATTAAAAAATGGGGCACTGATCTGAACAGAGAATTCTCAACAGAAGAAGTTCAAATGGCCAAAAGACACTTAAGGTCATGTTCAACCTCCTTTGCGATCAGGGAAATGCAAATCAAAACAAATTTGAGATATCATCTTACACCTGTCAGATTGGCTAAAATCAAAAACACCAATGATAGTCTCTGCTGGAGAGGTTGTGGAGGAAGGAGTACCCTCATCCATTGCTGGTGGGAATGCAAACTTGTGCAACCACTTTAGAAATCAGTGTTTCGGTTTCTCAGGAAATTCGGGATCAACCTACCCCTGGACCCAGCAATGCCACTCTTGGGAATATATTCAAGAGATGCCCGATCATATGACAAGGGCATTTGTTCAACTATGTTCATAGCAGCATTGTTTGTAATAGCCAGAACCTGGAAACAACCTAGATGTCCGTCAATGGAAGAATGGATGAAGAAAGTGTGGAATATATACACATTAGAGTACTACTCAGCGGTAAAAAACAACGACTTCTCGAATTTTGCATGCAAATGGATGGAAATAGAAAATACTATCCTGAGTGAGGTAACCCAGACCCAAAAAGATGAACAAGGGATGTACTCACTCATAATTGGGTTCTAGCCATAAATAAAGGTCAGTGAGTTTATAATTTGTTATCCTAAAGAAGCTAGATAAGAAGGTGTACCCAAAGAAAAACATATAGCTATCCTCCTGGGTATGGGAAGTAGACAAGATTGCCGGGCAAAAAATCGGGATCTTAGGGGTGGGGTGGGAGGGGGTAAGGGGAGATGGGGAGAGAAAAGTGAGAAGGGTAGGAAGGGGAGAACTTGGGGTAATGGGATGATTGGGATAAAGGAAGTTTGGATAGGGGAGCAGGGAAGCACATATCTTAATTAAGGGAGCCATCTTAGGGTTGGCAAGAGACTTGGACCTAGAGGTGCTTCCAGATTCCCAAGGCGAGGTCCCCAGTTAGTTCCTGGGGCAGTTGAGTATAGGGAACCTGAAATGATCCTATCCTATAGCCATACTGATGAATATCTTGCATATCACCATAGAACCTTCATCTGGCGATTGATGGAGATAGAGACAGAGGCCCACACTGGAGCACTGGACTGAACTCCCAAAGTCCCAATGAGGAACAGAAGGAGGGTGAACATGAGCAAAGAAGTCAGGACCACAAGGGGTGCACCCACCCTCGGAGACAGTGGGGCTGATCTATTGATAGCTCACCAAGGCCAGCTGAACTGTGACTGAAAAAAGCATGGGATAAAACCGGACTCTCTGAACATTGCGGACAATGAGGGCTGTTGAGAAGCCAAGGACAATGGCACGGGGTTTTGATCCTACTTAATGTTCTGGCTTTGTGGGAGCCTAGCCAGTTTGGATGATCACCTTCCTAGATATGGACAGAGGGGGGAGGACTTTGGACTTTCTACAGGGCAGGGAACCCTGACTGCTTTTCAGACTGGAGAGGGAGGGGGAGATGATGGGGGGAGGGGGAAAAGGGTGGGAGGAGAGGGAGGGAAATGGGAGGCTAGGAGGAGGCAGAAATTTTTTTCAATAAAATAAATAAATAAAAAAGACCTACATATTAATGTATGTTCATCAGCTTATTGTACTCTATGGCCATTTACTTGTACCCACTTATAATGACACTCAATGACACAGAATGGGGGTTCATTTGATAAGTCAATACCTGCTACTGTGCTATGAAAGCTGTAAAGAAGAGGGCTATATGTGATAGAACAAGGTAGAGAGTCCATTCTTCACTCAACTTCCAGTTGTGTAATTTGGAGATGTAAAATACGCTTGATGTATGTTTGCAACATAGGCTGTATCACAGTCCCATGATGCAACTTGGTAAACACTGTAAAAAGCATCAGATTACTTTTATTTTAATTTTTCCTTAGTATTTGCTTATTGCCTATTCAGAAAAGTTTTACTGTTGCCACATGTGTTTTGAACATTATGGAACCTTTCTCTGGGTTAATTAACAATTAATTGGCAAATGACTAAATCACCAAAGATAAAATATCAGTGGCAAAACAAGTCAATTATTCAAGTCAATTCTACATTGGTTTTCCTGGGAACATGGCTGCCAACATGAGTCCAGGTAGGACACTTTCATATTGAACTCTGCAAATCTCTCACTCTTTCAGTGCCAGCTCATTCTATCACCTGTTTTCTATCCCCCTTTCTACATTGTCCCAGTCCCCACTTCGGCAGAGTCTCCTACCTCTACCAGAGACCACAATGGCCTTTAGAATTCTAGGTAGACCATCCAACCTTGAACCTCCAGCACTGTCCATGTCCCATCGCTAGTATTCCTCATCTCCAGCCCTCCAGATCACAGGTGCTCCAGCTGAACAACACTGTAAGAAATTCATTATCTGGGGCTGGAGAGATGGCTCAGTGGTTAAGAGCATTGCCTGCTCTTCCAAAGGTCCTGAGTTCAATTCCCAGCAACCACATGGTGGCTCACAATCATCTGTAATGAGGTCTGGTGCCCTCTTCTGGCCTGCAGACGTACACACAGACAGAATATTGTATACATAATAAATAAATAAATATTAAAAAAAATTCATTATCCACCAGCAAATACACAACTGTTAGAGGTTGATATTGGGGGCCTAACTCTATTGTATACCACATTTTGGTGCCTCCCACTATATCCACAATCCCAAACACCTATGCATTGAAGTACTCCAGCCACAACATAGGGAGAGTCCCACTGGTGGAACAGTGACCAATCTGGCCTCCAGACATTCATCCACCAACTTAAGTGGAGATGCCATAAAGATTCTCAGGGCTCACTGGTCAGATGACAAAAGAGAAAACAGAAACAAAAGAAGGAAACACATACCCAACGAAGATAACTTAATAAATAATCACTTAGGCCTCTAATAACAAAAAACTCAGATGCCTAAACATCAGGGTAAATATACATTCAACAAGAGCTGGGGCAATACATCCCTGACAAAGCTAGCTATCTTACTAAGCAAGCACAACTGTTCCAGCACAGTTGAAGCACCTTATGACCAACTTTATGCAGATAATTAAGGACTTTAAAGAGGAAAATAATTAATCTCTGAAAGAAATTGAAGAAAGTACAAACAAAAAATATAGTAAATGAATAAATCCCTTAAAGAAAGCAAAAAAATCAGTTGAAAGAAATGAATAAAACTGTTCAAGAACTAAAAAGGTAATAGAAACAATATAGCAAACACAAAATGAGGTAATTTTGGAAATGGAAAATCTAGGTAGGCAAACAGAAACTACAGACACAAGCATCCGTGCTGCGGGAGCTCCTTCCGCTCCTTCAGCCAATAGCCTTTAAAATACCAGCCCACTTGGGTGTGGTCTCTTTCACTTTAAAAAGCAGCAGTAGCCCCTGCTGTCTCTCTCTCTTGCTTCTGGCTCTGCTTCTGACTGCTAGACTCCTTTCCTGGTTGTGCAGAGGGCTGTTGTCTAGGATGGTGATCTGTAAGTTTTTCCCTGTAAATAAATAACCAACCCTTTTATTAATCATAATTCAAAACTGGTGTGGGATTGTTTTGTGACTTACACCTTCATCTGGTGACCAACATGGGGCTCAAACCCATGACCCATTGATATAACCGTGATTTCAGCTTCAAAACAAAATACACAGACTAAAGAAATGAATATGAAAAGAGTATCCATCCTTCTAGAAATGACAATAAATCCTCAGAATCAAAGATAGTTATATCTCAGAGTTAATAAATGGAAAATAATAAGAAAAATGACCCAGAAAACAAAAACCAAAGCCTTCCCAACATCTAGAAAAATATACTTTAAGCCCAAATTAATCAAAGGAGAAGATAAAGGATATTATATTTTCAACATAGGAGTAATCCATAAAGATAACATTTCATTCTTAACATCTGTGCTCTAAATGCAAGGGATCTCATATTTGTAAAAGAAACATAACTAAAGCTTAAATCATACATTGTCATTCATCCATTGAGAGTGGGATATCTCAATATCTCACACTCTCCAAAGGACAGATCATCCAGACAAAAGCAAAGCAAAAAAAATACACCAGATCACAGATTTTATTAATGAAAGGACCTAACAAATATCTACAGAATGCTGAACCCAAGCACAAATGAATATTTCCTCTTTTCAGGACCTCATGGAACTTTCTCCAAAACTGACTACCTAATCAGTCACAAACCACGTCACGACAAATGCAAGAAAACTGTAATAACCCCATGAATCCGGTCAGACTACCACAGATTGAATTTTAATATTAACAATAAGAGAAAAACAGAAAGCTTTCACACTTGCAGAAAACAAGCAATTCTCAAATGATTTACTAGGGAATCAACACAAGAATAATGAAATTAAAGGCTTCCTAGAATTAAATAAGTATAATTAAAACATACACCCAAATTTATGAGACAAAGTGAAAACAGTTGTAAAAAAAAGTTCATTTATCAAAAAAATAGGATTATTTTACAAAAAACTGGAAAGATCTCATACTAGCAGTTTAATACACACTTGAATACACTAGGACAAAAAGAAGTAAGGACATTCAAGATGAGTAAACACAGGAAATAATCAACCTAATGTCTGTATACAATAAGAGAAATAAAAAGAGTCAATGAAACTAAGAATTGGTTTTTTGAAAAAATCAACATGATAGACAAACCCTTATCCAAACTAACTCAATGACAGAGAGTATATCCAAATCAGAAGTTAAAGGAGAGACATAATAATGGACATCAAGAAAATATTAATAATCATTACATCATACTTTAAAAGCTTGCAATTAACAAGACTGGAAAATCTAAAAGAAATGCATAATTTCTCAATAGATTTACCAAGCTAAATCAAGATCAGATAAGCAACTGAAATACTACTATGATCCCTAAGGAAATACTAGCAGTCTTTAATAGTCTTCCAACCAAATAAAGCCCAAAGCCAGATGGTTTTAGGACAGAATTCTACCAGATATTTCAGTATAAGCTAACACCAGGTTTCTTTAAATTGTTCCACAAATTATAAGCAGAAATAATATTTCCAACTTCATTTTATGAAGTCATAGTCATCTGACATACAAACCACAAATAATTCAACTATGAAAAAAATTACAAATGATTTCCCATTAGGAACACAAATATATAACTGAATCAAAGAACACATTGAAAAGATCATCCATTATGACCAAGTACATTTTCCCCCAGAGAGTAAGGGGTGGTTCACCATAAGAAAATCCTTCAATAAGTACACCATGTAAACAAACAAAAAGAAAAATACTACATGATAATCCCATTAGATGCTACAATACCTGTGACAAAATCAAGCAGCCCTTCATGACAAAATATGAAAGTAGAAATACCAGTGATATACCTTAACATAATAAAAGCAATTTACAGAAGTTCCAGGGTCAACATCAAACTAAATGGAAAGAAACTCACAACTTTCTCACTAAAATCTGGATCAGGTCAAGGTTGCCAATTGACTCTAAATCTATTCTATATAGTATTTGAAGATATACCAAGAGCAGTAAGATTGCCAAAGGAGATCAAGAGATTACAAAATAAAAAAGAAGAACTTAATGTATAGGTATTTGCAGAAGTTATGATAGCATATATATATATATATATATATATATATATATATATATATGTGATTCTAAAAATTCTAGGACAGAATTTCTACAGATGATCAATACCTAAAGTGGTACTAAACACACTGGTAGACCTCCTATAAACAAATGCCACCAAGACTAAGAAAAATAAAGGAAATGGCACCTTTTATGATAGTCAGAAATTTATGATAGGCAAAAATATCTCTGGGTTACTGCAGTAATATGAGTGGCGGGGCTGCATCCCCAGCACCCCGGCCGCCTGCTAGCTTATGCCTGAAATAACAACACACAAACTGTATTCATTTAAACACTGCTTGGTCCATTTCTATCTAGCCACCTCTAGGCTAATTTTCACATATTAATTTAGCCCATTTCTAATCTGTGTAGCACTGCTAGGTGCGCTTACCAGGAAGATTCTAGCCTACATCCATCCTGGGTCGGAGCTTCATCGTGTGTGCCCGGGAGAGGGGAGCATGGCATCTGCTCCAGAGAGCAGAGCTGTCGAGTCTGAGCTCACTTCGTCTTCCTCCCAGCATTCTGTTCTGTTTACTCCACCCACCTATGTTTTAACCTATGAGAGCCAACCAAGCAGTTTCTTTATTTTTTAACCAATGACCTTCCTCCATCATTTCCCCTTTTTCTGTTTAAACAAAAAAAAGGGAAGGCTTTAACTTTAACATAGCAAAATTACATATAACAAAACGGTTATCAAGTAAAAATTACAATAATCTTTACCATAACTAAGGAAAACTATAACTAACTATTCTTAACTCCATCAAAGACTCCAGAAAGATACAATATTACCTAAGCAAACAAAAAGTAAGCAACTTTCAAACTCTAGAAATGACAGAGACATCTCGCTGCCTGGACAGTCACCCAAAGTTCCTCTGTACCGTTGGGGCATCCATCTTCGGCCTACAGGCCCATGGTATCCAGAGACATTTCCATGAAGCAAGACATTTCAAAGTCAGTTCAGTCCTATCTGTTGTGTCCTGCAGAATGTCTTGCAGACTCTTTCATGAATCAGGAACCCCGAAAGATCATCTCACCTTTAAGCAAGTTCAGTAGTCCTCTCTCTGTGGGTTCTCTGTGTCCAGTTTATGCAATATTCCAGGCAAGAGCAGTTTCTTGCCCAAATGGCTATCGAACTCCATAAGGATCCTCTTCAATGCCCATCTTCTTCTTGAAGTAGATTGGTGCTGCCAGGAGCAGAGTGTCTCATTGTCATGAAAAACCCTAAGTTATTAAAACATTTAAAATGCCATATTCTATAATCTTTGAAAGATATAAAGAATGCCTATCTAAAATATATCTATGTACATCTAGAAAATCTTAACTAACATGACTACAAACTTGACTATTATGATTATCTATTAACAACCTATATATATTACATTTTTACATAAACTACACAATCACAATACCTTAATCCAAAGCAGAAATACATATACATATAACAAAATTGACCTTAAATCTCTATCAATAAAGAAAAATCTATACTAATGCAAATTATTCATATCTATATCATATCCCCCTTTAAATGTAAAAGAACATTTATAAACAATATTTGGGAATATGGGCACAGTTATTTCTCTCCAAACTGCTTCCTGCTGAATGGGGGTGCTGTTAATCAGATATTTCAGGGTATAACCTGTGTGCTAGGTTCATCTCAGTTGTCAACTGAGTGAAGTAATTTTCTGAAGGTGTTCACTGCAACCTTTCAGGAGGGCGTGGTCTATCATACCACATTGGGATGGAAGCAATCCACAGACTCTCACCCTCTGTGAAAACAAAATAAGAAACTCCTTTCCAAAGCATCATGTCCTTAGATCCAAATTTCAAAGTCAAGGCATTTTCAAAATATCTATGTTGGATTAGTTCAGCAGCATTTATAAACAAATATCTTTTAGCAGCTGTTGCTCCTTCCTCAGCATTCAAACAATTCAAACAGAGCATAATAGCATACAGTATCAAAATTCTCTGTGTATTTTCCATCTTTGTGTGGCTTTATTTTAGCTCTATTTTGTATATTTTTACTTTTATTTTTTGCTTTTTGAGACAAGTTCTCTGTATCTTTGACCTGGAATAATTCTGTAGACCAGGCTGTCCTTGAACTCTCATAGATCCACCTGTCTCTGCCTTCCAGGCATTGGGATTGAAGGTGTACACTACTACAACTTGAACTCACAGAGATCTGTTTGTCTCTGCCTTCTAGGCACTGGGATTAAAGGCGTGTACTACCACACCTTGAAGTCACAGAGGTCAATCTCCCTCTGCCTCCCAAGTGTTGGGATTAAAGGTGTGTACTACCACACCTAACTACTCTCTTCCTTTTTTTGTTTTTTACTTTAAGAACTTCAACTTTTAGTCTGCATATATTTTTAATATGCTGTAAATCATTTAAAAAAATTTTTTGAATCTCTCTTTACTGTATCTCTCTCTCTCTCTTTTTCTGACCACAGGAGCCTTTAAATTACTGAGCAATATGCGTAGGATTAAAGCCGTGGCTTTGCCAGATAGATCCAGTCCATTCCTTAGCTTTCCAGCCTCATGGCTGAGGTACTGGCTGTAGCCATGTTTACTGCCACAACTCTATGGCATTCCAAGGTCCCTGCCAGCAAGTAAGCTGCAGCATTATGTCCACAGACAACACACACGTCCACTCTCTATAGTTGGCCCTCCTGCCTCAAACAGAGTTTGCCCTGGCAGGACAGCCCAGAAAGCCGGCATTTTAAAACAGCCAGTTTTTTTCCTGCTGCTGAGTCAGGAAAATTTCAAAATGGAGGACGTACCATTTTGTGCTAGCTCTGAGGCCGCCAGGTAGGAGCGGCACTCAGCACTTTAATTCTGAGACTGAGCATGCAGCACAGAAATTCTTTTCATCCAAGTTACAGCCAAATCTGACAGGCAGAGCACTGCGCAGTCTGAAAACACGTCTCTGTATGGCGGCAGGAATCCGCCATGCTCTCCTGACTGCCTAAGCTTGATTCTGCCGTGTGCCCAGGTGCAGATTGAGCCATCGGCAAGGTCTCAGAGCACTCTCCTTCCGATCCCAAGCAGGAACAGATATATCCAGTCCCATAAAAGCCATTGAAATGTTTTAAAGCCAGAGTTTGCACTGGCAGCACAGCCCCAAGAAGCTGCGCTTTAAAATGATGCAGCATTTTTTCTGCTGCTGTTGCCGAATCAGGAAATCTCTCTACAGCATGCCACCAACAAACAGCAAAAATCTGTGTTAAACTCTCTTTCCCTTATTTTTAAGCCTTCTCAGGTTTTTAAGTGGATTTAGTCCATCACGTCTGGGCGCCATTCTGTAGTAATATGAGTGGCGGGGCTGCGTCCCCAGCACCCCAGCCACCTGCTAGCTTATGCCCGAAATAACAACACACAAACTATATTCATTTAAACACTGCTTGGTCCATTTCTATCTAGCCACTTCTAGGCTAATTCTCACATATTAATTTAGCCCATTTCTAATCATCTGTGTAGCACCGCTAGGTGCGCTTACCGGGAAGATTCTAGCCTACGTCCATACAGAGTGAAAAACATCCATTTACATAAATGAATATGCATTCATTTACTGAAGTGAATCAAAGCATAATTTCTTCTGTAATTACTCTCAGAATTATAAGTGAGGTCCCTAGAGCCTACAGTGGTGAAAGAATCAGTTAAGGACAATTGTGGAAAACATCCCATACAGTGATTACCACATATGTGAAAATTACTACTTGAGGGCTCATCTCAGCATGGAGGAAATTAGTGACTGCAGACTGATGTTTTTGTTATTAAGATGGGGTGATGATATTCATTTGCTTTGTAACATAATCACTAATTTTCATTGTTAAATAGTTTCTTCTACTCCATTGCCTTTGCAGTAGGAATTTATACTAACATGTAGATTTATTTCCACAGCAAAAAAAAAATGTTCAGAAATTTTTCTAATTGGTTAATATTTCTTAAAATACTAGATTTGGGCTCATGAGATCCTCTTAAGAACTATGACATTGATGACACCAAATATCATCCAATAGAAGAAACACCACCTTCAAGTAGTTAATGTAATTTTTTTCTTATTGTCCTTTGACTGATTATCTTATTCTTGAAGAAGATTCTCATGCATGGCATGACCACAACATACACATGTTATTCATCATAACTTCCCTCAATAAAGGCCATGTCAAAAGTCAAAAGGCTGTACCATTAGACATTCCAATGAAGAATTGAATGAGCAGATCTTCAGTGTCTTACACTTAGAAACTGAGCCTTCTAAATTCATACCCTAGACTTGTCAGGTATTCATCTGAATATTTGAGATGGGTCAATGTCTGGACAAAATTTAAAACAAGAACTCTCAGCATGGTGGTGTGCAAAAGCTAGCATCCCAATGGATTAGCCAAGTATGAAGTCTCTGTTACATGTAGTAATATCCCACTGTGAGATCGTGAGGTGGTGGCCCATAGCTCTGTTTACCTAGTAATTCCAACATTCGAAAGCACATAGCCAAAGTACTGTCTGTGTCACCATAAATAATAACTACATTTGTTCATAATGTTATGATCTGATTATAATACACCTCAGGTCTTGACATATTTATATATATTTTGACAGGTATAATATTTACAAAGTCAATGCTGACTACATATTTTCCATCAATTGTTAGAGAAATTGAGTACCATCTTCATTGTTTAAGTTGGCCGGCCTAATACAGGTCCAGTGTAAGGGAAACATGATAGGACTAGAGTTAGAGATGTATCTGATAGAGAAAAGAAACTGACCACCATCACTCAGGATAGGATGAAAGGGTCCATAAGTAAGCTAAAGGACCCAGTGAGCAGGGAGCATCAGGAAGCAGCATGTACTCCTAAGAGCTTATAAACACTGCTCTGCAAAGTGTTCTAGAAAACTCCGTTTCTTGTTACTTCTTTCCTAATCTGTTTCACCAAAGGAAATTCAGAAGCTCCATCATGTCTCCTAATAATACAGTTTGACATATGGTGTGGTCATTATCTTCCTTATACACTTATTAACGTTTGAGAATGGTATAAACAAAGACAGAATTTTTTGCAAATCCCCCAAAATGTTCACATGCTTAGATTTTCAGAGGTTCATGACTAAACCAATTATGACAGATGTTGCCCAGTAAGGTCGTCTAAGAACCACAGTACACCTGATCTCATCATTAAGACAGAATTAGGGGGAGATTCATATTTTTTTCAGAAATATGAATGAGACTCTCTAATTGTGACATAATATTAAACTGCCCCTATTGGTAATTCAAATGCTAAAGACATATTTGGTAAAAGATCAGGATTCCTGATGACATCACCAGTGCAAAAAGCTAATTCCAGGACAAACTGCTAGTTTTTATTTAGTGCTCTGTAAAACGGAACAGTATTTATTATGGACAGAGATTTACAGATGATCATTTGTAGCCAGAACATGGATTATCCTGTACTGCACAGTATTCCCAGCCTCCCTCAATGATGAAACAAATGTTCTCTGTTGTGAGGTTGAGATGACAGAAGTTGCTGGAAGTTTGAAAATCTTTAAAAGTTCATGAGAATGCATTGCCCATAAATAAGATGAGCCCTTTACAACTTCCAATGGGAGGGTTGCCCATTTCTGGTTTTTGAATGCTTACACAGAAGGTAAATACAAGGGTACAGGGTTTAACAGTAAACGTGACCATATTTTCATTTTGAAATTATTGAACAATAAAAATATACATGCAAAATATACTAGTCAAGATTATGGTAATTTTTATGAAACAAATTTAAGTGGATAAGGCATCTGAAGAATGGCTGGTAAGTGCACAGTGATGTTTTGGGCAACATTTGGCTCCTGCACTAATATATATTATATTTAGTAGACAACATATTTAACATATTCTTCATGCCAATCATAATATTAGTCTTTTTCTGGTTTATCTATTTAAGGTACAAACTGCTTTCTAAAAGATATATTTTTAAATAAATGTAAATACCAGGGTATGCTTGATAAATATATGTATATGTGTGTATTGGCATGAGAAATACTCATATAGGTCAAAAAAGGGCAATGGATTCCATGGTTTTGAGTAACAGTTGGAATTAGATGGGATTAGCCTCAAATGTACAGTTATACACCTGTTTCATTTCATGAATGCAGAGAGACGAAGGACATGTATCCTAGTCCTGTTCTATCCATTTACTATTTCCACAGCTATGTTCAATAACATCGTACCTGATACATCTGGCCAACATAAATTTTCTTTTTTTTTTTTAATTTATTTATTTTTTAATTAAAGATTTCAGTCTCTTCCCCGCCACTGCCTCCCATTTCCCTCCCCCTCCCCCAATCAAGACCCCTCCCTCCTCAGCCCACAGAGCAATCAGGGTTCCCTGCCCTGTGGGAATTCCAAGGAACCCTCACCTGCATCCAGGTCTAGTAAGGTGAGCATCCAAACTGCCTAGGCTCCCACAAAGCCAGTACGTGCAGTAGGATTAGAAACCCATTGCCATTGTTCTTGAGTTCTCAGTAGTCCTCATTGTCCGCTATGTTCAGCGAGACCAGTTTTATCCCATGCTTTTTCAGACCCAGGCCAGCTGGACTTGGTGAGATCCCAATAGAACATCCCCATTGTCTCAGTGTGCGGGTGCACCCCTTGAGGTCCTGAGTTCCTTGCTCGTGCTCTCTCTCCTTCTGTTCCTGATTTGGACCTTGAGATTTCTGTCCAGTGCTCCAATGTGGGTCTCTGTTTCTGTCTCCTTTCATCGCCTGATGAAGGTTAATATTCAGGAGGATGCCTATATGTTTTTCTTTGGGTTCTCCTTATTTAGCTTCTCTAGGATCCCTAACTATAGGCTCAATGTCCTTTGTTTATGGCTAGAAACCAAATATGAGTGAGTACATCCCATGCTCCTCTTTTTGGGTCTGGCTTACCTCACTCAGGATAGTGTTTTCTATTTCCATCCATTTGCCTGCAAAATTCAAGAAGCCCTTGTTTTTTACTGCTGAGTAGTACTCTAATATGTATATATTCCATACTTTCTTCATCCATTCTTCCGTTGAAGGGCATCTAGGTTGTTTCCAGGTTCTGGCTATTACAAACAATGCTGCTATGAACATAGTAGAGCATATATTTTTGTTGTATGATAAGGCCTCCCTTGGGTATATTCCCAAGAGTGGTATTGCTGGGTCCAGGGGTAAGTTGATCCCGAATTTCCTGAGAAACCGAAACACTGATTTCCAAAGTGGTTGTACAAGTTTGCATTCCCACCAGCAATGGATGAGGGTACCCCTTTCTCCACAACCTCTCCAGCAAAGACTGTCATTGGTGTTTTTTATTTTAGCCATTCTGACAGGTGTAAGATGGTATCTTAAAGTTGTCTTGATTTGCATTTCCCTGATCGCTAAGGAAGTTGAGCATGACCTTAAGTGTCTTTTGGCCATTTGAACTTCTTCTGTTGAGAATTCTCTGTTCAGCTCAGCGCCCCATTTTATAATTGGGTTGATTAGTCTTTTACGGTCTAGTTTCTTGAGAACTTTATATATTTTGGAGATCAGACCTTTGTCAGTTGCGGGGTTGGTGAAGATCTTCTCCCAGTCAGTGGGTTGCCTTTGTGTCTTAGCGACAGTGTCCTTTGCTTTACAGAAGCTTCTCAGTCTCAGGAGGTCCCATTTATTTAATGAGGTCCTTAATGTCTGTGCTGCTGGGGTTATACGTAGGAAGTGGTCTCCTGTGCCCATGTGTTGTAGAGTACCTCCCACTTTCTCTTCTAACAGGTTCAGTGTGTTTGGACTGATATTGAGGTCTTTAATCCATTTGGACTTGAGTTTTGTGCATGGTGATAGATATGGATCTATTTTCATTCTTCTACATGTTGACATCCAGTTTTGCCAGCACAATTTGTTGAAGATGCTCTCTTTTTTCCATTGTATACTTTTAGCTCCTTTATCGAAAATCAGGTGTTCATAGGTTTGTGGGTAAATGTCAGGGTCTTCTATTCGATTCCATTGGTCGACTTCTCTGTTTTTATGTCAATACCAAGCTGTTTTCAATACTGTAGCTCTGTAGTAGAGTTTGAAGTCAGGGATGGTAATGCCTCCAGACGATCCTTTGTTGTATAAGATTGTTTTGGCTATCCTGGGTTTTTTGTTTTTCCATATAAAGTTGATTATTGTCTTCTCCAGATCTGAGAAGAATTTTGATGGGATTTTGATGGGGATTGCATTGAATCTATAGATTGCTTTTGGTAAAATTGCCATTTTTACTATGTTGATCCTCCCAATCCAGGAGCAAGGGAGATCCTTCCATTTTCTGGTGTCCTCTTCAATTTCTTTCTTCAAAGCCTTGAAGTTTTTGTCAAATAGGTCTTTCACATCCTTGGTCAGAGTTACCCCAAGATATTTTATGCTATTTGTGGCGATCGTGAAAGGTGATGCTTCTCTAATTTCCCTCTCTGTTTCCTTATCCGTAGTGTATAGGAAGGCGACTGATTTTTTGGAGTTGATCTTGTATCCTGCCACATTACTAAAGGTGTTTATCAGCTGTAGGAGTTCTTTGGTAGAGTTTTTGGGGTCGCTTATGTATACTATCATATCATCTGCAAATAACAAGAGCTTAACTTCTTCTTTTCCGATACGAATCCCCTTGATCCCCTTATGTTGTCTTATCGCTATTGCTAGAACTTCAAGCACTATATTGAAGAGGTATGGAGAGAGTGGACATCCTTGTCGTGTTCCTGATTTTAGTGGGATGGCTTTGAGTTTTTCTCCATTTAACTTAATGTTAGCTGTCGGCTTGCTGTAAATAGCTTTTATTATATTTAGGTATGACCCTTGTATCCCTAATCTCTCCAATACTTTTATCATAAAGGGGTGTTGAATTTTGTCAAATGCTTTTTCAGCATCTAATGAAATTATCATATGGTTTTTTTCTTTCAGTTTATTTATATGATGGATTACATTGATAGATTTTCGTATGTTGAACCAGCCCTGCATCTCTGGGATGAAGCCTACTTGATCATGATGGATAATTTTTCTAATGTGTTCTTGGATTCGGTTTGCCAGTATTTTATTGAGAATTTTTGCGTCGATATTCATGAGTGAGATGGCCTGTAGTTCTCTTTCTTGGTTGGGTCTTTGTGTGGTTTCTGTATCAGGGTAACTGTAGCTTCATAAAAGGAGTTTGGCAATGACTCTTCTGTTTCTATATTGTGAAATACATTAAGGAGTATAGGTATTAGGTCTTCTTGGAAGTTCTGGTAGAATTCTGCATTGAAACCATCTGGCCCTGGGCATTTTTTGGAAGGGAGATTTTTGATAACAGTTTCTAGTTCTTCGCGACTAACAGGTCTATTTAGATCATTCACCTGGTCTTGATTTAGCTTTGGTATATGGTACTTATCTAAAAAAATGTCCATTTCTTTTGCATTTTCTAGTTTTGTGGCATATAGGCTTTTGTAGTAGGATCTAATGAGTCTCTGAATTTCCTCTGTGTCTGTGGTTATGTCCCCCTTTTCATTTCTGATCTTATTTATTTGTGTGTTCTCTCTCTGTCGTTTAATTAGTTTGGAAAGGGGTTTGTCAATCTTGTTGATTTTCTCTAAGAACCAACTTTTTGTTTCATTGATTCTTTGGACTGTCTTCTGTGTTTCTATTTTGTTGATTTCCGCCCTCAGTTTTATTATTTCCAGTCTTCTACTTCTCCTGGGTGCGTCTGCTTCTTTTTTTTCTAAAGCTTTCAGGTGTGCTGTTAAGTCTCCGATGTATGCTTTCTCCGTTTTCTTTAAGTGGGCACTTAGTGCTATGAACTTTCCTCTTAGCACTGCTTTCATAGTGTCCCATAGGTTTGAGTATGTTGTCTCTTTATTTTCATTAAATTCAAGGAAGACTTTAATTTCTTTCTTGATTTCTTCCTTGACCCAGGTGTGGTTCAGTAGTTGACTGTTCAGTTGCCATGAGTTAGTCGGTTTTCTGGGGGTAGCATGGATGTTGCCTTCTAACTTTAATCCGTGGTGATCTGATAAGACACAGGTGGACACTGATATTTTTTTGTATCTGTGGAGGTATCCTTTGTTTCCGAGTATGTGGTCAATTTTCGAGAAGGTTCCATGAGTGCAGAGAAGAAGGTATATTCTTTCCTATTTGGGTGGAATGTTCTATAGATGTCTGTTAAGTCCATTTGCTTCATTACCTCCAATAATTCTCTTAATTCTCTATTAGGTTTCTGTCTGATTGACCTGTCCATTGCTGAGAGAGGTGTATTGAAGTCTCCTACTACTAGTGTGTGTGGTTTGATGTCTGCCTTGAGTTTTAGTAATATTTCTTTTACATAAGTGGGTGCTTTTATATTAGGGGCGTAGATATTCAGGATTGAGACTTCTTCCTGACGAATTGTTCCTGTTATGAGTATAAAGTGTCCATCTCGATCTTTTCTGATTGATTTTAGTTTGAAGTCAGTTTTGTTAGAAATTAATATGGCCACACCTGCTTTTTTCTTAGGACCATTTGCTTGAAAGACCTTTTCCCAACCCTTTACTCTGAGTAGATGCCTGTCTTTGTGGTTGAGATGTGTTTCTTGCAAACAGCAGACTGTTGGATCCTGTTTTCGTAACCAATCTCTTAGCCTGTGCCTTTTTATAGGTGAATTGAGACCATTAATATTAAGTGATATTAATGACCAGTGGTTGTTTACTCCAGATATTCTTATTGTTTTTGGAGGTAAAATTTGTGTGTCTCCCTTCTTTGAGTTGTGTTGGTGAAGGGTCGCTAGATGCCTCCGTTATTGTAGGCAGTGTTGGCAATGTTGGATTCTTTGGGTTGCGATTTTCCTTCTATTACTTTCTGTAGGGCTGGATTCGTGGCTACGTATTGTTTAAATTTGTTCTTATCCTGGAATGTCTTGTTTTCTCCATTTATAGTGAATGAAAGCTTGGCTGGGTATAGTAGTCTGGGCTTGCATCCATGGTCTCTTAGCTTCTGCAGTACTTCTATCCAGGACCTTCTGGCTTTCATTGTTTCCATAGAGAAGTCGGGTGTAAGTCTGATCGGTTTACCTTTATAAGTTACTTGGCCTTTTTCCTTTGCAGCTCTTAATATTCTTTCTTTAACCTGTATATTTTGTGTTTTGATTATTATATGTCTAGGGGATGTTTTTCTTTGGTCTAGTCTGTTTGGTGTTCTGTAAGCTTCTTGAATATTCAGAGGAATATCTTTCTTTATGTTGGGAAAGTTTTCTTCCATAATTTTGTTAAAAATATTTTCTGGGCCTTTGAGCTGTGACTCTTCTCCTTCTTCTATACCTATTATTCTTAGGTTTGGTCTTTTTATTGTGTCCCATAATTCCTGAATGTTTTGTGATGAGACTTTGTTGGCTTTGCAGTTTTCTTTGATCAGTGCATTTATTTTCTCTATGGTGTCTTCAGAATCTGAGATTCTTTCTTCTATTTCTTGTATTCTATTGATTATGCTTGTTTCTGTAGGCTCTGCTCGTTGACCTAGATTTTCCATATCCAGCTGGTCCTCAGTTTGTGTTTTCTTCCTTGCTTCCATTTCAGTTTTCAATTCTTGAACTGTTTCCATTACCTGTTTGATTGTTCTTTCTTGGTTTCCCAGGGTATTATGTACGTATTTACTCATTTCTTCATACTTTTGGTTATACTTCTCATCCATTTCTATAAGGGCATTTTTCACATGTTGTTTAAGGGACTCTATTGCTTTCATAAAGTCAATTTTTTCCACTTCTTCTGTGCTAGGGTTTTGAAGACCTTCTGTTGTAAGATCATTGGGTTCTGGTGTTTTCATGCTGTTTTTCAGATTATTGGGTGAATTCTTGCCTTGGCGCCTGCCCATCTCCTCCTATCGATGCTATCTAATGGGTCTTTTAAAACTGGTTCAGGTTTCCCTGCTGGCCAGGGGCTCCTCTTAAAAAATGCTCTTGCTCTGTTTCCTGGTTCCTGCTGGGGGGGGGGCAAGGTCCCTCTCACCCCTCAGAAGGGTCTTCAGGAATAGGGTCTGGCTCCTCCTTTGCCAGGGATCTCACCAACCCAAGGCCTACCTCTTTGATTTAATTGTAGTGGGGCGATCTGCTCTAGGTGCGCGCGGTCCCTGTAGCCTGCATCTGCTGCCACGATGGTTCCTGCCGCCTGCGGCCTGCGTCCTCAGCTGCGGCTCGTGTCCCAGCCGGTCCCCACCGGTTGCGGGGGGCGTCCTCCGTGCGGCTCCGCGTCTGGGTTCCGTGCGGCTCCGCGTCTGGGTTCCGTGCGGCTCCGCGTCCGGGTTCCGTGCGGCTCCGCGTCCGGGTTCCGTGCGGCTCCGCGTCCGGGTTCCGTGCGGCTCCGCGTCCGGGTTCCGTGCGGCTCCGCGTCCGGGTTCCGTGCGGCTCCGCGTCCGGGTTCCGTGCGGCTCCGCGTCCGGGTTCCGTGCGGCTCCGCGTCCGGGTTCCGTGCGGCTCCGCGTCCGGGTTCCGTGCGGCTCCGCGTCCGGGTTCCATGCGGCTCCGCGTCCCCATAAATTTTCTTGTACAGAGCACCTTCTGTCTACATTTCCAGTTACAAACTCTTAACACTGGCATGCAATTGAGAACTGTGTACACGTGGAAATTGCAGTGAGATTAGTTTTGTCGGTATGATATGTTTGTAAAATGAAATAACATAAAGTATACAATTTATGAAAAATGTTTAAGAATTTTGATAATAAAAATGGCCAACAAATTAGTAAAAATAGAACAAGACCATTTTGTATTTATGTTTAAGGGAAGAATAATAACTACTATATCTTCTTACAAATTATTTATCATCTGGATAATAAGCATCAACTCCAAATATATGCTTCTTTCTAAAACATTCACTCAGTGTTAAATCCAATAATTTTCCAACTAGTATTTTTACCACTGTGAATTTTTCTATACATTTTTGAATAAAACAATCTTAAAATATTGTTTATTGTCATGTGTAAACTGTCTTTGAAATTTTCAATAACACTCAACAGAAATTTGAGATTAGAATTTATGAAATCAAACACTAACACCTACCCATTAAACATTAAGAAACATCAATGGCTTGAGCTGTTAGAGTGGCCTCGTAGTCTAAAGTACTATGTTTGAAAGCAACTATCAGCAGTACATAAAATTGAATTGTGTATAGCACCCTAATTGTTAAAATACATAGATATAATTAGTAAAATTATTAAAGCAGAAGCATAAGAATCAAATGTGGTACAAGTTTCAGAGAAAAATCTGATTAGATATTGATAGAAGATATACATACTTCTTAAATAATTGCAAATGGGAGCTAGTAGGTAACAATTCTTAGATGTTGCCAAGTATTTCATGCAACAGCTGTCACTCAGGCAAGTGGCAAGGAAAGTAAGCAGTCACCACTATTATTTCATAGCCTCATATTTCATAGAATGCAAATATATCATTTATACTCCATGTATTCCTTCTTTACTCTAAAGAGGGAGTGACGAGCCATACTTTGAAAATAAAAGACAGTGGTTATACATGAATATAAGTAAAGTATGGAGAAACAGAAACACATATGAACTTCACAATAGGTAGGACTCCTACTTTTAACCTTGATGCAGCTATAAAAGTCACAGAATGACCACATGCATAACATCTGGGAGATTAACTGAATACCTATGTAGAAACTCTCTGGAACTAGTTGTGCCACAAATATTAGTTGCCCTGGCATATGCATTAGAAGCTGCTCTTGGTGGCCAAAGTATCATCACAGACTCTAATCAACAGCAATGTAGTTGTATCTATTTAGCATGTTATTCACTGACTTATGTAGTTTCTTTCTGACTAGCCTGCTGTGGAACCTGTCAAAAGAAGGGATACGTGTGATGGACCATGTTATAGAGTCCCCCTTTCACTCAGATACTAGCCTTATCAGCAGCAAGGTGACTGGGAGAATAACAGAACACTGGGCAAATTAAAGGTAGGAAAAATAGCTTTGGGTCCCTAAAAGAATTTGTTGCTGTTTCCTAATGTGCATATTTGAATAACAAGGCAAAGAATTCAAAGCATTGCTCTGATTCTCATGTTCTGATCCCATGTGAAATATTTATGAGGACATTTACATAAAAAAATACAAAGGAACTTACTCTATATTCAGAATTTGGTTGAAATAATCTTTCTTCACAGGCCACTCTACTCCTTTAAGGAAGAAGATACAACCTGTCACCAAATCTCCATCCTTGTCTTTATTCTGCTTCATTCTCCAAAAGCACCTGGAATGAGTGAATCTAGATACAAGAAGTGGAATGTTCAGGAAAAAGAAGAGGAAAATCAAAGTGAACATCTTTGTCTTACTCAGAGCCTTGGGAGTGTGTGTGGTGAAGTGCTCTTCAGATCAGCACATTATATGGGTACCCATATTTTCCCACCTGCATTTATTTCTGCAGCCAAAGGAGAGGCTATTTGTGTATTCAATATTCTTTTATTTCCCAGGTGGTTCCTAACCTCTGCAGGAACCTTGGACACTCTCTTCCCTGGGGCTCTGCACCTGATAACCATGTGATTTATTCTGGTTAATAAATATAATACGAGGAGAGTTCAGGTAGTTTTATGATATCATTCATAGTTGTGGAAATTAAGGCTCCTTGGAGGATGCCAATTTGAGAAAATTTAGTCCCAGCAATGGCTGAACAATCTGTTTATGTCAATGTCTTTCGAAATGATGTCAGTGGATTTTGTTAGATAATCCATTTTGAGACATGCAGTAATGTTTCAGGAAGGACGCACAAAGTCAGAATTTCTATTTGCACATTGGGATTTTGTTGTGAGTTCCTGTCAGGGAAAATAGCTCTATGGTTAGAGAAATTGAATTCCACATGCACAGTGGGAACCAATAATACACCAGTATCAGTTGTAGAATATCTAACAAAATCCTGTGTTCCCATTGTCTTAAGAGTGAAAAATCAAGCCAAATTCCAAAATATACTGAATCCTCTGTTCTACAACTATCCAGATTATCACAGAACCACTGTCATTTACAGCATTACAAACTCTCTAAATATTCAACATGATCCATAGAGATCATGCATCCTACTTTTCAAAAACTTAATAATATCTCTTACTCCTCCTCCCAACCAATCACTATTAAAAAGAAGATGAGGTAAAATTTGATTTCTAAAACATTATATCTCTTCTCAGCCTTAGTTCTCCTAGATCAGTTCTTTGTTTTGACCAATATACTCTGCTTTATCTGTGATTTTCTACAGTGTTTTTCTCATTTTACGTTCCAGTTGTGGCTGTGAAGAAGTCTTGTTGAGAATCTACAAAACAAATAGAAACTGGGAGGTGACCCTGGGTTCAACATATAAATTCTTCTTACACCATTTTCCTATTCATCTACTTTGCTTGCATTCTAGACCACACATTGCCAGGGTGAAAGCATTTTGATGATTGTGAACTGTTGAGCCTCTTTCAGTGAATATGGACTGCAGAGAAAACACAACAAACGCCAGGCAAGTCTTTTTGTACTTTGTAATAAGACTTAGCATTTGACATGAGGCAAACAGGACTAGTGTTTTCATCTGGAAGTTACTGTACATCTTAATAACAACATTTTAAAAGTGCTTGACCTCTGCTGTGGTGATTAACTGTCCTGGAGGGATAAGGCATGGATATAGAGAAATGTGACAGGTAGTGTCTTTCATAAGTATACAGAACAGAATAACCTTTTTATTCATGTATGATTTATTTTGCATCCCAACTCAGTTTCACCTCCCTTCTCTTTTCTCATCCTTCTCCCCACTTCCTATCTGCTTCTACCCTCCCCAATAGGCTCCTTCTCTATTTCTATTCAGAAAATGTGAGCCCTCCCATGAATATAAACATGAGATCACATTTCAAGTTGCAGTAAGATTAATCATCTTGTCTTGTATTAAGGATGGTCAAGATGACCCAGTATAAAGAGTAGTGTCTCAAAGTCCTGTGAAGGCATTTGAGAGAGCCCCTTTCCCAGAAAATTGGAAATTGGTCTACCTCAAGACCCAGAGAAATTATATTTAAAGAGTGTAAAGAAATTGCCAGTATTCCAGTTTGAGTATGGTATTCAATTTTGTTTTATGTGTAATAATTATTATTATCTTAATTAATATACAATGAATTTTATTACATCACATTCATACATGTGTGGTATGTCCTTTGGTACTATTTGCCACTGTGTCAACTACATCTTTTGCTAATATTACTACCAATTCTATTCTTCAATTCAAACAGCTTCTTGCACCTTTTATTATGTGTGTGGGCTTGTTCAAGATATGAGCTAGTATATACTTTCTTCAAACTAGTTTCACAAGGTACTACAGCCCAAATTCTTCAGGCACTCAAGTGCCCCAAAATACCTTTCTTACTTTCTTTGATTTAAACTGCATGCACATATGTACACAGACATGCACACATACACGCATAATCACACACACACACACACACACACATCCATACATGCTGGAAAACAGTTACATTTAGAGTCTGTGAAAAATCTAAATTCCAGAGTCTGTTCAGTTAACATGATAACCCCAATTCTGTTAATGACATTGCTTAACTCTTTCATGATCAGGACAACTCCATTATGTGCATATAAATCCTGTGAGGGTTTCATCTTATTTCCTGTATGTCTAAGAAAAATTTGTTCCCAACAATCTTATTTGTTTAATTTTGTTATTGGCTTCAATACTTTATGAATTACATAGTAGCTATTTATTAAGGTTTCTATAAAAATTGGCATAGATATTTCATTAAAAATTACTCTGCATATATCCAAATGTGGTAATTCATTGAATGAAACTTTCAAAATTTGAAGAATGAATTATAAATTTCAATAATGAATATTTGTAGATTTGAACATAAAATCGCAAAAATTTAGATGATATCTTTTTTTTTTGACAGCGACACGGGTCATCCTTGAATTTTCCAAGAATGCTCCCTTTATTGTGTTCAGGGGCAGATTATATAGAGATAGCCACGCCCCAGCCAAACCCACCAGAAACCACTCTCCTGCCACCAGGAACTCCTGAAGGTCTCATGCTCAGAGCAGCTGTAGGCACTCAGATCAGGGGATTACAAGAAATTCAAGATCTGGGGTCTCACTGCTCCCAACAGCTGGGGACAGTTGCTCTAGCCCTAGGCAATCCCATAGGGGGAGTTCTGGTGCTGGTGCCCTCCCTTACCCTGAGAAGAACAAGCTCTCCTGCTGCTCCAAAACCCAAGTCACTTACTGAAGGAGAGTTTGGGCCATAGACCACGGTGTACACCACTGTAGGCAGGAGAGCCATTCCTGGGTTTGGTGTCACTGATGTGAGTTTTGCTGCAGAAGTTCCCCACATTAGAAATGGTGACATCTGGAGCTAGAAGGATGGCCCACAGTCAGGAGTCATGTCTCTTGGTAAGGATCCGAGGGATTTACAGATGGTTGGGAGCTGCCCACCTTTGGTGCAGGGGAACTGAACTAGATGATATCTTTAATTAGTCATCTGTTGAGATTCAGCAGAGCTCATTCCGTGTCTTGTATATCCTGAATAATGATGTAATAAAGATATAAATGCAAGTGTCTATTTGTCACTTTAAGAATTGACTATGAGAGGCATGCTTGAACCATAAGGTACTCCTATATTTACTGACTGAATTAGCTGCATATGCTTACTACGAGGGGGTCTTCAGTTTCTAGTCACATTACAAACACAAAATTCATGTGAATTCCCACAACGCTTACATGCTAATTAATTTATTTGGTCATTTTAAATTATTCATTCTCATTGAAATGCAATACTCTCATCTTAACTGCAGTTTTCCATATACATATTTCCTCAATGTATTACACTTACAAGTCTTAAATGAATGTCATAAAAACAATTTATACAGGACTAACTGTTAGGACAATAGAATAAGTTATTAAAATTCTCCTAAGCCAAAAATTTCCATAACCAGATAAGTTTTAGCAATGAGTTATTTCACACTTACAAAGTAGAGCTAATGCCAATACTCTTAAATTGTTCTGAAATAGGAAAACAAAAGGAACATCAATCAATTCAACTCATGAGCCCTCAATCATCTTGACACTCAAATCCCATTACACCAAAATGACAAAAGAAAATTACTGACTAGTTTATCTTTAAAACATTGATACAAAAATGTTCAATAAAGGATATCCTCAACATAAAACCTGACACATAGAACTTGGTAGAAGAGAAAATGGACAAGAGCCTTGAAATCATTAAGACAGGACAAGAATTTCTGAAGAGAACACCATTATTGCACCCACTAAGACCAACAATTAAGAAATAGGGACTCATGAAACTGAAAAGTTCCTCTAAAGCAAAGGACAATGTCATTGAGACAAAGCAGGAACCTAAAAATGTGAAAATATTTTTACCAATTCCACACCTAATAGAGAATTATATGACAAATATACAAACAAAACTAAGTATCAAATACCAAATAATACAATTTTAAAATGGGATATAGATCAAAACAGAATTCTCTAAAGAAGAGCCTCAAATTGGTGAGAAAAGCTTGAAGAAATATTCTTTGGCCTCACTGTTTTTTTTTCTGTTTGGTGGCAGTCTCTTAGAGTCCTGTTCTTTTTGAAAGAGAAATGGAAGATGAATGACGTTTAGAGAGAGAGTGAATAGTGGTAGGTGAGAAAAAAATACACTGCATTTAGTCTCAACACTCAACTGCTGTCAAAGTCACACATTGACTCAGACATAAAAGAAGAACTCTTGAGTTTGTTTGTGTGTTTGTTTGTTTGAGACAGGTTTTCTTTGTGCCACTTTGGATCCTGTCCTGGTACTCACTCTGTAGACCAGGTTGGTTCAAGTGGTGAGTGACTAACCACCCAGCATTACACCCCACTCTCTAGACCCACCACACTGGAATCTCAGATGTTTAAGATACTATAAAGGAAAGCGATTCATTGGTCAAATAAAACATTAAATCCAACAAATTCTCAAAACAAATCATAGAGGAAATGTGGGCCACCATGAAGAGACCAAACCTAAGAACAATAGGGATAAAAGAAGGAGAAAAACTCCAACTCAAAGGCACAGAAAATATATTCCACAAAATCATAGAAGATAACTTTCCCAACCTAAAAAAGGGCATGCCTATGAAGGTACAAGAAGTTTACAGGACACCATATAGAATGTAGAAAAAAATTTTGTGCTCTCACATAAAATAATCAAAATGCAAAACATACAGAATAAAGAAAGAATAATAAGAGCTGCAAAGGAAAAAGGTCAAGCAACATATAAAGGCAGACCAATCAAAGTTACACCTGACTTCTCAATAGAAACTATGGTAGCCAGGAGGTTCTGGACAGATGTGTTGCAAACACTAAGAGACCATGAATGCAATACTATACCCAGCAAAGCTTCCTATCACAATCAATGGCAAGAATTAGTTATAATATTTATATCTATTTATCCTTTATCATAACTAAGGAAAACTGTAACTATAATTAATTCTTCAACTTCATCAAAGACTCCTGAAGGATATAAACTCTAGAATTGACAGAAACATCTGACTGCCTGGAGAGTCACCCAAAGTTCTTCTGTACTGTTGGGGAATCCAAATTCAGCCTACAAGTCCATAGTATCTGGCAGACTTTCCATGATGCAGGAAATTTCAAAGACATTTCCACCTATATTGGCAGTTTGTCAGTCATTTTCTTCTGTGTCATGCAGAATGTCTGGGAGACTCTTTCATGAAGCAGGAACCCCAAAGGATTGTCTCACCTTTAGGCAAATTCAGTAGTTATTTCTATGTGGGTCCTGAATGTTCACTTCAACAGTTCAGGCAGGAGCAGTTTCTTACCCAAATGGCTAGCAAACTCCATAAGGAATCTCTTTGATGGTCATCATCCTCTTGAAGTAGCTGGTGCTTCCAGGATCAGATATGACTCACTGTCATGAAATCTTAAGTTCTTAAACATTTTAAATTCCATATTCTGAAAGTCTCTGAAAGATCTGATGAATGCATAACTGAAATATCTCTCTGTATATCTAGAACACCTAACTAACATGACTACAAGCTTGACTATTATAGATGACTATCTATTAACTTATATTTTTAAATTATACATTACATTTTAAATGAGCTGTAAAAACATAATACCTTAATCAAGAACAGAAATATAATTATAACAAAATTGATCCTAAATTTGTATTAATAAACCAAGATCCATATCAATACACATTCTTCATCTCTATAGCATGTCCCCCTTTAAATGCAAAGGAACATTCATAAACAATATTTTGAAGGATGGGTGTGTAGTTTCTCCAAGCTGCTTCCTGCTGTTTGGGAACTGTGTTAATCAGGTCTTTCATGGTGTATCCTGTGTGCTAGGTTAATCTCAGTCGGCAGTTGGGTGAAGTAATTTTTTAGGGGTATTCAAGCTTTAAGGGGGTCTTATTCCATCAAACCACAACAGTCTGGAAGCAATTCAAAGGTTTCTTTATCTATGGAAACAAGAGAACCTTTTTTCCAAAGCAACATATTCTTAGAGCCAAATTTTGAAGTCAAGATACCTTTATAATATACATGCTGGTTTAGCTTAGCAGCCCATACTATGAAATGTCTCTGTACTTAGCTCCTTCAAAGTAAAAAAATCAAAGAAAACACAATAATATACATAATCAAGACTACTATCTGTGTATAGTAAAACTTTATGTGGCTTATTTTTCTTTACTCCTTTTAATTTATGACTGTCTATACTGTCTCTTTAAAGACTTTGCTTTTTTTAAACATTTTTTTACATTTTTTGCCAACTCTCTATACTCTTTTTCTTCTTCTCTCTTCCAAACCTACATATATTGATTCAACACTGTGACCCATTTAGAGGTCTTTTATGTCTGAATCTGTCATACTATGTATCTGTAATTATTTACTGTCCAGGAATACGTTTTAAAATGATAAGTGCTTCTTAAAACTTAAACTGTGTCATTCCTAAGGTAATACACTACTTCCTTTTTCCCTTGCCCAGTCCAGCTGGTGCCTCTGAGAATCAGGCACATCACACCATTCTCAGGCATATAACAAGTCCATTTCACCATTAAACAAACTGCATCAGTCTGCTAACAAACCCCATCCAAATGCTCTGTAGCCAGACCTCCTGCCTGAAGGAGTCAGAGTTCATGCTGGAGCATGACCCATAAAGCAAACATTTCAAAATAATGTGGCTTTTTTCTTTGCTACAGTTGAATCAGAAAAACCTCTCTTAAAGGAGCTGTGGCACGCTTCCAGCAAACAGCAAGAAGCTGTGTTAAACTCTGTATTTTTGTGTCTAGAATTAAACTTTCTCAGGTTTTTAAGTAAATTTTTTTTTGGCCCATGGGCAACAATCTGTAGTATGTAGGGGCCGCTTGTCCATCCTGGCCTCCTAGAACCAAAATAATCATACAGAAACTATATTAATTAAAATACTGATTGGCACATTAGCTCTAGCTTCTTATTTTTTTATTGAAATTAAAATTTCCACCACCTCCCAGCCTCCCATTTCCCTCTCCCTTCTCCCACCCCTCTCCCCCTCCCTCTCCAGTCTGAAGAGCAGTCAGGGTTCCCTGCCCTGTGGAAAGTCCAAGGTTCTCCCCCCTCCATCCAGGTCGAGGAAGGAGAGCATCCAAACTGGCTAGGCTCCCACAAAGCCAGTACATGCAGTAGGATCAAAACCCAGTGCCATTGTCCTTGGCTTCTCATCAGCCCTTATTGTCCGCCATGTTCAGAGAGTCAGGTTTTATCCCATGCTTTTACAGTCACAGTCCAGCTGGCCTTGGTAAGCTCCCAATAGATCAGCCCCACTGTCTCAGTGGGTGGGTGCACTCCTCGCGGTCCTGACTTCCTTGCTCATGTTCTCCCTCTTTCTGCTCCTCATTGGGACCTTGGGAGCTCAGTCCATTGCTCCAATGTGGGTGTCTGTATCTGTCTCCATCCATCACCAGATGAAGGTTCTATGGTGATGTGCAAGATATTCATCAGTATGACTATAGGATAGGGTCATTTCAGGTTCCCTATCCTCAGTTACCTAAGGAACTAACTGGGGACATTGCCCTGGGCACCTGGGAGCCCCTCTATGTTCAAGCCTCTTGCCAACCCTAAGATGGCTCCATTAATTAAGATATATACTTCCCTGCTCCCATATCCACCCTTCCTTTATCCCAACCATCCCATCCCCCAAGTTCCTCCCATCCTCTCTTCTTACTTTTCTCTCCCCATCTCCCCTTACCCCCATTCCACTCTACCCCCAAGATCCCAATTTTTTGCCTGGAAATCTTGTCTTCTTCCAATATCCAGGAGGATAACTATATCTTTTTCTTTGGGTTCACCTTCTTACTTAGCTTCTTTAGGATCACAAATTACATAGGCTTCACCAACCCTGCAACAGACAACGGTCTGATCTCCAAAATATATAAAGAACTCAAGAAACTAGACTTTAAAATGCTAATTAACCCAATTAAAAAATGGGGCACTGAACTGAACAGAGAATTCTCAACAGAAGAAGTTCTAATGGCCAAAGACACTTAAGGTCATGCTCAACCTCCTTAGCGATCAGGGAAATGCAAATCAAAACAACTTTGAGATATCATCTTACACATGTCAGAATGGCTAAAATCAAAAACACCAATGATAGCCTTTGCTGGAGAGGTTGTGGAGGAAAGGGTACACTCATCCATTACTGGTGAGAATGCAAATTTGTGCATCTACTTTGGAAATCAGTGTGGCAGTTTCTCAAGAAATTCGGGATCCAGCAATACCACTCTTGAGACTATACCCAAGAGATTCCCTATCATATTACAAAAGCATTTGTTCAACTATGTTCATAGCAGTAGTATTTGTAATAGCCAGAACCTGGAAACAACCTAGATGCCTTCAATGGAAGAATGGATGAAGAAAGTGTGGAATATATACATATTAGAGTATTACTCAGAGGTTAAAAAAATGACATCTTGAATTTTGCATGCAAATGGATAGAAATAGAAAACACTATCCTGAGTGAGGTAACCCAGACTGAAAAAGATCAATATGGGATGTACTCACTCATAATTGGTTTCTAGCCATAAGTAGCTCTAGCTTCTTATTGGCTAACTCTTACATATTAATTTAGCCCATTTATATTAATCTGTCTATCTCCATGTGGCAGTGGCTTACCAACAAAGTTTCAGCATGTCTGACTCTGGTGGCTCCATGGCTTCTCTCTGACTCTGCCCTTCTTCCTCCCAGCATTCAGCCTAGCTTTCCCTGTCTACCTAAGTTCTACCTTTCTATAGGTCCAAAGCAGTTTCTTTACTCATTAATGGTAATCACAGCACATAGAGGGGACTTCCACATCATTGCCCTGTAGTAAGACTGATAATTATCTTAAATATCATTATAGAACCTTTGTCCAACAACAGATGGAAACAGAGAAATAAACCCACATCAGACACTGAACTGAGCTCTCAAGGTCCAGATGAAGAGTGGAAGGAATGAGAATATGAGCAAAGAGGTCAAGAGCATGATGGGTTCATCCACTGAAACAGTTTACCTGAGCTAATGGGAGCTCACCAACTCTAGCCTAACTGGGTAGGAACAGGCATGGGACCTAACTAGTCCCTCTGAATGTGGTTGACAGTTGCATGGCAGGGCAGAAATGAGGGGCCATTGGCAGTGGCACTGGGATTTATCTCTACTGAATGTACTGGATTTTTGGGATCCTATTCTCTTTGTATGTATGCCTTACTCAGCCTAGGTATAGTAGGGAGGGTCTTGGACCTTCCATAGAGCAATGTACCTTATTCTCTCTCAGGATTAGATGGGGGTTAGATGGGAGCGTGTGTGGAGAAATTGTAGGATGAGAGGGAATGGGAATTTGGATTAGAATTTTTTTAAAAAAATTATAATAAATTAAAAAATACTACTTTCCATGGTAGGGGCATAGAAATAAGAAAAGTGAGTAAAGTGGGAGTAATAGATATTCGTTAGTGCATTGTTTTGGTTCTCTATATCTTGTTAAACACCTAAAAATTAACATGTATGTATAAAATCTGGGATTCTGTGATGAACTGTCCTGGTAGATCAAACACAGACACACACAAATAGGGACATGGCAGATGGAAACTTTTATGGGGGAAATTCATCTTTAAACATTGCATTCAAAATTTCCAGTATTCTAGTTTGTACATGGAACACAGTATTAATATTGTCCTTCTCACAATTATTACATCTTTCTTCAATAGTATACAGCATAATGAATTCATTATAGCACTTTTATATACATACAACTTTGTATTTAGGTGAATTTTGCTTTTCCATGACCTTAATTATTGATTACTATACAAGGAACCATTTATTTTTTAATTTATTAGGTTTTTTAAAAAATACCAATCCAAATTCCCACTCCCATTCTCTCCACACATCCTCCAAGCCCACCCCCATCTAATGCTCAGCTCAGCCTAGGTATAGTAGGGAGGGCCTTGGACCTTCCACAAAGCAATGTGCCTTACCAAGGAGCCATTATTTATGTCAAAATTATGTCTATAAGAACTAGTTCCAGGACAGGCTCTAAAACTACAGGAAAACTCTGTCTCAAAAAAATCAATATTAAGTATAAAAAATAGATATTAATCCTTTATAAAAGACATAGAAAATAGGAATCTGAAGAGATGACTCACAAGTTCGCAACACTGCCTGCAGAGATATATTCTACAACGATAGATAATCTTCAAATGCTTCAAAGACATTTTGAATGGCATTTAAAATATTTTACTAACTTGAAAATCTGTTGATGTACGACACTGATCTACTCCAGTGAGGAAGACAGGCACTGCAGGCACTCCATATTAAGTGTCTTTTCTTCTTTGCAAAACTGTCTTATTGGACAAAAAGCTCCTCATGCATCATGTGCTCACAGCAAGAATGCTCTCCAATCTGTCAAGCAGGATTCCAGGAAAAGTAACTTTTGAACCATTCTGAGACAGATAAGGACAGATTTTAATTTTTTCTGATTCTGAAAATGGTTCGTCAGATACAATAATCCTATACACATTGTTGGATGCTCCAACATTGCAGAGAATCTTTGGGTGACTGACAGGCAAACCAGTCGTTTCTGTAATTTCATGCATTTCTCACAAGTATCTTGCTTGCACTTTCTACTTACTCAGATAATATTACTTTCCTGCTCAGGTCTTTGATAGGGTTGAACACAAGATAGTTACAGTTACCGTCCTTTCAAATCTTGCATAAGGGTGTATTAGGTACAAGACTTACACTTTTCGGAAAAGGACAACTATTGGAGTAATCTCTGTAATTTGCCAATTGACTATGGTTTGGACATCTAGAATGTGGTTTTTGCTTAAAGGTGTTCTTGGTAGCAGTTCCTTTTTTGTTTATATTATTGCCTTTTCTTCTGGACAATGCTTAATAATTGTTTTTATTGTATATAGTTTTCTGTTAGGATTAAAATCTTCTTAGGTAGACAAAAAAGGAGAAATGTAAGAATTTGATCATTCAGCCTAATGTCCAATGGAATATCGTGAACTGGCCCAATGTGCATGGTTTTCTCTGGGTATACATGACTATTAAGAAGCCAGAGAAGAGGGCTACACACTCTCTTGGATGTGAAAGAGTTCCTTACATCACACTTTGATGACTTGGTCTAGAATTTTCCCCATATTCCCTGGTAGACAAAGAGTCATCTGAGCCACTTCCTTCTGGATTGGTGAGTGTGTTATTTTTACTTCAACTCTTAATAATTAATACCTAACCAAGACTACCCAGGATGGCAACTTTAAACTTGATACAAAGTATATTTAAAAGATAAAAAAGAGCCTTAACTAAAGCCATGTCTCCATTGAACTGTCCTGCTGTCATATTATTTAAGAATTTTTGTATTAAAAGTTTCTTGGATTTAATATTTTTTTTTACCAATGAATCTATTTCTGCTACACTCTCTCCAACATTTGCTATTCTTTCTTCCATCTATTGCATTCTGTTAGTTATGTTTGCATCAGTAGTTCCTGTTCATTTATCTCAATTTTCCATTTGTAGTATTCCCTTGGTTTGTGTTTTTGTTGTTGTTGTTCCCTCTGTTTTACTTTTCAAGTATTGCACTGTTTCCTTCACCAGTTCACTTTTTCTTGGTTATCTTGGTTATTTTCTTGATTTTATCTTGGTTTATTTAAGAGATTGATTAATTTCTTCCATTTTTTTGTTTGTCTTTTCCTCAATTTCTTTAAGAGAAATTTTCAATTCCTCTTTAAGGTTCTCTATTATCTTCATAAAGTCATATTTAAGATGGTTTTATTCTGCTTCTTCTGGGATCAGATAATCAAGTGTTCCTGTTGTATGTTCACTGGATTCTGGCATTACTATGATACTTTTTAGGTTGTTGAATAAATTTTTGCTTTGGCACCTACCCATCTGTTCCTCCAGTTGGTGCCAAAAGTTTCTTTGCCTCTTTGTCCAATCCTTACAGTTTCTGTCTATGTTTTAGGGAACTGCTCTTAGTCTACTCTGTACACTCACTGACTATGCCACTACCTACTGTGAAAAAAATACTAGTCTGGATGATTGAATAAATATGGATGATGAGTCAAAACTCCAGTAGGATATAGGAAACGTATAGTCTTGCAGACTTCTATAAATGATCAAAGACCAAAACTAAGGGTTTGTATAAATGGCATTTTTATTGGAGACCTACTAGACATTACTGTGGATAAAAGTATTATTACTCCAGGATCATAGCATCCAAATTGGCCTCTTCAAGAGGTAGATGTTCAGTTTCCAAGAACTGGAACCTTATCTCAGATGAAACAAAGCACAAGATGGGTAGAATGCATAGGGCCAGGAGGGCAAAGAAGACAATTGAGGACATATGTAGCTAATATTCCAGTGAATTTGTGTGGTCATGATCTATTGCAGCTATGAAATACACAGATTAACATTTCTACAGTCCCCAAAACCTATGTTTCTGGGGAAAATGTTAGAAGATATTATAGAAGAAGGTCACCAGTCATTCAGGCTATACAAGAACACGAAGCAATTGATAAACCTTCAGAGGTACTAATGGCCCTGCCTTTAAAATGGTTAACTGAGAAACCAATATGGGTTACATAGTGGCCTATAACTGAACAAAAGTTGCAGGCTTTAGACCAGCTGGTACAAGAGCAACTAGATGCTCACCATATTTAAGAATTTACCAGCCCTTTGAATTTTCCTGAATTTGTTGTTGAAAAGAAATCTGGAAAATGGGGAATGGTAACAGATCTTAGAGCTATCAGCAAGGTAATTCAACCTATGTGCGCTCTACAATCTGGAATTCCTCTGCCTTCTCTATTACCAAAGAATGGCCTCTTATAAGTATTTATTTAAAAGATTGTATCTTCACTATACCTTTACAAGAAAAGGACAGAGAAACATTTGCTTTCACAGTGCAACTTATAATAATTATCAACCTACTAGGAGACACCAGTAAACCATGCTTCCACAGGGAATGCTCGATAGCCACACACTATACCAATACTTTATAAGTCAGACATTGGAAATAATACATAAAAAATTTCCTACATCTATAATTTACCATTACATGGATGACATTTTGCTATCTGATTCAAACATAGGTACTTTAGAAAGAATGTTTGAAGAAGTAAAGAGAGTTTTGCCTAAATGGGAATTACAAATTGGTCCTGAAAAAAATACGGGAAGGAGATTCTGTCAATTACCTAGGATATAAGATAGGTTTACAAAAAGTAAGAATACAAAAGGCACAAATTAAAAAAAAAGATTGATTGCAGACTCTTAGTGACTTTCAAAGATCATTAGGACTTATTTCCAGTCTATGACCGGCTTTTGGGATAACGCCTGATCTAATAGTCCATTTAAACAAAAACTAAGATGGAAACAAAGACATAAATAGTCCCAGAGAATTAACAGCTGAAGTGGAAAAGGAATTGATTGTTGTTGAAGAAAAATTACGGGAGGCACATGTGGATAGGGTGTATCCAAATCTTAATTTCATTCTAGTCATATTGCCTTCCAGAATTTACTCCATGGGAATTTTAATGCAAAGTGAAGATATTATTATAGAATGGATATTTTTTACCACATAAACCAAATAAAAAATTAAAAACTTATGTGGAAAAAGTCTCTGAATTAACTATAAAAGGAAAATTGACACTTCATCAACTAGCAGGTATAGACCCAGCAGAAATTATAGTGCCTTTTACTTCTGATTAAATTAAGAAATTATGGGAAGACAATGAACCTTAGTAAAGAGCTTGTGCTAATTTTGGGGGAGAAATTGATAGCAATTATCCCCAAAGCAAGAGACTTAACCTCATAAAGAGAACTTAGATTCTTACCTGAATTGTGCATGATATACTTATAACTGAAGCCCATATATTCTATACTGATGCATATAAATCAGGAAAGGCAGGTTACAAATCAGAACAATTAAGTAAGGTGGAACAAGGCCCTTATAATTCTGTCCAGAAGACAGATTGTATGCTACTCTTTTGATACTATGGGATTTTAAAGAACCTCTTAATATAGTTACTGATTCACAATATACAGAAAGAATTGTATTGCATATTGAAACTGTAAAATTTATACCAGATGATACAGAATTGACTTCATTATTCATTCAGGTGCAGGACATAATCAGGAAGAAGCGTTTTCCTCTGAACATAACACACATCTGATCCCTATGAGTCTGTCAGGTCCTCTAGCACAAGGTAATGAAGAAATTGATCAATTATTGATTGGAAGAATGTTGCAGGCCTCAGAATTTTATTAAAACAAAACATGTCAATAGCAAAAGTTTAAAGAAAGAGTCTCTTATTACATGGCAACAAGTTAAGGATATTTTAACGAGTTTTCCTACTTGCTCTTTCTATAATCAAACACCATTGCTGCAGGGAGTAACCCAAAGGGTACTCAAAAAATGCAATCTGGCAGATTGGATATGTTCCACTTTACAGAATTTGGTAAATTAAAATATGTGCACCACACCATAGATACATATTCAGATTTTCAATGGGCAACTGCCTTGAGCTCAAAAAAGGCTGATTCAGTAATCACACATTTGTTAGAAGTTATGGCCATCATAAGCATTCCTGGACAAAAAAAGACAAACAATGGCCCAACATATGTATCTAAGAAAATAAAACAGACTTTTGCCTATTATAACATAAAGCACATTACAGGTATATCAAATAATCCTACAGGTCAGGCAGTTATAGAAAGTTCAAATTGAACTATAAATGATATCCTAAACAAACAGAAAGGGATGAAAAATATCCCCAGAAATAGATTGCATAATGCTTTATTAACATTTAATTTTCTTAATGCTAATGAGAAAGCAACAACTTCAGTAGAGAGTTATTGGATAATGGAAAATACTTCTGAATTGAATCAACCAGTGTATTTCAAGGATGTGTTGATCTCACAATGGAAGCCAGGAGATGTACTACATTGGGAAAGGGGTTTTGCTCTTCTTTCAACAGGAGAAGAAAAGTTATATATACCATCAAAATTAATAAAAATTTCGTTTGAAAAAGAGAAATCTCTTGAGATATGATGGCTCATCCACAGAGGTGACAACCAATCAGGTGATAAGAAAACTTTATAAGAGTTGGGGCAGGTTTCTATTCTTGTCTTTGCAGGAAAATATTTTCAAAAATTCAAGAGACCCTGGACATCTAGATACCTAAAGAGGAAAAGATAATTATCCAGATAGGATAGGGGGATATGCTCAAGAAAATGCCACTACCAAACTATGCTTAACTCTATTTTTTGTGTTAAGATTTCTTTTTAAGTTTTTTCAGGTTTTACATGGATTTAGTCAACCATGTTGTGTGCCAATTTGTTTCAGGGGGCTGTTTGTTTGTCCCAGACACCAAGAACCAAAATAATCACACAGAAACTATATTATATATAAAAAATGTTTGGCCTGTTACCTCCAGCTTCTTATTGCATAACTCTTCCATGTTAATTTAACCTATTTCTAGTAATCTGTGCATCACCACAAGGTCGTGGCCTACCAGCAAATTTCAGCATGTCTGTCTCTGGCAGGGCTACATGGCTTCTCTCTGACTCTGCCTTTCTTTCTCCCAGTATTCAATTTAGTTTTCCCTGCCTACCTAAGTTCTGACCTATAAACAGGCCAAGATAGTTTTTTGTTCACCAGTGATATTCACAGCATACATAAAGGAATCCCACATCATCTTCTGATTGATTTTAGTTTGAAATCCATTTTGCTAGAAATTAGGATAGCTTCACCAGCTTGTTTATTAGGTCCATTTTCCCAACCTTTTCCTCTGAGATCATGTCTGTTATTGATGTTGAGGTGTGTTTCTTATATATAGCAAAAGACTAGATCCTGCTTTTATATCTTTTCTCTGACCCTGTGTCTTTTCATAAATGAATTATATCCATTGATATTAAGGATGAGTGACTGTTAATTCCTGGGGTGTTTTTAGTGGCAATGTGTGTGTGTTTCCCTTCTTTAGGTTTTATTTGTCTGAAGTTATCTGTTGCCTGTGTTTTTGTGGGTGCAGTTATCTTCCTTGGGTGTGAGTTTTCCTTCAAGTACTTTCTGTAGGGGTGAATATGTTGCTAGTAATTGTGTAAATCTGATTTTGTCATGGAATGACTTGTTTTCTCCACCAATGGTGATTGAAAGTTTTGCTGGGTATAGTAGTCTGGGCTTATATCTCTGGTCTTAGTGTCTGCAGCACATCTGCCCAGGACCTTTTGGTTTTCATGATTTAAATTGAGAAGTCAGGTGTAATTCTCATATGTCTACCTTTATATGATACTTGACCTTTTTCCTTTACAACTATTAATATTCTTTCTTTATTCTGTATGGTTTGCGTTTTGATTACTATATGGAAAGGGGATGCATTTTTTTCTGATACAGCCTATTTGGTGTCCTGTACACTTCTTATACCTTCATAGGGCTATTCTTTAGGTTGGAATGTTTTCTTTTATCATATTTTGAATACTTTTTCTGTGTCTTTGAGCTGGAGTTCTTCTCCTTCCTCTATCCCTATTATTCTTATATTTGATCTTTTCATGATGTCCCAGATTTCCTGGATGTTTTGTGCTAAGAATTTGTTTAATTTAATGTTTCCTTTGACCAATTAATTTATTTATTCTGTAGTATCTCTAGCTCCTGATATTTTCTCTTTCATCTCTTATTTTCTGTTTGTTTTGCTTGCCTCTGTAGTTCTTGATTGTTTACCCAGATTTTCTATATCCAGAATTCCCTCAGTTCACATTTTCTTAATTGCCTCTTTTTCAGTCTTCAAGTCTTGAACTGCTTGTTTCACCTGCTCGTTTGGCTTTTTTTTGTTTTCTTGGGTTTCTTTGAGAGATTTATTCATTTCTTCCATTTTTTTCTTTGTCTTATCCTCCATATTTTAAAAGAGTTTTTCATTTCCTCTTTAAAGTTCTCCATCATCCTCATAAAATTCCATTTAAAATCATTTTCTTCTGCTTCTTCTGGGTTAGGATAATCAAGTCTTCCTGTTGTATGACCATTGAGGTCTGGTGTTACCATGTTGCATTTTAGATTGTTAGATGAATTCTTGCATTGGTGCCTACTGATCTCTTCATTCAACTGATGCCAGCAGTGTCTTTGCATCTTGGTCCAATTCTTGCATTGGTTGTCTGTGTCTTGGGAACTACTCTTAGTCTTTTCTGTACTGTCACTGTCACTGTCTCTGTCTCAAGGAAACACTGAGGTCTTTTTTATACTGCTCTTTTGGTCTGCTCTCTTGGTTTGTTCTCTTGGTCTACTGTGTGCAGTCACAACTTGTGCTTCAGAGTTCCACATTTGGTCCTCTCTCTTGATCCTCTTTGTGTACTTACAACTTGTGTTTCAGCATTCCTCTGAAGTTGTTGGGGAGATGGAGGGTTTGGGGGCAGAATGGGACTTGGGGGTTTCTGGGTCTGATAGATGGGATAGGGTTTTGTAGCAGCCTACCTGTAAGAAGCTCACCTACTGGATGACCATAGGAGCTGAGATAGGTGGGGGAGGGAATTGGGTTTTGCCTAGTATGGAAGGCCTAGGGAGTGAGGTGTCCCACTGGATGGCTGGTCACTCACATCTTGGCACTCTCTGTGTAGTAGCAGGACATGTTTCAGAGTTCCAATGAGGTTGTGTGGGGATAGGTGACTTTGTGGGTGATGTGGGACTTGTAGATCTTAGGGTCCAATGGATGGGATAGGGGTATTGGAGCAGGCTATCTGAAAAAAAAACCTCTCCCGCTGGCTGACTAGAGAAGTCAAAGCAGGTGAGTTTGGGGGAAGAGTGAGACTTATAGCTTGAAGTGTCTGATGAAGGGGATGGGGATATTAGAGCAACCTATCTCTTGGTCCTCTCTGTGTAGTAGCAGCTTGTGTTTCAGAGTTCCATCGAGGTTGCAGAGGGATAGAAAGGTTTGAGGAAAGAGTGGGACTTGTAACTTGAGGGTCCAATAGATGGGATGAGGGTTTTAGAACAGCCTACCTGCAGGAAACTCTCCTGTTGGCTTGCTAGAGAAGCTGAGGCAGGTGGGGGAGGGTCCCAGGGTTTTGTCCTGGTATGGAGAGCCTAGAGAGTGGAGGTCCGACCAAGTGGCTGGTCACTCACCTCTTGATCCTCCTTGTGTCATAACAGGCTGTTTTCAGAGTTGCACTGAGGTGGTGGGGGTTAGGAGGGTTTGGGGGGAGAGTGGGACTTGTAGCTTGCAGGGTCCAATGGAAGAGATGGGGGTATTCGAGCAGCTGATCTACAGCTGAACTCTCCTGCTGAATGGCTAGAGAAGTGAAGCTATTTATTTATTAAAGCTTGTGCTTCTGCTACAGGACAGATGACTGTGTTGCCTCAGATTGTCTTCTTCCACCTTCCAGGCATACCCATCATCAGTACATATATTCTGTCATCCATGTCCTGCCTTAGATTGTCTGGAGGGAAAAAGATCTTATCTGGCTAAGTTTAGGGTTAAGGTTAAGGGTTAGGGGTTAGGGTTAGGGTTAGGAAAAAAGAAGAAAAAAAGATCTTATATGGCATTGACTACCAGCCTCTGGTTATAAAGTGTAAGGGAAAGCACATACCCAGATACAATGTACCTCTGAACAAACTTTCCATCTGAGAGTACAAAAGTAGCTAGGTAAACATAAGCAAGCAGATAATAATTTGCAGTATACATGCTCTTATGCAATGATATCTACTAAGAAAAGTAGAAGATGAACAAAATGGAATTGCCTAATTAAATTGATGTAGGATATTTTTAGTAGCTTTCAGCTTCACCAAAATCCAAATTTTTCGAGAGGCCTGAGCTGCTAATCCACTTGGAAGGGCCAGACTCTGAGCTGGCAAGTCGCCTGAGTGTTCTAAAGTCCTAGACCTCTGATTACCTGTGAATTCCAAAGACCTAAGCTGCTTACCCTAGTTGTTGAATGCCAGCAACTACCAGTGACTGCCAAGACAACTGAGCAACTGGAACCATGGCCCTGACTATACCTTGAGAAGCTCCCATTAGATCAGTACCATTGTCTCCGTGGGTGGACGCACCCCTCGTGGTCCTGACTTCCTTGCTCATGTTCTCCCTCCTTCTGCTCTTCATCTGGGCCTTGGGAGCTCAGTCCAGTACTCCAATGTGGGTCTCTGTCTCTTTCTCCATCCATTGCCAGTTGAAGGTTCTATGGGGATATGCAAGATATTCATCAGTGTGGCTATAGGAGAAGGCCAGTTCAGGCACCCTACATCTACTACCCAAGGACCTAGCTGGGGAACCCCCCTTGGACACCTGGGAACCCCTATAAAGCCAAATCTCTTGCCAACCCTCAAATGGCTCCCTTAGTTAAGATATCTTCTTCCCTGCTCCTATATCCACTATTCCTCCATCTCAACCTTCCCATTCCCCCAAGCTCTCCCCAATCCTCCCCTTCTCCCTTCTTTCTCCCCATCTCCCTTCCCCACAACAAACCCCCACCCCCACGCTGCCAACTTTTGCCTGACAATCTTGTCTACTTCCAATATACAGGAGGATAAATATATGTTTTTCTTTGGGTTCACCTTCTTATTTGGCTTCTCTAGGATGATGAATTATAGGCTCAGTGTCCTTTGTTTATGGCTAGAATCCACTTCTGAGTGAGTACATACCATTTTCATCATTTTAGGTCTGGGATATGGCACTCAGTAAAGTGTTTTCTATTTCCACCCATTTGCATGCAAAATTCAAGATATCACTGTTTTTTACCTTGGAGTAGAACACTAAATTGTATATGTGCCACACCTTCTTTATCCATTCTTCTATTGAGGGGCACCTAGGTTGTGTCCAGGTTCTGGCTATTATAAATAGTGCTGCTAATGAACATAGTTGAACAAATGCTTTTGTAGTATTATTAGGCTTCTCTTGGGTATATTCCCAAAGTGGAATTGTTGGATCTTGAGGTAGGTTGACTCTCAGTTTCCTGAGAAACTGCCACACTGATTTCCAAAGTGGTTGCAAAAGTTTGCATTCCCACCAACAATGGATGAGTGTTCACCTTACTCCACATGTTCTCCAGCATAGACTATCATTGATGTTTTTGATTTTAACTATTCTGAGAGGTGTAAGATCATATCTCAGTGTTGTTTTGATTTGAATTTCCCTGGTTGCTAAGGAGGTTGAGGATGACCTTAAGTGTCTTTTGGCCATTTGAACTACTTCCATTGAGAATTCTCTGTTCAGTTCAGTACCTCATTTTTTAATAGGGTTAATTAGAGTTTTAATGTCTAGTTTCCTGAGTTCTTTATATATTTTGGAGATCAGACCTTTCTCTGATATGGGGTTGGTGAAGATCTTCTCCCAAACAGATGGATGCCATTTTGTCTTAATGACAGTGTTCTTTCCCCTACAGAGGCTTCTCAGTTTCAGGAGGTCCCATTTATTCATTGCTGCTCCTATTGTCTGTGCTGCTGGGGTTCTACGTATGAAGTGGTCTCCTGTGCCTATGTGTTGTAGATTACTTCCAAGTTTCGCTTCTATCAGATTCAGTGTGGTCAGATTAATATTCAGGTCTTTAATCCATTTGGACTTGAGTTTTGTACATGGTGATAGATATGGGTCTATTTTCATTCTTCTATAGGTTGACATCCATTTATGCCAGCACCATTTGTTGAAGATGCTTTCTTTCTTCCATTGTATAATTTTAGCTCCTTTGTAAAAAAAATCAGATGTTCATAGGTTTGTGGATTAATATCCAGGTCTTTGATCCGGTTCCATTGGTCAACATCTCTGTTTTTGTGACAATACTAAGCTGTTTTCATTACTTTGCTCTGTAATAGAGTTTGAAGTCAAGATTGGTAATGCCTCCGAAGTACTTTTATTGTATAGGATTGTTTTTTTTCTTTTATTTTTTATTGAGGAAAAAAATTTCCGCCTCATCCCCTCCCCCCACTCCTCTCCCCCTTCCCCCACTCCTCTCCCCATCCCCCCACTCTTCTCCCACTCCCCCCACTCCTCTCCCACTCCCCCCACTTCTCTCCCCCTCCCCCCACTTCTCTCCCCCTCCCTCTGCAGTCTGAAGAGCAGCCAGGGTTCCCTGCCCTGTGGAAAGTCCAAAGTCCTTGCCCCTCCATCCTGGTCTAGGAAGGTGAACATCCAAACTGGCTAGGTACCCTCAAAGCCAGAACATGATGCAGGATCAAAACCCAGTGCCATTGTCCTTGGCTTCTCAGCAGCCCTCATTGTCCGCCATATTCAGAGAGTCGGTTTTATACCCTGCTTTTTCAGTCACAGTCCAGCTGGCCTTGGTGAGCTCGCAATAGATCAGCCCCACTGTCTCTGTGGGTGGGTGCACCCCTTGTGGTCCTGACTTCTTTGCTCATGTTCACCCTCCTTCTGTTCCTCATTGGGACTTTGGGAGTTCAGTCCAGTGCTCCAGTGTGGGTCTCTGTCTCTATCTCCATCCATCGCCAGATGAAGGTTCTATGGTGATATGCAAGATATTCATCAGTATGGCTATACGATAGGGTTATTTCAGGTTCCCTATCCTCAACTGCCCCAGGAACTAACTGGGGACCTCGCCTTGGACATCTGGAAGCACCTCTAGGTCCAAGTCTCTTACCAACCCTAAGATGGCTCCCTTAATTAAGATATGTGCTTCCCTGCTCCCCTATCCAAACTTCCTTTATCCCAATCATCCCATTTCCCCAAGTTCTTCCCATCCTACCCTTCTCACTTTTCTCTCCCCATCTCCCCTTACCCCCTCCCACCCTACCCCCAAGATCCCGATTTTTTGCCTGGCAATCTTGTCTACTCCCATACCCAGGAGGATAGCTATGTTTTTCTTTGGGTTCACCTTCTTATCTAGCTTCTTTAGGATAACACATTTTAGACTCACTGACTTTTATTTATGGCTAGAACCCAATTATGAGTGAGTACATCCCTTGTTCATCTTTTTGGGTCTGGGTTACCTCACTCAGGATAGTATTTTCTATTTCCATCCATTTGCATGCAAAATTCGAGAAGTCATTGTTTTTTACTGCTGAGTAGTACGCTAATGTGTATATATTCCACACTTTCTTCATCCATTCTTCCATTGACGGACATCTAGGTTGTTTCCAGGTTCTGGCTATTACAAACAATGCTGCTATGAACATAGTTGAACAAATGCCCCTGTCATATGATCAGGTATCTCTTGGGTATATTCCCAAGAGTGGCATTGCTGGGTCTGGGGGTAGGTTGATCCCGAATTTCCTGAGAAACCGAAACACTGCTTTCCAAAGTGGTTGCACAAGTTTGCATTCCCACCAGCAATGGATGAGGGTACCCCTTCCTCCACAACCTCTCCAGCAGAGGCTATCATTGGTGTTTTTGATTTTAGCCAATCTGACAGGTGTAAGATGATATCTCAAAGTTGTTTTGATTTGCATTTCCCTGATCGCTAAGGAGGTTGAGCATGACCTTAAGTG
The DNA here is from genome assembly GCA_028537955.1 of Microtus californicus. NCBI lineage: Eukaryota > Metazoa > Chordata > Mammalia > Rodentia > Cricetidae > Microtus > Microtus californicus. The sequence continues at coordinate 30,520,556 of JAQJZF010000002.1, read as the reverse complement.
TCTTTTGGCCATTTGAATTTCTTCTGTTGAGAATTCTCTGTTCAGATCAGTGCCCCATTTTTTAATTGGGTTAATTAGCCTTTCAAAGTCTAGTTTCTTGAGTTCTTTATATATTTTGGAGATCAGACCTTTGTCTGTTGTGGGGTTGGTGAAGATCTTCTCCCAGTCAGAGGGTTGCCTTTTTGTCTTGGTGACAGTGTCCTTTGCTTTACAGAAGCTTCTCAGTTTCAGTAAGTCCCATTTATTCAATGTTGCCCTTAATGTCTGTGCTGCTGGGGTTATACCTAGGAAGAGATCGCCTGTGCCCATCTGTTGTAGGGTACTTCCCAATTTCTCTTCTATCAGGTTCAGTGTGTGCAGACTGATATTGAGGTCTTTGATCCATTTGGACTTGAGTTTTGTGCATGGTGATTGATATGGGTCAATTTTCATTCTTCTACAGGTTGACATCCAGTTGTGCCAGCACCATTTGTTGAAAATACTTTCTTTCTTCCATTGTACACTTTTAGCTCCATTATCGAAAATGAGGTGTTCATAGGTTTGTGGGTTAAGATCTGGGTCTTCTATACGATTCCATTGGTCGACTTCTCTGTTTTTATACCAACACCACACTGTTTTCATTACTGTGGCACTGTAATAGAGTTTGAAATCAGGGATGGTAATGCCTCCAGAAGTTCCTTTATTATATAAGACTGTTTTGGCTATCCTGGGTTTTTTGTTTTTCCATATAAAGTTGATTATTGTCCTCTCAAGCTCTGTGAAGAATTTTGATGGGACCTTGATGGGGATTGCATTGAATCTATAAATTGCCTTTGGTAGAATTGCCATTTTTACTATGTTGATCCTCCCAATCCAAGAGCAAGGGAGATCCTTCCACTTTCTGGTATCCTCTTCAATTTCTTTCTTCAATTCCTTAAAGTTCTTGTCAAATAGATCTTTCACTTCCTTGGTTAGAGTTACCCCAAGATATTTTATGCTATTTGTGGCTATCGTGAAAGGTGATGCTTCTCTGATTTCCCTCTCTGCTTCCATATCCTTTGTGTATAGGAGGGCGACTGATTTTTTGGAGTTGATCTTGTATCCTGCCACATTACTAAAGGTGTTTATCAGCTTTAGGAGTTCTTTGGTGGAGTTTTTGGGGTCACTTATGTACACTATCATATCATCAGCAAATAATGAAAGTTTAACCTCTTCCTTCCCAATTTGAATCCCCTTGATCCCCTTATGTTGTCTTATTGCTATTGCTAAAACTTCAAGCACTATATTGAAGAGGTATGGAGAGAGTGGACAGCCTTGCCATGTTCCTGATTTTAGTGGAATGGCTTTGAGTTTTTCTCCGTTTACTTTGATGTTAGCTGTCGGTTTGCTGTAAATAGCTCTTATTATATTTAGGTAGGTCCCTTGTATCCCTAATCTCTCCAAGACTTTTATCATGAAGGGATGTTGAATTTTGTCAAAAGCTTTTTCTGCATCTAATGAAATGATCATATGTTTTTTTTCTTTCAGTTTATTTATATGATGGATTACATTGATAGATTTTCGTATGTTGAACCAGCCCTGCATCTCTGGGATGAAGCCTACTTGATCCTACTGGATAATTTTTCTAATGTGTTCTTGGATACGGTTTGCCAGTATTTTGTTGAGGATTTTTGCGTCAATGTTCATGAGTGAGATTGGCCTGTAATTCTCTTTCTTGGTTGAGTCTTTGTGTGGTTTTGGTATCAGAGTGACTGTAGCTTCATAAAAGGAATTTGGCAATGACTCTTCTGTTTCTATATTGTGAAATACATTAAGGAGTATAGGTATTAGGTCTTCTTGGAAGTTCTGGTAGAATTCCGCATTGAAACCATCTGGTCCTGGGCTTTTTTTGGTAGGGAGGTTTTTGATAACAGCTTCTAATTCTTCGCGACTAATAGGTCTATTTAGATTGTTCACCTGGTCCTGGTTTAACTTTGGTAAATGGTATTTATCTAAAAACGTGTCCATTTCTTTTACATTTTCCAGTTTTGTGGCGTACAGGCTTTTGTAGTAAGATCTAATGATTCTTTGAGTTTCCTCTGTGTCTGTGGTTATGTCCCCCTTTTCATTTCTGATCTTATTAATTTGCAAATTCTCTCTCTGCCGTTTGATTAGTTTGGATAGGGGTTTGTCAATCTTGTTGATTTTCTCCAGGAACCAGCTTTTTGTTTCATTGATTCTTTGGATTGTTTTCTGTGTTTCTATTTTGTTGATTTCAGCTCTCAGTTTGGTTATTTCCAGTCTTCTACTCCTCCTAGGTGAGTCTGCTTCTTTTTTTTCTAGAGCTTTCAGGTGGGCTGTTAAGTCTCCAATGTGTGCTTTCTTTGTTTTCCTTAGGTGGGCACTTAGTGCTATGAACGTTCCTCTTAGGACTGCTTTCATAGTGTCCCATAAGTTTGAGTAGGTTGTTTCTTTATTTTCATTGAATTCCAGGAAGACTTTAATTTCGTTCTTTATTTCTTCCTTAATCCAGGTATGGTTCAGTAGTTGACTGTTCAGTTTCCATGAATTTGTATGCTTTCTGGGGGTAGCATTGTTGTTGAATTCTAGCTTTAATCCATGGTGATCTGATAAGACACAGATGGTTACTAATATTTTTTTGTAACTGTGGATGTTTGCTTTGTTACCAACTATGTGGTTGATTTTCGAGAAGTTTCCATGAGCTGCAGAGAAGAAAGTATATTCTTTCCTATTTGGGTGGAATGTTCTATAGATGTCTGTTAAGTCCATTTGATTCATTACCTCCATTAATTCTCTTATTTCTCTGTTCGGTTTCTGTCTGATTGACCTGTCCATTGGTGAGAGAGGAGTGTTGAAGTTTCCTACTATTAGTGTGTGCGGTTTGATGGCTGCCTTGAGTTTTAGCAATGTTTCTTTTACATACGTGGGTGCTTTTATATTAGGGGCATAGATATTCAGGATTGAGACTTCATCCTGATGAACTGTTCCTGTTATGAGTATAAAATGCCCTTCTCCATCTCTTTTGATTGATTTAAGTTTGAAGTCAACTTTGTTAGAGATTAGTATGGCCACGTCTGCTTGTTTCTTTGCTCCATTTGCTTGATACACCTTTTCCCAGCCCTTTACTCTGAGTAGGTGCCTGTCTTTGTGGTTGAGGTGTGTTTCTTGTAAGCAGCAGAATGTTGGATCCTGTTTTCTCATCCAGTCTCTTAGCCTGTGCCTTTTTATAGGTGAGTTGAGTCCATTGACATTAAGTGATATTAATGACCAGTGGTTGTTAACTCCGGTCACTTTTTTAGACATAGAGATTGTGTGTTTCCCTTTGTATAGGATTGTTTTGGCTATCCTGGGTATTTGTTTTTCCATGTAAAGTTGATTATTGTTCTCTCAAGGTCTGTAAAGAATTTTGTTGGGATTTTGATGGGGATTGCATTGAATCTATAGATCGCTTTTGGTAGAATTGCCATTTTTACTATGTTGATCCTCCCAATCCAAGAGCAAGGGAGAACCTTTCATTTTCTGGTGTCCTCTTCAATTTCTTTCTTCAAAGGTTCAAAGTTCTTGTTAAATAGATCTTTCACTTCCTTGGTTAGAGTTACCCCATGATACTTTATGCTATTTGTGGCTATCAGGAATGGTAATGTTTCTCTGATTTCCCTCTCTGCTTCTTTGTTATTTGGGGAAGGTGACAACTGATTTTTTGGAGTTGATTTTGTATCCTGCCACATTACTAAAGGGGTTTATCAACTGTAGGAGGTTTTTCATAGAGTTTTTGGAGTTGTTTATGTACACTATCATATCATCCAAAAATAGGGAAAGTTTGAGTTCTTCCTTTCCAATTCAAATTCCCTTGATCTCCTTATGTTGTCTTATTGCTATTGCTAGAAATTCTAGCACTATATTGAAGAGGTATGGAGAGAGTTGACAGCCTTGTCGTGTTCCTGATTTTAGTGGGATGTCTTTGAGTTTCTCTCCATTTAATTTGATGTTAGCTGTTGGCTTGTTGTATATTTCTTTTATTATATTTAGGTATGAACCTTGTATTCCTAATCTCTCCAAGACCTTTATCATAAAGGCATGTTGAATTTGTCAAATGTTTTTTCAGGATCTAATGAAATGATCATATGGTTTTTTCTTTCAGTTTATTTATATGATGGATTACATTGATAGATTTCATCTGTTGCACAAGCCCTGCATCTCTGGGATGAAGCCTACTTGATCATAATGCATATTTTTTCTAATGTGTTCTTGGATTCAGTTTGCCAGTATTTTATTGGGAACTTTTGCATTGATGTTCATGAGTGAGATTGGTCCATAATTCTCTTTCTTGGTTGAGTCTTTGTGTGGTTTTGGTATCGGGGTAACTGTTGCTTCATAAAAGAAGTTTGGCAATGACTCTTCTGTTTCTATTTTGTGAAACACATTAAGGAATATAGGTATTAGCTCTTCTTGGAAGTTTTGGTAGAATTCTGCATTGAAACCATTTGGTCCTGGACTATTTTTGGTAGGGAGGTTTTTGACAACAACTTCTCTAATTCCTCACCACTTACAGGTCTATTTAAATTGTTCACCTGGTCTTGATTTAATTTTGGTAAATGGTACTTACCTAAAAAAAATGTCCATTTCTTTTACATTTTCCAATTTTGTGGCATACAGGCTTTTGTAGTAAGGTCTAATGATTCTCTGAATTTTCCCTGTGTCTGTGGTTATGTTCCCCCTTTTCATTTCTGATCTTGTTAATTTTTGTGTTCTCTCTCTGCCTTTTGTTTACATTGGATAGGGGTTTATCAATCTTGTTGATTTTCTCCAAGAGCCAGATTTTTGTTTCTTTGATTATTTGGGTTGTTTTCTGTGTTTCTATTTTGTTGATTTCAGCCCTCTGTTTGATTATTTCCAGTCTTCTACTCCTCCTGGGTGAGTTTGCTTCTTTTTTTTTTAGAGCTTTCAGGTGTGCTGGTAAGTCTCTAATGTGTGCTTTCTCTGTTTTCTTTATGTGGGCACTTAGTGCAATGAATTTTCCTCTTAGTACTGCTTTCATAGTGTCCCATAGGTTTGGGTATGTTGTGTCTTTATTTTTATTGAATTCAAGGAAGACTTTTATTTTTTTCTTTATTTCTTCCTTGACGCAGGGGTGGTTCAGTAGTTGACTGTTCAGTTTCCATGAGTTTTTAGGCTTTCTGGGGGTAGAATTGTTGTTGAATTTTAACTTTATTCCATGGTGATCCGATAGTACACAGGTGGTTACTACAATTTCTTTGTATTTGTGGATGTTTGTTTTGTTACCAATTATGTGATCAGTTTTTGAGAAGGTTCTATGAGATGCTGAGAAGAAGGTATATTCTTTTCTGTTTGGGTGGAATGTTCTATAGATGTCTGTTAAGTCCATTTGATTCATTACATCTGTTAGTTCTCCTTTTTCTGTGTTAAGTTTCTGTCTGGTTGACCTGTCCATTGGCAAGAGAGAAGTGTTGAAATCTCCCACTATTATAGTGTGATGTTTGATGTATGCTTTGAGTTCTTGTAATGTTTCTTTTACATATGTGGTTGCTTTTATATTAGGAGCATAGATATTCAGGAGTAAGACTTCTTCCTGGTGAATTGTTCCTGTTATGAGTATAAAGTGTCCTTCTCCATCTCTTCTGATTGATTTTAGTTTGAAATCAATTTTGTTAGAGATTAGTATAGCCATACCTGCTTGTTTCTTTGGACTATTTGATTGGAAAACCTTTTCCCAACCCTTTACTCTGAGGTAGTGTCTGTCTTTGAGGTTGGGGTGTATGTCTTGTAAACAGCAGAATCTTGGATTCTGTTTTCGTATCCTTTCTCTTAACCTGTGTCTTTTTATAGGTGAATTGAGTCCATTAATACTAAGTGATATTAATGACCAGTGGTTTAAAACTCCAGTTATTTTTTTCTGGTGGTAGTTTTTGTGTGTTCCCTTCTTTGAGTTGTGCTGGTGGAGAGTTGTCAGGTGCTTGTGTTATTATGGGTGTTGTTGGCTTCCTTGGTTTATGGTTTTCCTTCTAGTATTTTCTATAAGGCTGGATTTGTGGCTAAGTATTGTTTAAATCTGTTTTTGTCCTGGAATATCTTGTTTTTTCCATCAATGGTGAATGCAAGATTTGTTGGTATAGTAGTCTGGGTTTGCATCCATGGTCTTTTATTGTCTTTAGCACATCTATCCAAGACCTTCTGGTGTTCATGGATTCCATTGGGAACTCAGGTGTAATTCTGATAGGTTTCCCTTTATATGTTACTGGACTTTTTTCCTCCCAGTTCTTAGTGTTCGTTCTTTATTCTGTATGTTTTGTGTTTTGATCATTATAATGCAAGGGGATGTTGTTGTTGTTGTTGTTTTTGTTGTTGTTGTTTTGATCCAGGCTATTTGGTGTTCTCTATGCTTCTTGTACCTTCATAGGAATATCCTTTTTAGATTGGGAAAGTTTTCTTCTACAATTTTGTTGAATATATTTTCTGGGCCTTTGAACTATAATTCTCCTTCTTCTACCCTTATTATTCTTAGGTTTGGTGTTTTCATAGTGTCCCAGATTTCCTGGATGTTTTTAGTTAAGAATTTGTTGGATTTGTTATTTTCTTTAATCAATGAGTTTATTTCCTTTATAGTATCTTCACTGTCTGAGATTCTTTCTTCTATCTCTTTTATTCTGTTGGTTATACTTGTCTCTGTAGTTCCTGTTTGTTTACCCAGACTTTCCATATCCATCCTTCCCTCGGTTTGTGTTTTCTTCATTACCTCCATTTCATTTTTCATGTTTTGAACTGTTTCCATTACCTGTTTGATTGCTTTTTCCTGGTTTTCTTGGATATGTTTGAAGAATTTATTCATTTCTTTTACCTTTTTGTTTGTCTTCTCCATTTCTTTAATGCAGATTTTCACATCCTTTTTAATGTCCTCTATTACTTACATAATGTTATGTTTAAAGTCGATTTCTTCTACTTCTTCTGGAATTGTGTGTTCAAGTCTTCTTCTAGTGTGATCCTTGGAATCTGGTGTTGTCATATTGTTTTTCAGGTTGTTGGAGGAATTCTTGCATTGTCCCCTGCCCATCTCTTCCTTCAAATGCAGCCAGGAGAGTCTTGGCATCATGATCCAATCTATGCTGTGACTGTCTCTCTGGTTGGGTCTCCTCAGTACAGGAGCAGGAACTGTTCCTGGGCCAAGGACCTCATAGACAATAGGGCAGGCTTGGTGGAGGCCTGGTCGTGTGGAACAAAGAAGCCCCTGCAGCAGGAGCTGGAGAGTCCCTGTGTTCATGTGAAGTCATGATCTGTTATAACAGTTGAATGCCAAGATAAACATTTCTGCAGTCTCAGAAACAAACCATAAACAAACTCAATTTCTGGGAAAAAATATTATAAGGAAGAATAAAAAACAAACACTGACAATTCAGACTATATAAAACACAGAACAACTGGTGAACTCTCAGAGGTACCAATGACCTCGCCTTTAAAATGGTTAACTAAAAAGTGGTCTTTAAGAATAGAGAAGGCCTTAAGACAGCTGGTACAGAGGTAACTAGATTCTTGGCCTATTGAATTCAACAAGTCCTTGGAATTCTTTTGTATTTGTTGTTAAAAAGAAATCTGGGAAATGGAGAATGGCAACAGATCTAAGAGCTGTTAATAAGGTGTTTCAACCAATGGGCTCTCTACAATCTGGACTTACTTCATTTTTCCTATTACCTAAAGTTTGGCCTCTTATAGATATTGATTTTAAAAAATTGTTACTTCACTATATCTATTGAAGAAAAATACAGAAAACATTTGCCATCACAGTGCTTACTTATAATAATTCTCAGTCTGCTAAAAAACATCAATGCAAGATTTTCTCACAGAAAATGGTAAATAGCTTCACCCTGTGTCAATATTTTGTAAGTCAGCCAATGGAAATGATATGTAAGCAATTTCCTGTTGATTTATTTTTCTGTCCTGCCCATTTCCTGCAGTCATTAAGTCCCAAAGAAATCACACAGAGGTCTACATTAGTTATAAACTGATTGGCCCATTAGCTCATGGTTCTTATTAACTAATTGTTGTAACTTACATTAGCCCATAATTCTTTTATGTGTTAGCCACATGGCTTGGTACCTTTTTTGGTATGGCAGACACAACTTGCTTCCACTGAGGCTTGTTATGACTGCCAACTGAAACTTCCCTCTTCCCAGAATTCTCATCACCCCGCCTCTACGTCCTGCCTGGTTTCCCCACCTATACTTTCTGCCTCATTACAAGCCAAACGGCAGTTTATAAAAAAATAATGCAAGTGACAAGATAAAAGACCTTTGTCCCACAGCACTTCCCTGTCCTTAAAGAAAAACAAGAACTCTGAATCTAACATCCTTTGTTTAGCTTTTCTCCTGACCATTATCCATAACAACTTGCAACCAACATTCTAAACAAAGGAAATATTCATAGTCCAGTTTTGGGGAATGTGGGCATAGTTTTCCAGGTTATTTTCTGCTGATTGGGGGCATTGATAATTTCACAGGGACCTAAAGAAAATTTAGAATTTTGTTCAAATCTTGACTGGAAAATTATATGATGCTTGATCATCTTAGGCAGCAGTCTTAAATCTGTTCTGGATGTAGAACTCAGACATCTGGGCCATCCACTCCTATTGGAAATTTCTCAGGGCATCTTCCTTGATCAAACCTGATATTTCTTAACCCATAATGAATCCACAGCCTCTCATTTTCTGTGGAACCAAAAGCAAATCCTCTTTTCTAAAGTAACATACCTTTTGACTTCAATTATGAAGACAAGGTATTTTCAAAATACCTATCTTGGAGTAGTTCAGCAGCATTTATAAACAAATATCTTTTAGCAGCTGTTGTTCCTTCCTCAGCATTCAAACAATTCAAAGAGAACATATAGCATATGGTATATAGACTCTCTGTGTATTTTCATCTTTATATGGCTTTCTTTTCAACTCATTTTTTTATTTTTGGCTTTTTGAGAGACAGGGTTTCATTGTGTACCTTTGTCCTGGAATAACTCTGTAGTCCTTGAACTCATAGAGATCCACCTGCCTCTGCCTCCCAAGTGTTGGGATTAAAAGTGTGTGTCACAACACACAACTACTCTTTTTTTCTTTTAAATATTAAGGACATTTATCCATTTTCTTTTATCTCCTGAGCCTATATATATTTTTAAACACACTCTAGACTGTTTAGAGGCTTTCCTCATCTAAATCTGTCTTTACTACATCTCTCCCTTTTTCTGACCACCTGAGTCTTTAATTTGCTAAGTGATATGGGTAGGATGAAAGCCATGGTTTTGATAGCTGGATCCAGCCCATTCTTTAGCTTTCTAAGATTCCAGCCTCATGGTGGAGGTAATGGCTGGAGCCATGTTTATTGCCACAACTCTATGGCATTTCAAGGTCCCTGCCATGACCAAAAAACACACAGTCAGCTTTTCATCAACACTCTTTAAGTGTTTTATGGCAGGTCCTCTTAAAAGAGCTGCAGGTTTTGTCAGGAAGCCTCTCTTAAATGAGAGCACTTGCCTCTAGCAAACAGAGCCCACCCAAGAAAGTGTTTCTCTCAAAAAGCCATGCTTAACACTCTTATTTTGTGTCTAGAATTATTTCCCAAGCTCTCTCATGTTTTATGTGGATGCAGTTGTCCACACATTGGGCAGTATTCTGTTCACTGGGTTTTCTGTCCTTCCCGGTTCTTTCCATCATTAAGTCCCAAAGAAATCACTATAACTATTATATTATTTATAAACTGATTGGCCCATTAGCTCAGACTTCTTATTAACTAATTCTCTTTTTTTTTGGTTTTTCGAGACGGGGTTTCTCTGTGGCTTTGGAGCCTGTCCTGGAACTAGCTCCATAGACCAGGCTGGTCTTGAACTCACAGAGATCCACCTGCCTCTGCCTCCCGAGTGCTGGGATTAAAGGCGTGCGCCACCATCGCCCGGCTTTAACTAATTCTTGTAACTTACATTAGTGCATAATTCTTTTATGAGTTAGCCACGTGGCTTGGTACCATTTTGGCAAGGCAGTCACATGTTGCTTCTTCTGAAGCTGGGTCACAGCTGCCAACTGAAACTTCCCTCTTCCCAGAATTCTCATCGCCTTCTTCTACTTCCTGCCTTGTCATCCCACCTATACTTTCTGCCTGACTACAATCTACTCACTATTTTATTAAAAATAATACAAGTGACAGGATAAAAGACCATTGTTCCACATCATAAAGGTGAGATGCTCCTTCTGGGTTCCTGCTATATAAAAGAGTCTGCTAGACATTATGCAGGACACAGAAGAAAGTGACTGGAAAACTGCCAGTATAGGCAGAAGTCTGAAATTTCCTGCTTCATGAAAAAGTCTGCTGGAAACTATGGGCCTGTAGGCTGAAGATGGATGCCCCAATGCTACAGAAGAACTTTGGGTGACTGTTCAGGCAGTGAAATGTCTCTGTCAAATCTAGAATTTTGGAAGTTGCTTACAATGTCCTCCCTGTTTACTTAGGTAATAGTATATCCTTCTGGTGTCTTTGATGGGGTTGAAGAATAGATAGATAGTTGTGATTATAGTTCTGACAAAAGATATAGATATGATAAAAGATAAAGTAGATATAAATATTCTTAGCTGGTGTGGGATTGTTTTGTGGTTTCATAACACACAGCTTCAAACCCACATTCCCACAGATGACCCTAGTTAATCTTGGTGGACCAAAAAAAAATTGAATTGAAATGAACAAATAGAAATGGACAGAGAGAGGTAGGGAAGGGCACATACACACAGGTGCAGAGAAAGAGAGAGAGACAGAGAAAGAGAGAGAGAGAGAGAGAGAGAGAGAGAGAGAGAGAGAGAGAGAGAAATCCTGTCACAAGCAGTTTACTGTCACAGTGGTTTGCCACTGCCCAGTTGCCTCAGGAAAACCACTCTGTTGCCCCTGTGGTGCCCGGTGAAGGACAGTCCCAGGAGTGATGCTGGCACACAGGCGTCTCACGTGCTGAGGGCTTTTTGCCATGGCCCAGCAGCTTCCGAGGCACATCTTCAGTAATAAAATACCTGGGCATTTTTTGAAGCTTAACCACCTGGGTACCACCATTCTTGTAACTACCAACTGGTTTTGTGACAGTAGCAAGGACTTTCTCCTTTTTTTTCTTCTTTTTAACCTTGGTTTTCTCAGCTGCATAAGCCCAGGCACTCTGTAGGCTCAGCAGAAAAGATACAACTAAAGACAGTGAATTCCCTTCTCCTAAAATCTTTCCACAGCCATAGTTGAAAGGTAAAGAGTCAGGCCCTGTGAGCCTCTCCCCTTCCTATACTGATTGTGGCTAGAGCTGATCTTGAGTGAGACCAGTGCAGGTGAATATAGTTGCTCTGGGTTACTGATGACTATAGTTGTGTGGAGTCTGGAGAATGGCATGTCATGGCCATGTCCCCTCTTTCCATTCTTATTGCCTTCCCACATCCTTTTCCTCAATATTCCCAGAGCCATAGATGGCATGGTATAGCTTATTTATTTTTAGACTATTACAATATACTTTGCTTATTTTCTTCATCAGGAACAACAATGAGTTTCTGCATTTACCACTACATTTTCTGTTTCCTCTAAAAACACCTTTTAAATGGCTTTTGAAAGACAAAGATCCTTGAAAGCCAGCAAAATGGCAATGCCGCCATGTAGCAAGTTAAAGCAGCACAGCAGCACATACTGAATTCAGCACTGGGCTATTAATGGACTGGCTGACCACTGGCTCCTAAGACACCTATTTTCTTTCAAAATCCTAAGTTCCTGAAATGTCTTCCCCCAAGTCAATATTGCTAATATTGTAACTAGAGATACTTGTCTTGTAATTGCGGAGGTCTATGAGGGAAAAATATTTTTTTAGGGTCACTTCATTTGCATAATGGCAAAAATGATTATCCTGTTTCCCAGTTAAGATCTCCACGGTGAGTTCCTATGCAGCTGATCTTCACTTTTACCTTTAACAGAGGTACTTGCATGGAGCATTTTATTTTAATTCTCCATTTTCTTTTATTGAGAAATCCACCTCATCTATTTTGTCTTCAAATTCTGTCTCCTACGTGATTTATTTTATTATTAGGCTTACTGCCTTTTCTATTTCCTGTTTCATTTCAATTGGGTTTTTCGATGTTTCTAACTATTTATTGAATTTGGCTTTCAAATCCTGCATTGTCTTCATTTCCTTCAGGCATTTGCTTCGTTTTCTTGCCCATAACTAATTTTATACTTAACCTCCTTGAGCTCACTTACGTGCTTTATGTGCTTTGACCTCCTTAAACACGATTCTGGTTTTTTGAGTTCTGTATCTTGGATATCATTCAAAGTGCTTTCCTTAAGGGGCAGAGCAATGGTTTGAGATTTGAGTCAGAAGACATTTTGTCTTTAATTTGTTCTGGAATCGGACTTGATAATAAGAATTTAGGGTGCTGATTGTCTCTTGCTGTGCCTTCTTAACCTAGGAGGCTATTATTCCAAGATGAGAATCTAGGCGGGAAACTTGTATCTGAAGGGGTCAGATCACAGGGTCAGACAATTGAGTGCAGCGTCCTCCTAGATCCAGATCTGCTCTAGGTTGGCAGCAAGAATGAGGGGAGGCTGTGCAGAGCGGGTCCAGGGCAGCCTGACAGCTGGAACTGTGTGGAAGGCGGCCTGAGACGGAGTGAGTGGGGAGGGTCTTCGCGGGCGGGGACGTTCGCCTGATCAGATGAGAGACGGTAAAAGGAAAAAACTTAGATGGATTTGGGAAACTAATTAAGAAAGAGAAAGTGTCTGCGTACGCGGACGTAGAGGAACCACGTAACCGGAACCGGTGTGTAGTGGGCGGGGCCAGGGAGGTGCTCCTAGGAGCCGTGCCAGAGTGACAGGAAAATTCACCATTCACTGTGGGACCTGGGAGTTCCGTGCTCCCGATTCCGGGGCGGAGGACACTGGCTTCTATAGGCGAGCCTGAAAATTCACGGTAGCCACAGGTGCCACGTGGGGTGTCCTAGGAAAGTCACCTGTCAGCAGCGGAGTGGCGGGAACCTCAGCCCGCGGCGCTGGAACCTCCCAGGTCAGAGGAGCTGCGGGGCTGGGAACTGCGAGAACCGAGCAGGGTTGTGCTCGCTGAGGCTGCTCTTAAAGGACGCCACTCTTACACTTCTTTCGTGGGAATCTTAACCATTGTCTGGAAGTTTGGGATCCTATGAACTAGGACTCATCCTGATTTTTTTGATTTATCTTATTGTTGTCAGAATATTTTCATAAAATAGCCTGGTAGAGCGTTTGCATTATATGCTGCCTACCAAACAGGGTTCTCTTTGCTATTATTGTAGCAGTTACAAAGCTCTTGAAATTTAAATTCATGCATGCATTCGCTAGGGCTAGGCGCCCAGAGAGCTTTGTAGATTTTAGTTACATGAGGAACCAGTGCAGGTTTGATTGAATCAGAAAATACACTGTGACAGGATTAAGACAGAGCAGAGGTTCTTCCATCTTGTATTCTTGATGAAGCTGTTTCCAGGGTTAACTAGAATTTGATTTCCTTGATAGAGAATCCCATGGAAAACTACCCAACTCTATCCGAGGAACCAAAGGTCAGGATGTCCTATCTAACCTTTCTGATTTAGCCTTTTTTTAAAACTGTGGAGAACCTTCTGCAGATGACCCTAGCTCTTTAGGGAGGGTAACGTCCTATCTTAGCTCCTCTTAAAAACTGCTTGCTTCAAACTGCGGATACTGCAGAAGTTCCCCTGTAATTGCCAAGCAAGACACCTACACCTAGGTCTCAGCCCTTAAAAATCCCATGTTCTGGATACTTGGAGCCTCGCCTAGGACCCTGAACACTTGGGTATGGTCTCAGATGACTGGAATAAATCGAGTCTGTTTTGTGTTTGCTACAAACTGAGTGCTAATCCCTGGTGGGCTACTCATAACAATACTTTATCAAGTTCTGCAATAATGATTGTGAACATTAACTTTTACGAGGCAAACTTTAACCCCTACTAATTTAACATCTGAAAAGTATGCACTCTCTGATGTACATGCAGCATCCACAAATGTATCCTCATATGCTTAGATATTAATGTTATAAGCAAGCCCTCTATGGATGTTGTGAGTTACTATCATCCTACACTATTTTATAGTTAGAAAACTCAATACAGGTGAAAACAAAGGTAGAAAGCATTTTTTGAATATTTATGCTCACTCAGATCAGAAAAATGGCCCCATGATTCAAGAAAAGCACTCTGTCCATGCAAATGTGACTAAATAGTTGTTTTTTTATTTCACAGTTTGTTGACATTCTGCGCTGTGACTGCAGACTTCTTTCTTGCAGGAGGAGTGGGAATGCCTAGACCCTGCTCACAAGGCTCTATACAGAGGTCTCCTGTTGAAGAAACACAAGAGTCTGGTTTCTGGTTTCTGTGGGTGAAAATTGTTGTGTTTTATTTTTGTTTTTTTGTTTTTTTTTTTTTTTTTGCAGTCTCCTTTCTCCTGCTCAGGGTTCCTGGGAAAACCACTCTGCAGTGGTGCTGTGTGTGAATGAGTCTCGCCTCTCAGAGTAAAGTGAAAGCCTCAGAGAAAGACATTTCACCTGGTATTCTCTCTCCTTTTGCAGGTGTCAGCATCTTTCATGTTTGTTCCATGGAAAGTTCCGGGTGCTTTTTGAAGAACCGCTTTCCCTTATGCAGGTCTTCCACTGCTCAACCAGCCCTGCTCACCTTTCAGTTAGAACAAAGAGTCCTGGATGGTGTAGAGAGAGGAGACAGTGGCAAAGGATCCAGGTATGCAGGAGTCACTGAGGAGGAGGTGAAGGAATGGGGAGGGGACTCGAGTGACAGTAGAAAAAGAACTGGAAGTTGGCTTTGCCACATTCTGTTTCATTCAATCTGATTCTAGATAATTCCACTGAGGATAACCTCGGGATTATCTTATTGTAGGTATTCGAAGACTCTTTGAAAGATTCAATAGCAGATAAAATTTTATTTGATTTTGCATAAGAGTGATGCTGTCCCTCTTTCATTCACATTGCTGATCATGCCTTCATACCAATTGTAAATGTTTTCATTACTATAATTTGAATATAATGTTTAGTTAGAACCATTTATGCCTCCTGGTTTTTCCTGTTCTCATTTTTTGAAGCATTTTCTGATTCCTTCAGATTCTGTGTCTTAGAGTTATTTTCTTCATTCCTTAAAATAATGCCAGCAGGATTTTGTTAAGATGTGTTTAATATCCTTCAGAGTATTTAACTCTTACTGCGCTGTCTTTCTGTTGATGTTTCCTGTCATCTGTCTTCGTGTCAACTCTGAACAGATTGCGTTCCTATAATTTTTATATATTTTAAAGTCATCTCTGGATTTGATCCTTACCTTATAGTTTTTGAAGTCTTTGTGGTTTCTCATAATTTCTCTCTTCGTATGAAAAGTGCCTAAATTACTTAGAATCTTTACAGAATACATGCATTCTTTTACATTTCTTCCCATGTTTGAGTGTGAACATGCTACTAGTGAGTCAGTGTTCCCGTGTCTTTTATGTATTCTTCTGTTTCTATATACTATTGATGTCAGCAGTGCAAGTTATTGAAGAAGACACTTTATAGAGATTGATCTTTACTAGGTTTGAAGTTATCTTTCTCACTAACGTCCTGTCAGATTTCCAGCATCACTGAATGAAGGATGTTGAAACCTCCCTGCACTGCAAGGAGGTTATTTGCTTCCTACAGTTCTGTCATTAATGGCTTCGTGTACTTGGAAACCTTTGTGAAATGTATTCATATTGATCACATAGCTTCCTCGCAAATGGACCACTTGATCATTTGTTAAATTTTTTTTATAGTAGATATGGCTTTTTATTTTACCTACCACAATTATAACCAACCCTCATCACGGCATATCTATAAAAAACTTCCTTCACTCATAGCATTTTGTATCCTTATATTTGAAGTAAAAGTTTCATGACTAAAAGTGTGGAGCATGTATTATGTACATTTTGGCTGTTAAAATTACTTTGAACATGCTCCTTTTTTTGCCTCTTGATTGTAGTATTATTTATTTCCTTTGTGTTTTTTAATTCTTGATAAAAAATCTGTGTGTTTATGTGTTATACTATGAAAAGTTTGCTAACAAGTTTCTCCATTCTGTAGACTGTACTTCATAATTTAATTATTATCATTTCCATACAAGACTTGAATTGCATTCAATCCTGTTTGTTGCTTATTGCTCCCGTGTCTTGTTAATTTGTTGTGCTGTTCAGAAACTATGTACCTATGTCTATATATGGACTTATTCCCCATTGTGCTATGCTGCAGACTTCACAAGTCACTGGAGTTGTGAATTGAAATTCACTGGACCTAGTTTCATTCTTTTATATTTGGCTATTTACTTTTCCCAATACCAGTGGTTGATGAGGCTGTCTATTCTATAGTTTATGTGTTTGCCTTTTTGTTGAAATTTGACTGTGTGGCCTGGTTCTATATTTGCTTCTCTTACTGTGTTGTGTGTTTACTCTTTTGTCATTCCCAAGGAGCTGTTGTTCTGTGTCTCTCTGCAGTGTCATCAGAAATCACAGCTGGGATGATTGAAACTCTGCTCTGTGTTCCTCTTAGGGTCTTTGTGTTTCCATGTAGATTTGTAGGATTCTCTTTACTGTGTCTCTGAAGTAATCATGGGGAGCTTGATTGTACTGGATTTTGAGTTAATCATATAAATCTTTTAACACTGATAATTTTCTAATAATATATCGTATTCCAGGTGCATGCAAGATTTTTCCCACCTTGTGTCTTTCTCAATCCCTTCAGTGAATTCAAGTTTTCATTTTAGAGGTCTGTTCTGCTTGGTTGGTTTTTCCCTTTGTTTTCTTCATTTTAAAAAAAAACAACAACAACATGTTTTTGTTTACTCTCTGGTTGTAATTAAATAAATAAAACAATAACAAAGTATCAGACTTTTCTAATTAGTTAGTTATATAGATAACAAAGAAGATCTGCCTCTAACTAGGTATTGGTATCTCCCTTAAATTCTATTAATTTAAATTTTATTTTTTTATAGTTAATAAATACTGATATTTTACCATTGCATAGGTTTAATAACTCACCATTACTCCCGTTTCACCCTTCTCTCTCAACCCTGGTTAGCCATGTTTTCTTTACACTAACCGCCCACATATTTCATGTATGATTTTAGGCAGGTTTAGGCTAGGTAGCCAGATCATAGTGTGCTCATAATTCCAACTGGCATGTCATATGGCCAAAGTTTTACACATGCCCCTTTCCCATCCTCCAGGTCTTATAATCCTTTTGCCTCCTCTTCTGTAATGTTCCCTGTGATTTATATGTGCGAATATGGAATCCTCATTTTATTCTTTGAAGTAAGCAGTCAATTATTCTTAGTATTTGACCAGTTATGAGTCTCTGAAACAACTCTTGCCCATTGAAAACTAAGTTTCTTTGAACCAGGCTGAAAGCAGCACCAGGCTAGGGGTGTGAACTGAACAGTTTTAAAACAATTTGATTATTTGTACATGTAACAAAATGTCAGTAGCGAATTTCCCTCTAGAACTTGTGACCTTTCTCCTTAATTGGCTTGCAGCCATGTTCCCAGTACCATCCATGCATTTCCTTCTCAGAAAACCTTCCTTCTCTTACTCACAAAGTAGTCTTATCCTATGACACCAGTGGGCATGTCTTGCCTGACAGATTGGGATTTTTCCACCGGGGACCCATATCTAGAGGTAGTTGTTGCCAACTCTGGCCCCTGTCCCAGCCTGCATAGTAGTTTTTGACACTCTGAATGGGACCAGCAAGGAGTCCAGGATATTTTTAAACACTGTGGGTGGTCTGCTGACTTCTCAGCATTTTTTCATTGGTATGTACCAAAAACAAACAAATAAACAAAAAACCTCAAAACCGCACCCACCCACTGAGACAGTGGGGCTGATCTATTGGGGGCTCACCAAGGCCAGCTGGACTATGACTGAAAAAGCATGGGATAAAACCGGACTCTCTGAACATGGCGAACAATGAGGGCTGATGAGAAGCCAGGGACAATGGCATGGGGTTTTGATCCTACTTCATGTTCTGGCTTTGTGGGAACCTAGCCAGTTTGGATGTTCACCTTCCTAGACATGGACAGAGGGGGGAAGACCTTGGACTTTCCACAGGGCAGGGAACCCTGACTGCTCTTTGGACTGGAGAGGGAGGGGGAGAGGCGTGGGGGGAGGGGTAGGGAAATGGGAGGAGGTGGAAACTTTTTTTTCCTTTTCTCAATTAAAATAAAAAAGAAAAGAAAAAACCTCAAAACCAAGTGATGTCATATGTGGATTACATAGCTTATTGAGAGGACTATCTGGACTATTAGATCCGAGCTTTCTCATGGGGGTTGGATTACAGAGTTCTATTTCCTCTGTGAGAGGTCCACTGGGTTTCTGAGTCTCTTATATTTTCTCCTTTAAATTTTCCTCCGTTCTTGAACTGTGTACCACTAATACATAAATTAGTGTAGAAGGAATGTACACCCTCCCTTGTCCTGATCAGTAGAATGATTCCAGTTGTCCATCTACTGTAGTGTTAGGTTTAGGCTTGTCTCATTATCTTTATTATGGTACGCTCCTTCTATGCTCACATTCTTCGGAGCTTTTTTTACTGAGCAAATATGATATTTGTCCATGAGTCTTTCTTGAGTCTATTGACATGGTCATGTTTCATTTCACCAAGTCTACATATTTGGTGTCTTACATTGATTTTTATTTTTCTTTAGGTTTTGAAAGAGTCTTGCATTCTTGGCATAAACTCAGCTTTTGATCTCTTTCCATGTAATTTAGTCTCTATCTATATTCATCCTGACAACTGATCTGTGATTTTGTTCTTTGCATATATTTCTTTTTTCTTATCTGTTTCGGGTGTCCATATAAAGCTAACTTTGTTGGCTGACTCTAGATTTCCTTTTCTTCAATATTCTCCTTTTGCCATTAGTGTAAGGTTTATCTAAAGGAAAGGAGAGTTCTATGATAAATCTATCCAGTTCTCAGAAACTTTAAGAACAAATGCTTCCTGCTTCAGTTTTAGCACTTGCATAATGCCTGCTATTGTTTTAAGATGCAGAAAGTTGGTCTACTCACTTGTTTCTAGGAACTCACCCTTTTCTCCTTTAATTCTGATTTATTTGTACATGACTTTCCTCAACACTCCATACGGTAACACTGAAATACATCTCTGTACATCTAGAAAACTAAACTAATATAACTACAAGCTTGACTGTTATAGATAAGTATCTATTAACTTTATTTCTTAATTATACAGTACATATTTAAATGAGCTGCACAAACACAGTATCATAATCAAGAAGAGCAGAAATATACGTATAACAAAATTGACTTTAAATTTGTAGCAATAAACCAAGATCCATAACAATGCAAAGTCCTCACCTTTAAATGTAAAGAAACACTTATAAACAGTATGAATTTAGGCACTGTTCTCTCCAAACTGCTTCCTGCTTTTTGTTGGTCAAAGTAATTTCATCAACAGTTGAGAAATGTCTCTTTCCTTCATGAAAGTTGAGAATTTTTCTATTTCCTCACATGGTAGCCTTCTAGCTAGAGTTTGTTGTCCTTGCATTGCCTTAACTGTTTCGATACTGTGAATTACCTCACCTCATTCTTCTTGCTTAGCTCATTGAGTGTCTCTCACATTCCTCAAAGTGTTTACAAATGCCTGCAATTGGTGGCTACAGATCTATTGGAGTTATTTTATTTATTTTGACCTTTGAACATTCTCTTGACTGTTGCTTGCATTTGATCATTTATGAAATTTGAACAGATTATGTAAAACATTAAAGCAATTCCTCTGAAATCATGGGGAAGAAACATAGAATGCATCTGCCCCATGACCAGGTATTATCAGTTAGAATTAAGTTAATGATAAGTGGCATCTGCTCTCCATACTTATCCTAAAATTCTTTCATAAGAAATCATGGAAATGCTCATTAACTATCAAGACAATTGCAGGAGATGACATTAATATAAAATAAACATAATATATGTGTATTTGTGTATGCCATAATTATGTAAACTCAAAAACCATTATCTAGACATGCAGAATTAAGGTTTACATTGTGACACAGAATTAGCATAAGATAGCATAGTTAAATAAATAGAAATATGTCATACAGTCCTAGTTTTATATGGAACTATAAAGTTGATTTCTACAGAAGAAATTGTAGTATCCAAAGACTGATGGATTTCAGTTGACACAGTAAATATTGTGTCAGCTTGAGTTATTAAGAACTGCCTGAGCACTGGAGTGTGGGATTTCCTGCACACATCACAGCTGTCAGTGAAACAAACTGGGAGGTAAGCAGGAAAACTTGGTTCAGCCTGACTTAGTGCTGATTCAAACATCTGGAGACTCTGCTACCAAGTGATTTACTGTAAGCCTATTTAAACATAGTATAGTTTAGGAAAATGTTTCTTACTGTAATTCAATCCCCGGTGCACAAAGATGCATAATTATTTCAAAAACTCAACTCAAAGTACATGTCACTTCTTCCCAAAAGGTGGATTCTAGAGATGGGTTACATATATAAATTTAAGGACCTAAGAAAGGATCTGGTGTGTTGGTCATCCAGATCATATAGTTAGCATAGAGTTCAGAAGCCCATAAAATACAGGTGACATCTACTGTAAGGATGGGTTCTATTGACCAAGAAACATGGCTAAAAAACATTTCTAGGAAGGGAAGTCTGGGATTAGCATTCTGGGTATTTGGGTGAGGTCTAGCTCTATAGGTAGCAAAGGACATCAGGTCATTAATAGCATCCACTCCCAGCCTTCTAGGTGTGAAACAGGTATTCATTTCCTTCTTTGAGGAGACAACCCTGTGTGATTTACTTTTCTGTTTTTCTTAGGGATTTGGCACAAGGACTGTTTTGCTTCCAGTATCTCCTCCCTTCTAATTTTTTTAAAAGAAAAGACACTGACAGTAATAGAGGCCAAGGGTGTGAATTCCCTTATATTTAGTCTCATTAATATGTGTAAGCATAAGAGAATTATAAAAATAGATAACAGATGACCAAGGAAAGGGGAAAGCCATCTTAACCATGATGGCCATTTAAAAGTCATTTGAGAGATTTTGTCTATCTCATTATATAAATCATTAAATTGACCATCAATAGTATGCAAACAATCTGACACATTAAAACAAAGCATGCCAGGCAGTTGTTAACAACCAAGATTATACTTGAGCAACAGTCTATAGTAGCTCTATATCATAAAACTGTGATTCTCAATTCATCCATCTCTAGACTAATTTCTGCTAATATTTTTGCTGTAATATTAGTAGTTTTACTAATTGTGCAAGCCATTTTGAGAATTCTCTTTGTATTCCAGTAAGGATTCTTGGGATAGGCAATAAAATTGCTGTTATGGCTGCAACCATTGCAGCATTCAATAGATGTAAGAAACCATCACATTTTTTCAGGAAAAAGCTCTCTTAATTCTGTTGATCAATTGCAAAGACTTACTGAGCAAAATGGGTATAATACGTCCTAGCGCACATAAACCTTCATGAACAATCCTTAGTGTAGCAAAACAGTGTCATACTTTCTCCTATCGCAAGTGTGACTTAAACCTCCCCCCCCCTGCCCCCCAGCCAAAAGACACTTGGATTCTGCATTGGCAAGGTGATCATTAACATATAATACAGATACATAGCAGAATCACTTTGGGGTCAGTTTTATAGTATCCTTGTTATTTCCCCAAAGTCTCACCTTGAAGAATCCTGATATCTCTCAAGTTATCAGTTTAATTTCCCTCTTGGGGTTTCTCCTCTGGATGGATTTGTCATCTACTTTGAGATGTTTTATTCTTCTGCTGGCCTCTGGATGTCCTGGTGAGATGAGATGTAATAGGTCTGGAGTCATCAGGGACTTTGTTCATTTTCAGGAAGGATATAAGCATAACCTCACCTCACTGTTAGAACAAGTGGTCCTTTCTGTTGATTAGTTGCTAGAACTTTTCATTTAACATATACTGTGGCCCATGTCTCTTTTACAGCAAAACATTTTTGGGCAGCAGAAAAAAAAATTTTCCTTTAAAGTGAAAAAAAAATTGTTTTAAATTTAAAGTTAAATAAGCTAAGTGTAGCATAGTATGTAAAGAGCTGTTTCACTAAGTCAGGTTCCAGATGAGTTACAGTGATATTTTCCTGGAGTCACCAGGGCTCAATGCCAGGCCTGGGGATGTGCTCTGTAGCTGACTAGTTAGGGAGAGTCATTATGTATGTAAAGAGCTGTTTCACTAAGTCAGGTTCCAGGTGAGTTACAGTGGTGTTTTCCTGGAGTCACCAGGGCTCCATGCCAGGCCTGGGGATGTGCTCTGTAGCTGACTAGTTAGGGAGAGTCATTATGTATGTAAAGAGCTGTTTCACTAAGTCAGATTCCAGGTGAGTTACAGTGGTATTTTCCTGGAGTCACCAGGGCTCCAGGCCTGGGGATGTGCTCTGTAGCTGACTAGTTAGGGAGACTGTCATTATGCACTCTAGCACTGATCTCTATATATGTGCTCTGTAGCTGACTAGTTAGGGAGACTAGTTAGGGAGAGTCATTATGCACTCTAGCACTGATCTCTATATTTGACACCAGAGAAAGTCACAGACACAAACGACTGTAGTTTCAGATGTCAAGATGGTGTCCATTTGTTACTAATTATGAACTAGAAGCTTGGAGTGCCTGATGTGGGAGTCCCCTCTGTATGCTGTGAATACCATTAATGAATAAAGAAACTGCCTTGGCCTGTTGATAGGGCAGAACGTAAGTAGGTGGGGAGGACTGGACTGAATGCTGGGAGAAGGAAGGGTGGAGTCTAGGAGATGCTGTGGATCTGTGGCCAGAGGTAGATGTGCTGAAACTTTGCTGGGAGGTCTGGACCTCATGGTGATACACAGATTAATGGAGATGGGTTAAACTAAGATGTAGGAGTTAGCCAATAAGAAGCTAGAGCTATTGGACCAAGCAGTGATTTAACTGATACAGTTTCTGTGTGATTATTTTGAGTCTAAGCTAGCTAGGAGGCCAGGACGAACAAGCAACTCCCTCCTACAAGTGCTGTATAAAATAATGTCTTTATACTGTGTTAAATAATGCTGTCAGTAGAGGATCGACTCTCATGAACCTTCTTTACCTCCCTTGCCAGAATCTGATCATTTATCAGACCAAGGGCAAGTATAAAACTAAAAAATAAACAAACCATATTACATTAACAGTTGTCTGTGGTCACTAACTTTTAAAAATTTAAACCTAAGGATTTATTTAAGATTTGACATCCTTAAAATTTAGAACACTTTTAGATTTGAGCTTAAGAAGACTCTTCTGTTAGACAACAGGTTATTCAGAAGTACCTGAGAAATATTACAGAAAACCCTGACAGAGAAAACACTTGATTTTTGCCATCTAAGTTTGAAAATGTATATTTAGCAGATAATGTAAATGAAACAAAAATGTATAATATCAAAGCATAATAGTTTCATGGAAGAAGAACTTGCTGGAAAGTTCTACTTTTTACTAACTTTTGTAGACAACCTGATGTCACAAATTCTCAGGCTGTACCAAAAATATTTTTAGGTGATAACTTTCAAATAATCTAGTTTTTATTCATTGCATTTCTGGCTTAACCTCATCTGACTTCCAAGGAAATTTGAGAAACATGTGGTTTATATTTGCATTCCCTTGCTTTCTCTTATATCAGGTTCAGTGTGTCTAGTTTTATGTCTTTGATCCATTTAGACTTGAATTTTATACATGTGATAAATATTGATCTATTTGCATTCTTTTACATGTGGGTATCTAATTTGACCAGCACCATTTGTTGAAAATGTTTTCTTTTTTTTTTCCAGTGTGTATTTCTGGCAGCTTTATCAATAATTGGTGTCCATAGGTGTACGGATTTATCTCTGGGTGTTCAATCCCATTCAATTAATCAATATGTCTGTTTTTATGCTAATACCATGCAGTTCTTATAACTATGGCTCTGTCGTATAACTTGAAATTGGGAATGGTGAGGCACAGCAGATCATTTATTGTTCAGGATTGTTTTAGCTATTCTAGGTTTTTCATTTTTCCATATGAAGCTAAGAATTTTCCTTTCAGTGTCTCTGAAGAATTTTGCTATATTTTAATGTGGGTTCCATTGAATCTGGAGATTACATTAGGGCAGATGGCCATTCTTACAATGTTAATCCTAATAATGTAATCTTTCCATATTTTTATATGTCCTTCAATTTCTTTCTTTAAAGATTCAAAGTTTTTATAGTAAGTCTTTCACTTGTTCGATTAGAGTTAACCCAAGATATTTTGCATTATTTGAGGCTATTGTAAAAGTTGTTTCCCTGATTTCCCTATCAGTCCCTTTATTATTTATATATAAAAGAGTTACTTAATTTTGTGAGTTAATCTTGTGTCCAGCTACTTTGTTGAAAGTGTGCATCAGCTGTAGACATTTCCTGGTGGAATTTTTATGTTGACTTATGTATACTATCCTATCATCTGCAAATAAAGATACTTTATTTCTTCCCTTTCAATTTTTATCCTCCTGATCTCCTTCAGTTGTCTTATTGCTCTGGCTAAAACTTCAAGTACTATACTGAATAGATACAGAAAGAGTGAACGACCTTGCCTTGTTTCTGATTTTAGTGGAATTGCATCGAGTTTCTCTTGAAACTTTTTCTGTAAATGTTGACCAAAGGCTTGTTATAATCTGTCTTTGTTATGTTTAGATATGTCCCTTGTATCCTTAATCTCTAGAGGACTTGTATCATGAAGGGGTGTTAAATTTTGTAACCAGCATTTTCTGCATCTAATGAAATGGTCATGTGCTTTTTTTTTTCAGCATATTTATACGGTAAATTACATTTATTGATTTTCATATAATGAACCATCTCTACATCTCTAGAATGAAGTTAACATGATCATGGTAGTTGATCTTTTAATGTGTTCTTGGATTTAATGTGCAAATATTTATTGAGTATTTTTGCATACATGTTCATAAGGGAAAATGGAAATTCGTCTGTTATTCTTTTGTTTGCTACCTCTTTATGTGGTTTTGGTATCAGAGTGACTGGCATTATAAAGTGAATTGCAAAATGTTCTCTTTATTTAATTTTTATGTAATAATTTATGGAGTATTGGCATTGACATTTTTTTGAAGTTTTGTTAGAATTATGCTCTATAACCATCTAGTCTTGGGCCTTTTTTTTCTGAGAATTTTAATGGTTACTTCTATTTCACTAGGAGGTATAGGTCTGTTTAAATTGCTAGTCTGATCTTGGTATGAGTCAAGAAACTTCATTTCTTTTATATTTTCTAATTTGATGGAGTGCAGGTTTATTTATTTATGTATTATGTATACAATATTCTGTCTGCGTGTATGCCTGCAGGCCAGAAGGGGGCACCAGACCCCATTACAAATGGTTGTGAGTCACCATGTGGTTGGTTGCCAGGAATTGAACTCAGGACCTTTGGAAGAACAGGCAATGCTCTTAACCGCTGAGCCATCTCTCCAGCACCGAGTGCAGGTTTTTAAAGTATGCTGTTATGATTCTCTGTCTTCCCTGGGTGTCTGTTGTTACATCATCCCTTTTTCATTTCTTATTTTGATACTGTTTTTTGATACTGTTGCTTCTGTTGTTGATATCCAGTGGTGGTCTAATGGCATGTAGAATTAGTTCAGTTTTCTTGTATTTGTTGAGACTTGTTTTGTGTTGGAAAATGTGGTCAAATTTTTTAGAAAGTTCCATGAGTTTCAGAGAAGAAGGTATATTGTTTTGTGTTTGGATGAAATATTCTGTAAATATTTGTTAGTACCATTTGGTTTATTATGTCTGTTAGGTCCAGCATCTCTCTTTAGTTTTTGTCAGGATGACCTGTCCATTGGTGAGAGTGAATATTTAAGTCTTCCACTATTATTGTTTGAGGGTCAGTACAAGTTTTAAGCTATAAAAGTACTTATTTTACATACTTGGGTGCCCTTGTGTTTGGTACATATCAAGAACTGACATGTCATCTTGGTGAATTTTTCCTTTGGAGAGTTTGTAGTGTGTTTCCCCTTTTCATTAATTTTGGTTTGAAATCTGTTTTGGTACCTATTGAAATTGCTATATCAGCTTATTTTATTGAGCCTATTTGATTGGAGTACTTTTTTCTGACCCTTTACCCTAATGTAGTGACTATACTTGATGTTATGGTGTGTTTCTTGAATGCAGAAGAGGGATGGGTGCTATTTTGAATCCATTCTTTTAGTCTGTGTCTTTTTATTATGGAATTGAGAGATATCAATGATCACTGGTTTTTTATTTCAGTTAATTTGTTGATGGTGGTAGTGGTGAGCTGTGTGTCAGTGTGACTGTGTGTGTGTGTGTTTCCCGTCCTTTGCTTTGGCTGGTCTGAGTTTATTCCCTGTATTATGGGTATGGTTTACCTCTTTAGGTTAACATTTTCATTCTAGTACCTTCTGTAGGGCTGGTTTTATCTATTGTTTATAGATGGTGTTTAAATTTGTCTTTATGGTAGAAGATATTATTTTTTCCTTTGATATTGATTGAAAGTTTTGCTGGGTAAAGTAGTCTGGAGTGACAACTCTGGTCCCTTAGGGTTTGCAATACATCTTTCCATGACCTTCTGGGTTTTACAGTTTCCATTGAGAAGTCTGGTATAATTCTAGTAGGTCTGCCTTTAGATGTTATTTGACCTTTTTCTCCTGCAGCTTTCAATAGTCTTTTGTAGATCTGTATGCTTAATGTTTTGGGTTTTGTGTGACACGGGGTCTTTCTTTTATGGCCCAAAGTATTTGTTGTTCTGTATGCTTGTTCTTTTGTAAGCATTTCCTTCTTTAGGATAGGAACCTTATGTTCTATGATTATATTGAAAACATAAAAGCGGAATTTCTTCTCTTTCTCTATCCCTGTTTATCATAGGTTTCATCTTTTCATCGTGTTGCAGATTTCCTAGATGTTTTCTTTCAGGAGTGTTTTTTAGATTTAACATTTTGACTGATGGGCTGGGTGGTGGTGGCGCACACCTTTAATCCCAGCACTCGGGAGGCAGAGGCAAGCGGATCTCTGGGAATTCGAGGCCAGCCTGGTCTACAAGAGCTAGTTCCAGGACAGGCTCCAAAGCTACAGAGAAACCTGTCTCGAAAAACCAAACAAAAACAAAAAAACACATTTTGACTGATGTAAATTCTCCAGCCCTTATATTCTTTTCATGAAGCTTTCCTCTGTAGTTCTTTTTGAATTCCTAGTTTGTTTATTATTTTCAGAATTTCCTCAGTCTGTATTTTGTTTGATTCTGTTTCCATTTTCAAGTCTTGAAGAGTTCTAATTATTTCCTTACACTGTTTGTATTTTCCTGGATTTCTTTAAGGGATTTAATCATGTCCACTTAAGGACCTCCATCATCTTCATACAGACGGCTTTAAGATCTTTCTTCTTGTGTTTCTGCTATGTTGGGATATTCAGGGCCTGTTGATGTAGGATAGCTATGTTCTAGTAAAGACATATTGCTCTGACTATATTGACCGTGTTTTTATGCTACCCTCTAGGGATGTGGGATTGGATTGATTATAGGCTAGGTGCTGGGATTAAAGGCGTGTGCCACCACCACCCAGCGGCACAATGATTTCTATAGGCTCTTTATTAGTGAGTTCTTTAACATGGGTCATTTTCATCATTATGTCTATAATTTCTTGTAAATAAGGAGTTACAGATTGTTGCATAAACTTATGCATGATTGAATTTCTGTAATACCATTACCTTGTTGACATATATTTCTAGCTGGAGATAAAGAGGAAGGAAAGAATGATAAATAATTGATGAGAAAGTAAGGGATTGATTCTGAGTTACTGCTTTAGCAGCAGACTTATTTAATCATCTAAAATTCTGCTCAGCTTTCTATAGGACTTCATCACAAAATCTTGACAGTCCCAGTTCTGTTGAGATTTTCATAGTACAGGGTTTTTATTTCTGATATGATTTTTTAAATAATATTCTGGTTGCTAAAATTACTGGTATATTTTTCTTTCCTCCAGTTAGAAATAATGGTTTGCTGGGTTTTTTTTTTTTTTGAGTTGGGTTTCATATCTTACACCCAGTTCTTCTCTATTCTATTCTTTGTGTAAAATGTCTTTATTACCTGTGACGTAATGGACAATTTCTCTGATTTTTATATATATAGGTTACCTCCAATTATGATCTTTAGTGTTGTTTGAGTGCATGACCTGTGATATTTTGTAACTTTCTTCAAGTGAACTTCCTTCTCCATGAATTTTAAGAGCCAACATTTCTGGGTGCAGTGATAAGATCCAGCTGTTTTCTTTCATCACTCTAAATATATCCTTCCATGCTTTCCTGTCAGTAAGAATGTTGATAAAACCTCTGGTATCTTTTTCACTTTGGGGTTCCCTTATGTTGTTTAGCACTGTTTGTAACAGGATTGTATTCATTTTAGCTTGTTACTTTTGATACCTTGATGTGAATTGTCAAGAAGAGTGCCAGTCTTTGTTCCTAAGACTGAGAAGAGCAACAGAAAAAATGGATGGTTCTCCTGTAGATGCTCCACAGGTCAGTGTCATGTCCACATTTCTTTGAAAATAGTTTTTTGTTTTTGGATGTGTGGGCCCTCTACTGGACAAGCCACAGCAGCCCTGGAAGCTCAGTGTATTTATTATACACAGCTGGATAAGGAGGCAAGTTTGCCTCATCTCAGGAGGAGCTGTTTCTCTGAGGGACGTCTTCAAGTAGTAAATATCCCAGGAGGAAAGCTGTGCATTATGGAGAGAAAGCTATGGTGGGCATTTTCTGCACAAACTGTCCACATTCATACTGAGATCCAAGGAAGGCTTTGCCATTCCTATGAGCTTTGACACTCCCACAGGGCTGAGACATTGGTCCTTGACATGCCAACTCACGCGTCTACAGCACACACCCACTCAGGACTTATCACACTCAGGGCTTCCTCCATGCTCCCCATTGGAGACACTGGAAAGATAGAAAAATCTCCCTCAGGGAAGAAATTGGAATTAACCAGAACTGAAGAATGTGTCTGACTGCTTCCTTTTTACTTCTATTTCTCCAAAGTCAGGTTTCACCCCATTAAGAGCTCATATCTCCAGGCTGCCACATTCAACCCTTCAGGAAGACAGAGCCTGTGTCCTGAAGATCAGGATCTCAACAAAGCCTGGGAATGAGGGAGAGCGGTTCCCTGAGCCAAGGCTGCAGCCATTAAGAGACAGCACAGCAGGGCAGTCTGGGATGACACAAACAATGCCTTTAGGGAGATCAGCGGTATGGAGCATTAGAAGGCAGAAAAGTGACATCTGATAAAACCTATGAGTACCATACATAATCACAAACATGACTGTTTTTTAAAGTTTAAAAAAAAGCTACTATTGCAAAAACAGTCGGGGTGTTATGCATAATTTAAAACTATAGGCAAACCCAAACAAAATATTACTTATTTTTAAAGATATATAGATAAAAATGAAAGGATAAATTTTTAAAAAAAGAAAGCAAAGTGAATACTTTTTGGTGGGATCGCCAAGGTAAACCACTAAGGAAACACACAACATGCAACAGAGTTTGTGCAAGAGGTTTATTTGGGGAGGGAGAAAGTGAAAATGTGAAAGACTTGTTGGAATGGGGACAAGAGGCGGCAAGAGAGAAAAGAGAAGATAACAGAAATGAGACAGGAGAGCAAGCTATGCTCTGGTGGGCACTTTTAAAGGGTGCACATATCATATAGCTGACAGCGGAAAGGCACCTGGTGACAGGTGATGATGTAACTGTAATGATTATTAAAGATTGCTGCAGGTCCCCAAGTGGTGGTAGTGGGTCCTGAGAGCCCCCAGCCCCGGGCAGGGGCAGCTGTAGGCCCCTGAGATGTGATTGGTCCCGGGCAGGGAGACACGCAGGGGACATGCGGCCATGGGCAACGCATGCTGCAAGTCCCCAGCAGCTTGCTGCGGAATCTCAGCAGCGGCAGACAGTGGGTCCCAGGAGCAGCCAGTTCTAGGCAAGGACTGCGCATGAAATCAGCGGGAGGTCTCCAAAGGTGGCAGTGACAAAGGACAAACGGATAGGCACACCATGCAGAGTGAGGTTAGATATTTATTAGGTGGGTTATGGAGGGGAAGGGAAAAGGGAAGGAGAGGAGGGGGAGAGCTGCCTGTCTGAGAGGGAGAGGGAGATGGAGAGAAAAGAGACTAAGGCTACAAACAGGAAGGGAATTGGGGGTGGCTTGTCTCTTAAAGATACAGAACATTACAGTAACTGTTTTGGTGGGAGAGGCCTTTTGTTGTAAGTTTAAAGCCAAATTTTGTTACAAATTATATACATTTTAAACCATACCCAATGAGTAATTTACAAATTCTGAGGCCAAGATTACAGCATAATCTTCAAATATTATTATTTTCATGAGAGCAAAGTGGAAAGAAATTATAAAGATAAATGATGTTTAGGAGTGAGAAGAGAAAGCCTTGCAGGTAAGGGACTTTGGAAGTGTAACAGAGCATGCCTGTTTAAGTATAAGATATTTGGAGACCTTTTGTCTGTGGCCGTAGCATTTACTGACCATTTGTAAGAATTTGGAAATCATGTTTGCCAGTTTTGGCCATTGATTTGTACTGAGGCCAAGATATTATCATAAAATCTAAGTTCGTGGAGGAAAAGAGAGTGGGTCACAAAGTGGAAGACTGTGCAAATGTGTTCTTATAAGTTCCAAGAGGAAGTTGGGAGGGAAAACGAGCTGCAGGATTGCGGGTGCAAACAGAGATAGCACAGTGGATCTGCAGTCTGGCTGCAGAGTGAGAGAAAACCAGGAAGGGGCAGGAGGAAAGGGAGCCCATGGATCAGCAGGCCACAAAACCAGAGCCGTGTGGAGAATACAGTGAGCTGGAGCTTAAGCTGTGCGTCTCCCAGGCTTCTGGCAGATGGGAGAAAGCAGAGAGATCTCTACATGAGTGTAGCTGGCCACAGGAGCCATACAGGCACACATGTCCACGTGGAAAGTAATACAGGAAGAATCAGATTCTAAAACTCACAGACAAGTGATCCATACATAAACAAAGAAAAAGAAAGTATAGATTTTTTTTTTCTCGGATCCCTGACCACTTGGTTCAAGGTACATTGAGCCCAGATTTGATTTGAAAGGAATGGTCACAGGGTCTCCCAAGAACATGCCAGTGGAAGTAAAGAGGTATATGACAGTTCCCAAGGATGCTGCAGATAGAAGTCCAAATCTTGAGAGCCTCAGGCATCCCCGGTACTCAGAGGAGGACAGAACACAGTAGGCTCAGGCTGGCAGTATATCGTCACACAAGAACAGGGCCAAGGGCTCCTAGCCCATGAGAGACACAGTTACCTGGTAGGACTTCGAGAAAAGTGAGAAGGTGAAGACTGTGCATAAGAAATGATGCCGCACATCCAGGAGAATGGGCAAAACAGGTAGCTCCACAAGAGAACTAATTGTCGGTTTTGAATGGAGGACAAAGCCATCGTTGAACAAGAAAACAGATCTGTTGCAGGTGGAAGCGAGCGAGCAGTTCTCTTATGGGTGGAGTAAACAGGTAGGATGAGCCTATTAAGTCTTGGCACCAATGAAAGAATAAAAAAAGGTGAAGTGGTTGTCTTTCAGTGGCCCTGCCAATGTATGGTAAATACGCCACACACACCAGTTAGTGCAAGAGATTCATTGGGGTAGGGGCAGAGCAAAAAGAGTGAAAGACCATGTTGGAGTAAAGATAAGAGGAGATAAGAGAAACGAGACGAGCAAAAATTGTTTTTTAATCGGATCCATGCAAGACTTAAATTCCCTGCCTCTGGTAAAGTGTTTATTTCCTCTGATTTCTTTCTTCCTTTTCTTTTTCGAGAATTCAGATTAAACCTTTAAATTTTGTCACCTACCTAGCACAGCCTTGTCCTCAATGTATCCTCCCACAATAATGTGAGGACCTTTGTTTTTAATGGACTTAAGATCTCTAACTCTAAAAGAGATTCCATTGTAAATGATGAGCAAAGAATTGATGCCCAGTTGAGGTAGACTTTTGTCCTTATATAGTAGGAGGAAGAAGGTCTCATGTGCCACATAGGTTGAATTTCAGGGATGACAAGGTTTCTAGAACCATGTTATGAAAGTAGCCCTAGAAACACATGGACCTTTTGGCTTCCCTCACTGAGCAATTTTAGTAAAAGCAGAAATAGAAGAGACTCAGAGTCTTGAATTCTAGTAGTAAATATTTCAGCACCCACCCTAGAGAACACAGATGACAGAATAAATATGAGGCTTATGTTTGCGGTAAAACTGATTTTTCTGAGAGGACATGCAGATTGCAGTTTAGTGGATACTTTCCTTCATATTTGATATCAAACAGTGATGATACAATTATGGATATGTTGACATCTGAAAACTAATTGTCTCAGGAGAGGTCCTGATCATATCATGTTTTTGATAACAATGCTCAATGGTAAGTTCTCAAAAGATAAGTATTTTCTTGGTGTTTTGTTTTAATTTTCACACAACATTTAAGCAGTCTTTCTCCACCTCTATATTGTATCATATGAAATATATTAGGAAGAATTTTCTAGACATATTGATTTGGCTCTATACATAGGACATAAATTTTCAAACATAAATGAATGTCCCTCTTAATTACATTGCTCTCTTCTTTTGGAGGGAAAAGGCTATCCTACCCTATATGTTCCTTCTCCTGAAGCTATGTTTTTCATATGTAGAAATTCTGCAGAGAGATTGCAATGGACAGGTTTCCATTTCTGACTTGTAAAGGGAAGTTTTTATTATGTATATGAGAGTTCATCTGCATTGGTTTTTTTGTTGTTTGTTTTTTGTTTTGTTTTTTTGTTTTCAAGATAGGGTTTCTCTACAGCATTGTTAAAATCTTTGAATAATGCCTTGCCTCATTTATATCATGAAAGTGTCTCTAATTTCTTAGGTTTCTTTTTACCCAGGAAAGCATATTGTCAAGTAGCACATGGTAAATGTGTAATTTTCCTTTGCAGGGTCTGTTGACATTCAGCAATGTGTCTGTGGACTTTTCCCAGGAGGAGTGGGAATGTCTAGACTCTTCTCAAAGGGCTCTTTACATGGATGTAATGTGGGAGAATTACAGCAATCTAGTTTTTATAGGTAAGCATGCATTACTTGTAGAACTCTTCACTCATTCTTTGTATTTACCTACTTTGTAGTTGTATAAACTCTCTGGCTTATCTAGAGACTGCTAGAAAGTAGGAAAATTCTAATAATAATAAACATAGCTTCATATTTTTAGTCTTCTCGGCAAAAATAACCAAAACTATATAATATATAATCTTTCCAACAGTGTCATATGATTTTTAACCCTAAATTCAGTGTTCAGAGATAATTGAGTATTCAGTTGGAATATTTTGATTTTACTCTTGAATTAAGCTATTCACCTATTTCTAATTTTTAAAAGAATGGAGGCATTTTTGAAGAGAGAAAGGGCTGTTGGTGGTGTACATCTGGTTAGTTTTGTTCTTTTTTTAATTTTTTTTGAGATATGGTCTCTAGTCCTGGCACTGCATGATTTTAATCCCATTGCTAGGGAGGCTGAAACAAGTGGGTCTGATGAGTTCCAGGTCAGCCTGGATTACATAATGAGTTCCTAGCTGATGAAGGCCACACAGTGTGACTCTTTCAAAAATAAACAGCAACCAAAAAGGGAAGCATTCTCCATATGATCAGTAGAAGAGCTCCTTTCTCAAAGTACGTCATTGCTCTATCACCGTTTTGTTCAGCCTTCTGCAAGGCATGCAGATTAGGTAACAATGAGAAGGCTATTATTGATCCTTATAGTTTGATGGTGATCAGGGTGCAGGTTCTTCTGTGTATTTATTTAATGATATTGAAATGTAAAAGGTATCTGGTGAGAGTTCTGTTCCTAAGAATTGCCAATTCATTCGTCTTAGCGAACTGAAGGATGCCTCACTCATTGAATGTGTTTAATCGAGCTCCAATCCTTATTAACCTAATTGTACTAATTTTCCAGAGAACCATTGCGTATGTGGTAAATACGAGAAAGCCTTGGATCAAGGTTCAAAGCATATTGTCCATCAATATGTGAATACCCAAGAGAATTCTTACAAATGTTATAAGCTTGGCAAAATGATTCATAAATCCTCCCAAGTTGTGCCTAATAACACAAGTGATACTACAGAAAACTGCAAGGAGTACAGAAGTGGTAACCAGAGTGATGCCTCTAATGAATCATCAAACCCTAAGGGATATAAAAGTGGGATCACCGCAGAAGAACAATATAAATATAAAGATTATGGGGAGTGTTTAAATTTGTGCCCAATCATTAGCCAATATCAACGAATCCAGACTGGAAAGAAAGAACACAAAAATACAGAGTATGATGAAGTTTTTAACTCTAAACATAAACTAAAGGTGAAACAAATCCATAGGGGAGAAAAACCATACCAATGCAGGAAATGTGGGAAATGTTTCAGGACCTATTTGAGCCTCCGTAGACATCAGAGACCTCATCCTGGAGAGAAACACTACAAGTTTACAGAATGTAGTAAGTCCTTTCTCTGTTTGTCACACCACAAAGTACATTACAAAATCCATTATGGAGAGAAATCCTATAAATGTACAGAATGTGGTAAGTGCTTTTATCATTCATTGGGACATCATACTGGAGAAGAGACTTACAAATGTAATGATTGTAGAAAACCGTTCATCTGCTACTTAGGTCTTAAAAAACATCAGAATATTCATGGAGGAGAGAGGCCTTATGAATGTAAACAATGTAGTAAGTCCTTCTATACATTGTCACACCTTGAATACCATTACAGAACCCACAGTGGAAAGAAACTTTACAGATGTAATGAATGTGGTAAATCCCTTTCCACCTCCTCGGGTCTTCAAAGACATCAAAGAATTCATACAGGAGAGAAATCTTATATATGTGGTGAATGTGACAAATGCTTTATCCAGAAATCCCAGCTTAAAACACATCAAAAAACTCATACAGGAGAAAAAACTTACAAATGTAGTGAATGTGGGAAATCCTTTACTGTTGGCTCATCTCTTAGAATACATCAAAGAATTCACACGGGAGAGAAACCTTACAAATGCAGTGAGTGTCACAAATGCTTCATCCAGCAAGCCCACCTTAGAAGACACCAGAAGACTCACACAGGGGAGAAGCCTTACAAATGTAGTGAGTGTGAGAAATCCTTTACCGTGGGCTCAGATCTTAGAATGCATCAGAAAATTCATACTGGAGAGAAACCATACAAATGCAGTGAGTGTGACAAATGCTTTATTCAGAAAGCCAAGCTTAAAAAACATCAGAGAATTCATACAGGAGAGAAGCCTTACAAATGCGCTGAATGTGGGAAATCCTTTACCGTTGGCTCAGATCTTCGAACACATCAGAAAATTCATACTGGAGAGAAGCCTTACAAATGCAGTGACTGTGACAAATGCTTTATCCGGAAAGCTAACCTTAGAAGACACCAGAGAATCCACACAGGAGAGAAGCCTTACAGATGTAGTGAGTGTGAGAAATGCTTTATCCAGAAAGCCAATCTTAGAACTCATCAGAGAATTCATACAGGAGAAAAACCATACAAATGTAGCGAATGTGGAAAATCCTTTACCGTTGGCTCAGATCTTAGGAAGCATCAGAAATGTCACACTGGAGAGAAGCCTTACAAATGCAACGAATGTGACAAATGCTTTATCCGGAAAGCCCACCTTAGAAGACACCAGAGAATCCACACAGGAGAGAAGCCTTACAAATGCAGTGAATGTGACAAATGCTTCATCCAGAAAGCCAACCTTAGAACACATCAGAAAATCCATACAGGAGAGAAACCGTACAAATGTAGTTACTGTGACAAATGCTTCATCCAGAAAGACCATCTTAGAACACATCAGAGGCTTCATACAGGGGAGAAACCTTACAAATGTAGTGAATGTGACAAGTGTTTTGCTGGTGGCTCAGTTCTTAGAAAACATCAGAAAATTCATACTGGAAGAAATCTTAGCAATGCAGTGAATTTGGCCAATCCCTTATCCAGGAAGCCCACCTTAGAACTCATCAAAGAATTGATACAGGAGAGAAACCTTATAAATGCAATGTATATAACAAACTCTTTACCTGTCTCTCAGGTCTAAGAAAACATCAAGAAATACATAGTGAAGGCACAACATTCTATACTAAGTAATATGGCATATGCTTTATCTAAACTCTGTCCTTATGGACCACTACAGCATCCACACTAGGGAATTATTATGTACATGAGAAATGTGTGAAGGCCTTTGAGTAATGTTCGAATCTTAGGAAACAAAATCTAGACTTATTTCAGAAAAATTCTGCAAATGTGACTAATGTAGGAAATTTTTCATTAAAATGTTTTACTTTCTCACTGTCAAATAATTCCTAATGAATACAATGGAGAAGCCTGAAGAATGTGCTGTTGTTTGTCAGTTTTCTGGAGACTGTAGAGAAGATGATTAAGATTGTAAATAAAAACTCAAAATAGTTTCCAGATGTCCCTGAAACTGTCAGGAATCACTGTGTTTAATTCCATATACCGGTCTTGCTGTATAGAATTATTGAGCCAGTAAGATACAATACATGTAGATATGCCTACAGGTGTGTAGTATTCTCTGGGTGTCCAGTGTTCATAAGCTGTATTTTGTGCTGGTTTGGTATTTCATGATGGCCAATGTCTTCGATTCGCTTTTGTTCTTGTAAACAACTCCATTCTTGTATTTATGTAAGTAATACCATTAAAACCATTGGTTCAACTAGATGGATTTCAGTGGCAAGCATACTTGGTTCTGTTGTCAGTTCCCATTTTGGCTGAGTGGGTGCATATGAATGTTATATCTTCCCTGGAAAAGTCTCTCCTACAACATGTGCTGTAACTCTTAATTGTTCCTCCAAACTTGTATACCAGAAAATGAATATTGGAGAGAAAGCATTTGGGTCAACTAAAGTAGGGCAGATTGTTTGTCCTCACTGCTCCAGGCTTACTATTATGGTAGTACATAGTCCCACAGAAAGGGGCTGAACACCGACAGAATGTTGAGGATTAGGGAGCCCAAGAAAGAAGACAACTTTCCCTTGCATTCATGAAGGACAGTGTGTGGTCTGCAATGGGACAAATGAAAATATTAGTGCAAGCCTGTGTTATTGAAGGACATCATCCAAACTGGGCTATGCTGATGCATGATCATTAACTCATGTATAGACTCCACAAGTCAGTCAGTCCCCAATAACCCTCAGTACATTGCTGTCCATGGGTAAATACTGAACACAATTTTGCTATCATCACATCTCGTTTTACCTTGAAATTCCACTCTATGAGCCTGAATGAATGAATCAAATTCCATTTGTTAAATTCTTTATACAATGCCAATATTGCAGACATACCAGAAAATTCAACATGAAGTAAAACTCAAGAAAAGTACTTTTAAAAAGACATATATTCAGCTTAATTCCATGTGTGAATTCATCTATACAAATATCAAGAGACTACAAAACTTTTTAAAAAATGACCTATAAGCAAGAAAAGATGCCTATGCTCATATAATGCTCAGAAATCCCCAAGGGTGTGCTGGGAGAGCATTCTGAAGTACTGAAAAAGATGGTGAAATATTTAGCCCAATTCTAAAGTACTATATCAGAATATTGATACTAAAAACAGCAAGGCTCAAAAAGTTTAGACATTAGATAAGGTAACTTGTTACAGTGAGCAAAAACCATACCATTGCCTATGTTTTTCGTGGATTTTATTAAAAGCAGATACTCATATTCAACTAATAGAGAAGTATTGTTTGAGAACATTTGGTGTTCTCAGTTTTGGAGTTTGGTAAATCATGAACGCAAGTGGTTAGTACAATCTTGAGTTTATTCATGCTCTTGTTGGCCAAAGACGATGTGATAATTTGTACTAATTACTGATGTTTTAGGGATGATTAATCTGATGCAGGATACAGTGAAAATTTAATCTTCTGGTCTGGCTTTAGCAATCTGTAGAATTCAACCAACTCAACAGACACTTGGGATGCCAATGTTGGGTGTTCCCTATATCAAGATGCCTCTGCTTGATGACATTATTTTCCTATGTAATTCAGCAAAGATTTCCAGGGATCAATTCATAAACATGTACAATGAAGATATCTGACCTTGTACCCCTCATACAATATTGTGTTCTTTGTTCTGTGCTCATTAATACAAAGTTCTGGTGTAAGATAGGAGCAACACCTGGGAAGCTGGGTAGAACAGGTCTGACAGCTACAGAGCTGTGGAGAAGATAGACTGCACAGAGTGGGGCAAATTAGGTATCAGTGGAGCTGGGACAATCACCTGATCTGAGGAGTGATAGGGAAAGGAAGCATAGATTTTGTGGGGTTGGAAATTTCAGAAGCAATTTCATTTGTGCAAGTGGATGGTGAAATCTAGATTATAGGAGTCATGTTACCAGAACCAGGGCTTGATGTTCCAGAAAACCCTGCACTCCCAGAGGGACCTCTAATAACACAGGTGTCATCTCCATATCTTGTAGGGACAGGAAAGTTCCCCTCAGCTGAAGGACACCTTGTGTGGCTTCTGAAAGAGTTACAGTCAGGAGTGCAGTGGGGGAGCCTGAAGCCCAGTGGAGGTGAAGGACTGGGAATCAGGCATGGGAAACCTAACCAGGGCTTTAACTAGTTTTTCTGCTGCTGTGGATATCCGCCCTTGTCTGTAAAGTTTAGACCATATGAATTGGAGTTATTGGGATTCTTTTCATGTATATTGTGGTTGCCAGTATAGTCACAGAAGAATAATCTATAATCAGGGTTCTCATGCTATTGTGGCAATTACAGGGCTCCTGGAATTTAAATTCACCCATAATTTCTAACTTTGCCATTCTATTACTTTCCTATTCAAGAAAGTGAAATTTGTTCTTGTGACTAGTATCCCAATGGCTACTTAGAAATTAGTCCCATGATGCTGGGTGGTGGTTATGCATACCATTAATCACAAGCATTTGGGAAGCAGATGCAGGCGTATCTGAGTTTGAGGTTAGCTTGGACTACAGAGCAAGTTCCAGGACAGCTAGGGCTGCTAAACAGAGAAAGCCTATCTTGAAAACAGAAAAAACAGAGGGGAGAGAGGGAGGGAGGGAGGGAGGGAGGGAGGGAGGGAGGGAGGGAGGGAGGGAGGGAGGGAAGGAAGGAAGGAGGGGGGGAGGGAGGGAGGGAAAAAGAAAAATTATTCCCTGGAGAATCCAGTGCAGATTAGATAGAATCTGAGAATCTGGAAATACAGAAAATATATTTTACCAAGCCCTACACCAATAGTTGAAAACATTAACATTTACTAAAAATTATTAATAATTGTTTATTTGCCTTCCTTCTGAGATGTATGAATTAGAGTATGTAAATACAGCATTCAGATATTGTCTTCTTTAAGAACTCATGATGCCTTCTTAATGTTACACCTTAGAGTGTGGGAAAATGCAGTATTGTCGATGTTGTGAGTAAATATCAAGCCACACATTTTACAGTTGTAAAATAAATTACAGATTAGGACAAATTTGAAAAATATCTTTTAAATAATTCTGATCACCCAGTGTGTGAGAAAAATAGACTCTAATTGTCTTTTGGTTCAGCAAAAAACAGTCTTCCCATGTGTACATGGACAAATTGACTTGGTATTGTTTGACTTTTGCTTTATTTCATTCAATCACTCTGTTGCCCTATCTTGCTCAGAACTCACCATGTAGACCAAGACTGATCTTACATGAAAATTACTTGTCTCTGTCCCCTTAATGCGTGAATTAAAGCAGTGTACCAACACAGCTGTCTCAGACACTCCCTATTTTAAGTTGAAGATCCAATGGCATTCTATTTTATGGCTTTGTACTTCTCTCAGGAGGAATGACATTGCCTAGATCTTGCTCAACAAATTTTGTACAGAGATTGGATGCTGCAGAATTGTAGCAGTCTAGTTTGTGTGGTTGAAAATAACTTTCCTGTAGTCTCCCTTGCTCGGGAGACATGGTGCAGGTGTAAGGACTGTGTTTGAATAGAAGAAAAGAGAAGAAAAGTTCACTGCATGATATTTTATTTCTTCATGTGTGTTCTGTTGGCCGGCATAAAGCTTCTTTGTTCTAAAATATTGTCATCTCAATCACTCAGTTGCATGTCAGTCCTTAAGTTTTGACTGATCTGTGATCAAAAGTGGTGGAATTCACATTATATTAACTGAAAATGGTCCCTAAGTATTTTCTTTGTTCTGACCCAATGGCAGTTGTGAATCATTTTCAGAATCCTCTATTTTGTTTTCTCTTTTTCTACAGAGTAAGTACTGTATTTAAAATCCATGTGCTTTCAGAAAAATCTCTTTCTCATAGTCTAGGCTTACTGATGAACCTGCAAACCTGTGGTATAGAACCAAGAGACCTGGAAGGTAGAAAGAAGTGTGTGATATATCTTAGAGGAAGCCAAAGAGATGGCTCAGTAGGTTATAGCATGTGCTGCTTTTCAAGAGGACATAGTTCAATTCTGAGCACCTGTATTGTGGCTGAAAACCAGGTCTGGAGATCTGATACCTTCTTTCAACCTCAGCAGGCATCAAGCACAGAAACAGATAGATAGATATATGGTGCAAGACATCAATACCAAAAGCAAAAAATTAAAAACCTAATGTTTTTAAAAAACAAAATGTGCAAATGGGAAAGAAAATTGTGTTTGCCACATTGTTTTGGTTTTCTAGAAATTATTATGGAATATTCTACTGTAAGTAATATTCAAGATTATTTTCTTGTATATGCTGTTTGATTTCTATGTAAGAATTAATACTAATAAAATATAATTTATTTTGTGTTTGTGAACAATGACATCCCTATTGCATTTCTATCATTTGTATGTTTATTTTCAATTTTATGAATTTTATTACTCTGATTTTAGCAAGTTATAAAATTAAAAAAAATTCTTCCCTTTAAGCTTGTTTCCTGATCTCCTAACTTTGAAAGTTTTGAAATTTTCTTTTTGAATCCTGTTTCCTTTGTGGTCAGTTTTCCCTTTTCCTAATACAATGCCAGCAGGACTTTTGCAAGAATTATTTAGCATCTTTGTCTATATTGTCTTCCCATTGGCATCTCCTGTTGTCTGTCTTCCCGCCATTACTCAACTGTTTTTATTGCAATAATTTTATAAGATTTTGAAATTTTGGTTTAATTTTCTAAGGTCTTTGAAGTCTTGGAGCTTTCTCCAGATTTCATATCTGCATTACATTATTTGTTTTGCAGAAATTGTACATTCCTCTTCCAACAATTTGCTTAGAATCTTTAGGGGTGTGAAACTTCTCACTTACTGTCTTATCGTGTTTGAAGGAGAACAACGTAGAAATGTATCAGTGCTCACATGTCATATGTATTTTTCTGTTTTCCATTTTTGTTGATGCCCATTACACATGTTTATCAGTGAGTAATTATTCATTATTACATGAATGTACTATAATTAATTATTTCATACAAAACCATGTATATGGTATATTTAAATCTTATGTGAATTTATTTGTTGAAGAAGTTGCACATTGACTTACTTGCATGGTGGCTGCAGCAAGTTTAATTCCCACTGATAATGTGTCTCTATGTTCTTTTTGTTGCATTGTCTGCAGGGTTTGTTACTGTTGAGGGCCTTGAGTGTGAACACTGATTAGGCAGAGACGAAATCTCATTTCTTATTAGTTGAGAATTCTGTTGATGACTAAGTGTGTGTAGCATGAAGATTCCAGACAGAAGATTGGTTTCAAGATGAATCAGTGGGAAATACAAGATGTGTGTCACCTATAATGAGTGCTGCTCCCTGATCAGCTATAATGGGTGTCCTGAGGCATCTTTTTGTTTCACTGTTTCCTGTAAAGAGTAAGTCAGAAATGGTTATTCAGCAGAAGTGGTAGCATATGCATTAAACACTTGAAAGAATTTCACATCTGTGATTAGGAGGGTGAATGTGTGGAGTGTGAACTCTGTGGAACAGTATCAGGGAGCCAGGTACAGAGAGGGTAGAGTAGTGACCCTCTGGTGCCAGATCTGAACCTGTCTCATTAAGAATTTCTGTAGAAATAATGCAGAAGGTTATTGCAAAACTGAAAGCATCAGACCTTCATTCACATCTTTAGTTTGTATATAACTCTATGAATTTAACCTGTCTGAGCATGGGTGGCAGGTTACTTACTGGATCCTGAGCAGCTCACAACTGCTTCCACTTCTGAAAAAGAGGTACCCTTCCAACACCTGTTATTAACTGTAAATAGATATTCAGGGAAGGTCCCATCTTCAAGTACCCATCTCTTAGCCAGGATGAGTTGTTGTTGGCCCCTGAGTCTCCTGAAGCATTGTGCCAATTAACAGGGTAGGGGGACAGTTCCAGATATTTCTTCACTGTATTCTTCTCTATACTCTGGCTCTTGCTCTTCCATTTTTCCAACTATTTCTTTCAGAATGTTCCTGTGACCCTGACAGGGTTGTGAGGAGGAAAGTACAGGGGACAAGCATAAAGAAGATAGAAAGGATTTGCTAAGGGTTCTTGTATGATCTATGTCTTTTGCCAAGAAAGTTTATTAAGAAGTATAGCATACTATACACAGTTTTTCATAAAAGGAAAACTGGGAGTGTCCTCAAAGCCTATCATATAATGAGATGAAATAATGATTATCATGTCAGTTCATATTGAACAAGGGGAGCACTCAATATCTCAGATGTATGCATCAGAGACAAAGATATTGGGACTTTTTAGGAAAATTACAGTTGTGTGTCCCACATGGTGTCCATGACCTACCACTGTGTTCCTCTCACCAGGTTTCAGAACCTGATATGAATGTTTTCTCTGAAAGAAGCCTTAAATCCAGGCAGACAATGGTTGACTATAGGAATCACTCATCTGTTAGTTTCATAAAGCACCATAACCACAATAACTTACATAAGAAATAGCATGATTTGATTAATTCTCCTAGTAGATAATGGCAGGAAGGGCTGACAGCAAACAGCCATGTGGTTGGAACAGAAAGCAGAGAGATGGTTCTCAACCACAATCTTTGGGAGGGAGACAGAAAAAAAGGTGGCCTGGGTACTTTTTTTATTTCACAGAGCCTTTCCCCAGTGACATATTTTATTT
Source organism: Microtus californicus (assembly GCA_028537955.1). Taxonomy (NCBI): domain Eukaryota; kingdom Metazoa; phylum Chordata; class Mammalia; order Rodentia; family Cricetidae; genus Microtus; species Microtus californicus. Next base: position 30,477,388 of record JAQJZF010000002.1, on the reverse strand, counting down.
AATAATGTTCCAACAACAAAATTTTCCAAGATATTTTGAATAACTGGGAGTTAGAGTTCAAATACATGTCTGTGGGGGACATTCTTATTCAAACCATGACTATCAGCCTCCTGATACTCATGCCACCATTTTATCAAAGGGCATATTTTAGAGAAATTTATCAATGTAGAAAATAGAACTTGAATTTCTTTCTTGTGTGTTTGTTTCTGAGGCAGTCTATTGCCCTGCCTGATCCTATAAAATGATAAGGAGACCAGGCTAGCTTCCACCTCACATAGATCTGCCTGCCTATTTCTCCTGAGTGTTGACATTAGAGACCTGCCTTGCCCCACCTTTCCAGACTTGAATTTCACTTTTGTCTTTTAATATTGCTGCCAGAATGCAGCTAGGCTCTTGTTCATTTCTTTCATCTGTCATTTCTTTGATTGATCAGTTTCATTGCTTTGTCTTTAGCCTTCTCCCACCCCCATCCTGGAGCACAGACTTTCCCTTGAGTTACTATTTAACTTATTCTTTCCTTCCTCACATCATATCAGATTGAGATTTCCTGAGTTTCCCGTTGCCATATAATGCAATGTTCACATCCTGCATTGTCCCATTAATTCATTCACCATTTGCTTGTGTTTTCTTCACTTTCTCCGAGTCTGTTAGATATTAATCTAATAATGATCAACTGAAGACACTATTGTGCAAGCTCCACAGGTATGGCTGTCAGCATTAACATTTACTGTGTAAAATTTTTCCCTTAGCTTTCCATTTGAGATATATACACTCTGTGATATAAATAAAGTGCTCACTTTTATTTTATTCCTCATTTATTCAGACAGGGTCTCTTTACACAGCCTTGCCTGTGCTGGAACTCACTATATAGAGCAGCCTATCCTGGAACTCGCGGAAATTTGCCAGCCTCGAGAATGCTGCGATAAAAAGCCTGAGTGAACATGCCCAGCTTTTGTATTCATCCTCAAGATCCCTTTTAAACTACTGCACATGTGTTTGAGCCATGTGTAAGTCTCATATCTCATAGAGTTCAGTAGAATTCTCAAAGGAAAAAAGCTTTCATGTCTTTGTCATAAGTATTCTTTTGGGAGGTGTTAGGCTTTTCTCATTTTTGTTCCACTATTCAGAAACACAGTAGTGCATAATATTGCCACCACAATCTTACAATTCCATTTTCAACCTTGAGTTTTGATGAAGCTTTGATTAGAATTGGGACTCAAATTACACAATGTGAAAAATGCTCCATCAGTACCAGTATTCTCAGTCTGTTCGACTGGTAGGAGATAGTTTAGACTCCTCTATTTTGTTTTCTTTTTATCTACGGAGCACAGTGTTAGAAATCCAGATGCTTTTTGAAGAATGTCTTTCCTATGTGCAGGACTCAAACTGCATATATGCCAGACCTGCCCACCTCAGAATCAGATAAGGTGAAGAGAGGAAACAGTAACAAAGGATCTAGGTATGTTGGCTGGGGAAGGGGCTGTTGAGGTAGATTTAGTGGGTGTTTTAAGTGACAGTAGAAACAGGACATGATACCACTTTTGTTACATTCTGTTTCAATAGAAATGATTCAGGAGAATTTTACTAATAAACTCAGAATTATGAGATGTTTAGCAGTAAGTCACATTAAGAGTTGATAGAAGGAGCTACTATTGTCCTGAATGCATGTGTGTGATACTGCATTCCATTCACATCGATGTTCCTGTCTTCATTTCAGTATCAAATGATTTCACTATATATACTGTGAAATTGGGGAAGTTGATGCCTCCATGTTATTTCCTCATGTCAGAATTTTCTAGAATGTTGTGGTTCTTTCAGATTCTGTTTCTTTTAGGGTTAATTGTTCTACTTTCTCTAACAATGCCAATGGATTTTTTTGATAAAAATTACTTAATATCTCTGTAGTACTTAAACTCAGTCTACATCATCTTTCCATTAATATCTGATGCTGTCTGAGTCATGATGGAATCATTAGAAAGAGTCACAGGTCATGGGATTCAGACTTTACAAAAGAGAGTGGTAAAAAGATGTGAAGTGGTTGAGGAAATTCTCAGAACTGATAACCAGAGAAGTTACAAGGATAGGACTTATCATTGCCAGTACATGTCAGAGTCTGAGATGATGTACTAAGGGTTTTTAGATATTTACCCCATAATCACCTCTGACAAACCATCAAGTTCTAAATACCCAAAAAGATTCAAAGAATGTAAATGGAAACCTGTAGATATAAACAATCTAAAAAAAATTAAGCAAGCAGTAATATCTTATGGCTTGTATTTACCATTTGTTAGAGAGATGGTGGAGATGTGGGCTACAAGAAATAAGGATACCCCACACAGCTGGCTTCAATTAGTTTCAGTGGTCCTAGAAAATGGGCCACAACAACTGTGGCAATGCTGCTAGCAAGAGGCAAAAATTTTAGAACAGCACAGAAGAACAAAAGGATTTGAGACTTCCCAAGATAAAAATTTTGGCAAGGGAACTTATGCTGATCCACAGGTACAAGCTCTTTATGTTGGATACGTCTTGTCCCTATAATACACAGCCTTAAATGCTTGGGACAGGATTTAAGAATAGGAAAAAGAATTGAGGCATACTAGGCTTAAACAATGCCAAAGAGAACACTTTAGTGACATTTTACAAAGATTAACAAAGACTATACAAATAGGAGTAACAGACGCAGAAGCTTGACTTCAACTTACTGAATCTCTGGTTTTTGAAAATACCAATGTAGAGTACAAAAAGGTACTTGGGTCTTTAAAGGTTAAATTAGAACCAGTGGATGAATGAATCACTCCACAGTGATCACTGAGACATTTGACTATAATACTGAGACTTAGGTAGGAGAACAATTTTTTTTAAGATTTATTTGTTTTATGTATGAGTGCTCTATCAACTTTAGGCCAGAAGTGGGCATTAGATCCCACTATAGATGGTTGTGAGCCATCATGTAGTTTCTGGGAATCGAACTCAGGACCTCTAGAAGAGCAGCCAATGCTCTTAATTGCTGAGCCATCTCTCCAGCCCCAGAGAACAAATTTTCAAAGGTATGAGGAGACATCAAAATGCCACATGTTTCAATTGTCATAGAATGGGACATCTGAGAAGGGATTGTAGACAAGGAATTTCTATAAATAATGTCTCTTCTGGGAATGAAAAAAAATAGAAGGTCTCAAACTGCTGGATTCTGTTGAAGATGTGACAAAGACTGACAGTGGACCAATGAATATTGATCAACAAAAGACAGACAAGGCAACCTAATACCTTTGGGAAACTCCTTGAGGGGCCTCTTATAGGCCACCAGGTTAAACGCCAGTCCACCCATTCTCAGTCATGGCAGAGGACATATCTCACCAGGGAAAATTTAAAATTCATTGCCTGCTGTAAAAGAAAAAAAAAAGTTCTGGTGAAGGAATAAACATGGAGGATGAATCAAAAATTCCAATACAAAATAGGAAATGGTCCTTTGGCATTCCTAGCTGCCAACAGGAACCTGGCTTGCTAACCATCAATCCACCCCACCCCCAACTCACCTTTACCTGCGAGCTCCATGGAGACCAATCCTTGGTGGACATTAGAGGTTCCTTTGGCATTCCTAGCTGCCACCATAGAGCTGGCTTGCTAACCATCAATTCACAGTGCCGCCAACCAGCCATTCCCTGCGAGTTCATGGAAATCAATACTTTGTGGACAATAGAGGAAGAGATGGGAAGGGGCCAATGAAAGAATTCATCCAACATCCTTAAAAACAACATGGTAACACCAGAACATAGTGGACACACAACAGGAAGACTTGATCATCCTAACCCAGAAGATGAAGAAGAAAAGGACTTCAAATGTATCTTTATGAGAATGATGGGGACATTTAAAGAAGAAGTGAAAAACTCCCTTAAAGAAATGGAGGAGAAGATAAACAGAAAGCTGGAAGAAATTAATAAATCCCTCAAAGAAAACCAAGAAAAGGCAATCAAACAGGTGAAGGAAACAGTTCAAGACCTGAAGATTGAAATAGAGATAATAAAAAAAAAACACAAACCGAAGAATGGCTGGATATGGAAAATCTGGGTAAACAAACAGGAACAACAGAGATAAATATAACCAATAGAATACAAGAGATAGAAGAAAGAATCTCAGGTGATAGAGATACTATTGAAGAAATAGATTCATTGGTCAAAGAAAACACTAAATATAACAAATTCTTAACACAAAACATTCATGAAATAAGGGACAAAATGAAAGGACCAAACCTGAGAATAATAGGGGTAGAATAAGGAGAAGAACTCCAGATGAAAAGCACAGAAAATATATTCAACAAAATTATAGAAGAAAACTTTCCCAACCTAAAGAAGGATATCCCTATGAAGGTATGAGAAGCTTACAGAACAAATAGGCTGGATCAAAAAAAAAACATTCCCTCAACATATAATACATATAATAATCAAAACACAAAACATACAGAACAACAACAAAAAAAAAAGAATACTAAGAGCTGCAAAGGAAAAAGGCCAAGTTACTTATAAAGGTAAATCTATCAGACTTACACCTGACTTCTCAATGGAAACCATGAAAGCCAGAAGGTCCTGGAGGGATTGTACTGCAGATACTACAAGACCATGGATGCAAGCTCAGACTATTATACCCAGCAAAGCTTTCATTCACCATCGAAGGAGAAAACAAGATATTCAATGACAAAAACAGATTTAAACAATACATATCCACAAACCTACGCTTACAGAAAGTACTAGATGAAAACCCTTGACCCAAAGAAGCTAACTACACCCACAATACCATAGACATCTAATAACCCCCCACCAGCATAACACAAAGAAGGGAAACATACAAACACTACTACCAAAAGATAACTGTAGCTAACAATCACTGGTCTTTAATATCACTTAATATCAATGATCTCAATTCACCTATGAAAAGACACAGGCTAAGAGAATGGATACAAAAACAGGATCCAGCATTCTGCTGTTTAAAAGAAACACATTTCAACCTCAAAGACAGACACCACCTCAGAGTAAAGGGTTGGGAAAAGGTTTTCCAATCAAATGGACCTAAGATATTAGGCTAGCGGGTGTGGCTAGACTAATATCTAACAAAATTGATTTCAAACTAAAATCAGAAGAGATGGTGAAGGACATTTTATACTCATAACAGGAACAATTCATCAAGATAAAGTCTTAATCCTGAATATCTATGCCCCTAATACAAGAGCACCCACAAATGTAAAAGAAACATTACTAAAACTTAAATTGGACATCAAACCCCACACACTAATAGTAGGAAATTTCAACACTCTAATCTCAACAATGGACAGGTCAAACAGACAGAAACTTAATAGAGAAATAATAGAACTAACAGATGTAATGAGTCAAATGGAATTAATAGACATCTACAGAACATTCCACCCAAACAAAAAAGAATATATCGTCTTAGCACCTCATGGAACATTCTCTAAAATTGATCACATTCTCGGTAACAATGCATACATACACAGATCCAAAAAATTTGAGGTAATTCACTGTCTTATTAGATCACCATGGAGTAAAGTTAGAATTCAACAACAATACTACTCCCAGAAAGACTAAAAACTCTTAGAAACTGAACAGTCATCTACTGAACCACCCCTGGGTCAAGTAAGAAATAAAGAAAGAAATAAAAGTCTTCTTGAATTCAACAAAAATAAAGGCACAACATATTCAAACTGATGGGACACTATGAAAGCAGTACTAAGAGGAAAGTTCATAGCACTAAGTGCTCACATAAAGAAAATGGAGAACGCTCACATCAGTGACCTAGCAGCATGCCTGAAAGCTGTAGAAAAAAAGAAGCAGATTCACCTAGAAGTAGTACAAGACAACAAATAATCAAATTGAGGGCTGAAATCAACCAGATAGAAACACAGAAAACCATACAAAGAATCGCTGAAACAAAGAGCTGGTTCTTTGGGAAAATCAACAAATTTGACAAACACTTATTTAAACTAATCAAAAGGCAGAGAGAGAGAGAACATCCAAGTTAACAAAATCATAAATGAAAAGGGGAACATATCAACAGACACTGAGGAAATTCATAGAATCTTTAGATTGTACTACAAAAACCTGTATTCCACAAAATTGGAAAATGTAAAAGAAATGGACAGTTACCATCTACCAAAAATAAATCAAGATCAGGCTAACAATTTAAATAGACCTATAAGCTGCGAGAAGATAAAAGCTGTCATCTAAAACCTCCCAACCAAAAAAAGCCCAGGGCAGGATGGATTTAGTGCAGAATTCTACCAGATCTTCCAAGAAGAGCTAATACCTATACTCCTCAAAGTGTTCCACATAATAGAAACAGAAGGCTCACTGTCAAACTCTTTTTGTGAAGCTACAGTTACCCTGATACCAAAACCACACAAAGACTCAACCAAGAAAGAGAATTACAGACCAATCTCACTCATGAACATGGATACAAAAATTCTCAGTAAAATTCTGGCAAACCAAATCTTAGAACACATCAAGAAAAAATTATCCATCATGACCAAGTAGACTTCATCCCAGAGATGCAAGTCTGGTTCAACATATGAAAATCTATCAATAAATATCATATAAATAAACTAATGAAAAAACATATGATCATTTCATTAAATGCGTAAAAAGCATATGATAAAATTCAACACTGCTTCATAATAAAGGTCTTGGAGAGATTAGGAGTACAAGGATCATATCTAACTATAATAAAAGCAATATACAGCAAACAAATGGCTAACATCAAATTAAATAGAGAAAACCTCAAAATGATTCCACTAAAATCAGGAACAAGACAAGGCTGTCTGCTCTCAATGTCTCTTCAACATAGTTCTTGAAGTCTTAGGAATAGCAATACAACAACATAAGGAGATCAAGGGGATTCAAATTAGAAAGGAAGTAGTTAAACTTTCATTATTTGATAGTGTACATAAGTGACCCGAAAAACTCTACCAGAGAACTCCTACTGCTGATAAATACCTTCAGTGATATAGCAGGATACAAGATCAACTCAAAAAAATCAGTAGCCCTCCTATACACAAAGGATAAAGAAGCTGAGAGAGAAATCAGAGAAATAACACCTTTCACAATAGCAACAAATCACATAAAATATCTTGGGGTAACACTAACAAAGGATGTGAAAGACCTATTTGGCAAGAACTTCAAGTCTTTCTAGAAAGAAATTGAAGAACATCTCAGATAAGGAAAGATCTTCCATGCTCTTGGATAGGAAGGATCAACATAGTAAAAATGGCAATCTTACCAAAGGCGATCTATAGATTCAATGCAATCCCCATCAAAATTCCAACAAAATTCTTCACAGACCTTGAAAGAATAATAATCAACTTCATATGGAAAAAAAAACCCAGGATAGCCAAAACAATCCTGTACAACAAAGGAACTGCTGGAGGCATTACCATCCCTGACATCAAGCTCTATTACATAGCTACAGTAATGAAAACATCTTGGTATTGGCATAAAAACAGAGATGTTGACCAATGCAATTGAATTGAAGACACTGATATTAATCCACACACCTATGAACACCTGATTTTTGACAAAAAAAAAAGAAAATAAAAAGATACAATGGAAAAAAAGAAAGCATCCTCATCAAATGGTGCTGTCATAACTGCATGTCAACCTGTAGAAGAATGAAAATAGGCTTCTGTGGCCACATAACATCTCCCAGCTGAGCCTGTTTGGACGCTGGGACTGAATCCGAATCAGGAGGGCAACAGGGAGGGCAGTAGTTCCTTTGTCTCAATAGCCTGCCTGCAGCAAGCAAGGTAGGCCCTTTGTTTATGAGCTACCCAAGCAGCATGGAGATCCAAGCTGGGCACCAGGAGAGCCATCATTGGGGTGAGTGAGTGCGGCAGCAGCCAGGAACAGGGAACTCAGAAGTTTCTCATCCCTCCCACACTTCCTGGTCATCCTGCAGGGGCTATACTGTCCAATACCTCCTCTCTCTTCCTATCCCACCCAGCTTGCATCCAGAACCGCCCCCCCCCCCCGTTTGCCTCCTTCCCCACTTTGGCCACATAACATCTCCCAGCTCAGCCTGTTCGGATGCTGGGACTGAATCCGAATCTGGAGGGCAACCAGGAGGGCTGTAGCTCCTGTGTCTCAATAGCCTGACTACAGCAAGAAAGGTAGGCCCTTTGTTTACGAGCTGCCCAAGCAGCACAGAGATCTCATCTAGGCACCAAGAGAGCCATCACTGGGGATTGACATCACTGGGAAGGTACATCAGTGGGCAAGGAGACCTGATCCTGTAAAAGAAGATCCATAGGGGAGCATTCGGAGGAAGAGATGGGCAGGCGCCAATGCAAGAATTTACCCAACAATCTGAAAAACAACATGAAACCACCAGAACCCAGCAACCTCACAACAGGAGGACATGAACACCTTAATCAAGAAGAAGAAGAAAAAAATTGACTTTATGAAAGTGATAGAGGCCCTTAAACAGCATGTAAAAAACGCCCTTATAGAAATGGATGAGAAGTATAACAGAAAGTTTGAAGAATTGAGTAAATCAGTGAATGATACCCTAGAAAACCAAGGAAAAACAATCAAGCAGATAATGGAAACAGTTCAAGACTTGAAAATTGAAATGGAGGCAAAGAAGAAAACACAGAGGGCCAGCTGGACATGGAAAATATAGGTAAACGAATAGAGACTACAGAAACAAGCATAACCAGCAGAATACAAGAGATAGAAGAAAAAAACTCAGATTCTGAAGATAACATAGAGAAAATGAATGCACTGATCAAAGAAAACAGCAAGTCCAACAAACTCTCATCACAAAACATTCAGGAAATCTGAGACACAATAAAAAGACCAAACCTAAGAATAATTAAAGTAGAAGAAGAAGAAGTGCAGCTCAACGGTCCAGAAAATATATTTAATAAAATTATAGAAGAAAACTTTCCCAACGTAAAGAAAGATGTACCTATGAAGGTTCAAGAAGCATACAGAACACCGAATAGGCTGGATCAAAAAAAAAATCCCCTCGCCATATAATAATCAAAACACAAAGCATACAGAATAAAGAAAGAATATTGAGAGCCGCAAAGGAAAAAGGCCAAGGTAAAGCTATCAGACTTACACTTGACTTCTCTATGGAAACCATGAAAGCCAGAAGGTCCTGGATAGATGTACTGCAAAAACTAAGAGATCATGGATGCAAGCCCAGACTACTATACCCAGCCAAGCTTTCGTTCACTATAAATGGAGAAAACAAAATTTTCCAGGATAAAAACAAATTTGAACAATACGTAGCCACAAATCCAGCCTTACAGAAAGTAATACTGTAAAATCACTAACCAAGGAGTCCAACAATGACCACAATAACTCAGATATCTAGAGACCCTTCACCAGCGTAGCTCAAAGAAGGGAAACACACAAACTCTACTACTAAAAAAGTGACCGGAGTTAACAACCACTGGTCATTAATATCACTTAATGTCAATGGGCTCAAATCACCTATAAAAAGGCACAGGCTAAAAGATTGGATACAAAAACAGGATGCAACATTATGCTGTTTACAATAAACACATCTCAACCACAAAGACAGGCACCTACTCAGAGTAAAGGGCTCGGAAAAGGCTTATCAAGCAAATGGACCTAAGAAACAAGCAGGTATGGCCATACGAATTTCTAACAAAGTTGACTTCAAACTTAAATCAATCAGAAGAGATGGAGAGGGACATTTTATACTCATAACAGGAACAATTCATCAGTATAAAGTCTCAATCCTGAATATCTATGCCCCTAATATAAAAGCACCCACGTACGTAAAAGAAACATTACTAAAACTCAAGGCAGCCATTAAACTGCACACACTAATAGTAGGAGACTACAACACTCCTCTCTCACCAATGGACAGGTCAATCAGACAGAAACCTAACAGAGAAATTAAAGAATTAATGGAGGTAATGAATCAATTGTACTTAACAGACATCTATAGAATATTCCACCCAAATAGGGAAGAATATACCTTCTTCTCTGCAGCTCATGGATCCTTCTCAAAAATTGACCACATACTCGGTAACAAAGCAAACTTCCACAGTGACAAAAAACCATTAGATGCTGAAAAAGTATTTGACAAAATTCAACATCCCTTTATGATAAAAGTATTGGAGAGATTAGGGATAAAAGGGTCATACCTAAATGTAATAAAAGCTATATACAGCAAGCCAACAGCTAACATCAAATTAAACGGAGAGAAACTCAAAGCCATCCCACTAGCTCAAGGACACGACAAGGCTGTCCACTCTCGCCATACCTCTTCAATATAGTGCTTTAAGTTCTAGCAATAACAATAAGACAACATAATGCGATCAAGGGGATTCGAATTGGAAAGGAAGAAGTTAAACTTTCGTTATTTGCAGATGATATGATAATGTACATAAGCAACCCCCAAAACTCCACCAAAGAACTTTTACAGCTGATAAACACCTTTAGTAATGTGGTAGGATACAAGATCAATTCCAAAAAATCAATCGCCCTCTCATACACAAAGGATATGGAAGCAGAGAGGGAAATCAGAGAAGCTTCACCTTTCACAATAGCCACAAACAACATAAAATATTTTGGGGTAACTCTAACCAAGAAAGCGAAAGATCCATTTGACAAGAACTTTAAGGCATTGAAGAAAGAAATTGAAGAGGATACCAGAAAATGGAAGGACCTCCCTTGCTCTTGGATTGGGAGGATCAACATAGTAAAAATGGCAATTCTACCAAAGGCAATTTATAGATTCAATGCAATCCCCATCAAGGTCCCATCAAAATTCTTCACAGATCTTGAGAGGACAATAATCAACTTTATATGGAAAAACAAAAAAACCCAGGATAGCCAAAACAATCCTATACAATAAAGGATCTTCTGGAGGCATTACCATCCCTGACTTCAAACTCTATTACAGAGCCACAGTAATGAAAACAGTGTGGTACTGGCATAAAAACAGAGAAGTCAACCAATGGAATCGTATAGAAGACCCGAATTTTAACCCACAAACCTATGATCACCTCATTTTCGATAAATGAGCTAAAAGTATACAATGGAAGAAAGAAAGCATTTTCAACAAATGGTGCTGGCACAACTGGATGTCAACCTGTAGAAGAATGAAAATAGACCCATATCTATCACCATGCACAAAACTCAAGTCCAAATGGATTAAAGACCTCAATATCAGTCTGAACACACTGAACCTGATAGAAGAGAAAGTGGGAAGTATGCTAAAACAGATGGGCACAGGCGATCACTTCCTATGTATAACCCCAGCAGCACAGACATTATGGGCCACATTGAATAAATGGGACCTACTAAAACTGAGAAGCTTCTGTAAAGCAAAGGACACTGTCACTAAGACAAAAAGGCAACCTACTGACTGGGAGAAGATCTTCACCAACCCCGCAACAGACAAAGGTCTGATCTCCAAAATATATAGAGAATTCAAGAAACTAGACTTTAAAAGGCTAATTAACCCAATTAAAAAATGGGGCACTGAACTGAACAGAGAATTCTCAACAGAAGAAGTTTAAATGGCCAAAAGACACTTAAGGTCATGCTCAACCTCATTAGCAATCAGGGAAATGCAAATCAAAACAACTTTGAGATACCATCTTACACCTGTCAGAATGGCTAAAGTCAAAAACACCAATGATAGCCTTTGCTGGAGAGGCTGTGGAGGAAGGGGTACCCTCATCCATTGCTGGTGGGAATGCAAACTTGTGCAACCACTTTGGAAATCAGTGTTTCAGTTTCTCACGAAATTCGGGATCAACCTACCCCTGGACCCAGCAATACCACTCTTGGGAATATACCCAAGAGATACCCGATCATATGACAAAAGCATTTGTTCAACTATGTTCATAGCAGTATTTTTTGTAATAGCCAGAACCTGGAAACAACCTAGATGCCCTTCAATGGAAGAATGGATGAAGAAAGTGTGGAATATATACATATTAGAGTACTACGCTGCGGTAAAAAACAATGACTTCTCGAATTTTGCATGCAAATGGATGGAAATAGAAAACACTATTCTGAGTGAGGTAACACAGACTCAAAAAGATGAACACAGGATGTACTCACTCATTATTGGTTTCTAGCCATAAATAAGGGTCACGGAGTCTACAATTGGTGAACCTAAAGAAGCTAAATAAGAAGGTGAACCCAAGGAAAAACATGTAGTTATCCTCTTGCCTATGGGAAATAGACAAAATTGCCGCGGAGAAAATTGGGATCTTGGGGGTGGGGTGGGATGGGGGAAAGGGGAGATGGGGAGAGAAAAGTGAGAAGGGGAGGATGGGGGGAAGTTGGGGAAAAAGGAGGACTGGGATAAAGGAAGGTTGGATAGGGGAGCACGGAAGCACAATTCTTAGTTAAGGGAGTCATCTTAGGGTTGGCAAGAGACTTGAACCTAGAGTTGCTCCCATGTGCCCAAGGCGATGTCCCCAGTTAGTTCCTTGGGCAGCTGAGATTAGGGAATCTGAAATGACCCTATCCTATAGCAATACTGACGAATACCTTGCATATCATCATTGAACCTTTATCTGGTGATGGATGGAGATAGAGACAGAGACCCACACTGGGGCACTGGACTGAGCCCTCAAGGTCCCAATTAGGAGCAGAAGGAGGGAGAACATGAACAAGGAAGTCAGGACCTAGAGGGGTGCACCCACCCACTGAGACAGTGGGGCTGATCTATTGGGAGCTCACCAAGGCCAGCTGGACTGTGATTGAAAAAGCATGGGATAAAACCGGACTCTCTGAACAAGGCGAACAATGAGGGCTAATGAGAAGCCAAGGACAATGGCACGGGGTTTTGATCCTACTTCATGTTCTGGTTTTGTGGGAGCCTAGCCAGTTTGGATGTTCACCTTCCTAGACATGGACGGATGGGGGAGGACCTTGGACTTTCCACGGGGCATGGAATCCTGACTGCTCTTTGGACTGGAGAGGGAGGGGAAGAGGAGTGGGAGGAGTGGAAGAATGGTGGGAGGAGGGGGAGGGAAATGGGAGGCTGGGAGGAGGCGGAAACTTTTTTTCCCCTTTCTCAATAAAAAAGAAAGAAAGAAAATAGATCCATGTCTGTCGCCATGCACAAAACTCAAGTCCAAATGGACTAAAGATCTCAATATAAATCTAACCACACTGAACCTTATGGAAGAGAAAATGGGAAGTAACCTTCAATGCATGGGCACAGGAGACCACTTCCTAAATATCACCCAAGTAGCACAGACAATTAGAGCAACAATAAATAAATGGGACCTCCTGAAACTGAGAAGCTTCTGTAAAGCAAAGGACACAGTCAATAAGACAAAAAGGCAGCCTACTGAATGGGTGTAGATCTTCACCAACCCCACTTCAGATGAAGGTCTGACCTCCAAGATATATAAAGAACTCAAGAAATTAAACATTAAAAATTTAAATAACCCAGTTAAAAAGTGGTATACTGAAGCAAACAGAGAATTCTCAATAAAAGAAATTCAAATGGCCATAAGATACTTAAGGACATGTTCAACTTCCTTAGCTATCAGGGAAATGCAAATCAAAACAACTTTGAGATACCATCTTACACCTGTCAGAATGGCTAAAATCAAAAACACCAATGATAGCCTTTGCTGGAGAGGTTGTGGAGTAAAGGGTACACTCATCCATTGCTGGTGGGAATGCAAACTTGTGCAACCACTTTGGAAATCAGTGTGGCAGTTTCTCAGAAAATTGGGAGTCAACCTACCTCAGGATCCAGCAATACCACTCTTAGGAATATACCCAAGAGATGCTCAATCATACTACAAAAGCATTTCTTCAACTATGTTCATAGCAACATTATTTGTAATAACCAGAACTAACTTGGAAACAACCTAGATGCCCTCAATGGATGAGTGGATAAAGAAAGTGTGGCACATCTACACATTAGAATACTACCCATCAGTAAAAAACAGTGACATCTTGAATTATGCATGCAAATAGATGGAAATAGAAAACACTATCCTGAGAGAGATAACCCAGACCCAAAAATACCAATGTGGTATGTACTCACTCATTAGTGGATTCTAACCGTAAACAAAGGACATTGAGTCTATAGTTTGTGATCCTAGAAAAGCTAAGTAATAAGGTGAACCCAAAGAAAAACATTTATAGATCCTCCTGGAAATCGGAGGCAGACAAGATCACCAGGCAAAAGTTGGGAGCATGGAGGTGGGGTGAGGTAGGGGAAAGAGGAGAGAGAGAGAGAGAGAGAGAGAGAGAGAGAGAGAGAGAGAGAGAGAGGAGAGAAGGGGGAGTTGGGGAGAGCTTGGGGGAATGGGATGGTTGAGATGGAGGAAGGACAGATATGGGAGCAGGGAAGAAGATATCTTAATTAAGGGAGCCATTTTAGGGTTGGAAAGAGGGATGGCTCTAGAGGGTTTCTCAGGTGTCCATGGGGATGTCCCCAGTTAGGACCCTGGGCAGTGGAGAAGAGGGTGCCTGAATTGACCTTATCCCATAGTCACACTGATAACTATCTTGAATACCACCATAGAACCTTCATCCGGTGACAGATGGAGATAGAGACAGAGACCCACATCAGGGTACTGGACAGAGCCCCCAAGGTCCCGTTGAAGAGCAAAAGGAAGGGGAATATGAACAAGGAAGTCACGGGACCACAAGGGGTTGGTCCAGACACTGAGACAGTGTGCCTGATCTAATAATGGGAGCTCATCAAAGCCAGCTGGACTGGGACTGAACGAGCAAACTGGTCTCTCTGAATGTGGCTGATAATTGGGGCCGACTGAGAAGCCAATGATAATGGCACTGGGATTTGTCTCTACTGCGTATATTGTCTTTTTTGGATCCTAGTCTATTTGGATGCACACCTTCCTGAGCCTGGATGGAGTCAGGAAGGCCTTGGACTTCCCACAGGGCAGGGTACCCTGCCCTCTCTTAGGGAAGGGGGAGGATGAGTAGGGGAGCAGGAGGGAAATGGGAGTAGGGGAGGAAGTGGAAATTTTGAATGGTATTATTTATAAAGCAATAAAAATAAAATAAATAAAAACAAACAAATAAATAAACAACAGAACAGGAAAGCTAATTGCTAAACCAGTTTAACACCCAACTTCACTGCTTTCCTCGGTTAACAATTCCTATGCTCAGACTCCAGCACAGATGTGAGCCTTCCAAGTAAATATCTGTGCCTTGTTGGGATGTAGGATGTCACACCGATGTCTCATCCCAGGTATTTCAACATGTATTTTTAACAAAATTGATTTTAATAACTAAAAATTTGCATAGATGGTGCAGAGCTTCAATGCATCCTGCACCTAGTAAACACTATTGCTAATTTAATCTTACATGGTGTGAAAAGGCTTGCTTAATTAATTAACCACTATTGATGCATTATTATTAACTAAGTTTATTCTTGAGTCAGAATACTTTTTTTTTTCATAATGATCTTTGTCCCTCCCAGAAGGCTGTACAGATTACCTATTCTGTCATTGTTATCATGTCCTCTTGGCCATAACAGTCTCCGACTTCCCTTGCTTTTGATGATATTTGTGAACTGCCCTGTAATGGATTTGTCTGTTGCTTTTCTCATGATTAGGCTCTGGCTGTATTTTTTTTGAGGGGGGGTGGTGTCTGTATTTACCTCATAGCTGTTGGACATAGCTGTTGGCTTAACACACATTTAGATGCTGTTAATCTTGAGCACCTGGCTAGAGAGTGTTTGTCAAGTTTTCCACAGTAAAGTTACTCAGCTTTCCCCTCTTTCTGTCCTGGTCCCTTCCTAAGTTGCCAAGCAGAGACATGAAAAGTCAGGAGACTTTCTGGTCTACCCATCTGTGAATGGCACCCTCTCACTTCCACCTCCACAACTCCCACAACCGTGCCTTTCCTTCCATGATGACTTACCTCCAGTAATGTATATTATACCACAACTGTCCCTTCCCTGCTGTGACACCATACCTCGTGAAACATATTCTATGCCTTCTCACTACAATGACATACCTCTGGTAACATATATCCTGCTGGAAAACTGGCCTGTGATATGTGAGCTCGCTGAGAAGCTAGCTCTACAGCATTGTTACCCCACCACTACTGTTTCAGACTCAGCTGTTTGTCTCAATGTCCCCAAACGCCCTTTGTCTGGAAATGGGCTGGACTCACTAACTGAATGACAGAGAAGAGAAAGAACATAAAAATAATCCAGGAGATAAGATGTTTTCTCGAGATCAGCTAAACAACCAAGTCTTTCTCATTAGGATTGCTACTGTTTGTCATGTAGTATAAGATGCCTGCAATAGGAAGAGGAGCTGGGAATACCACCATAGGGCTCTCGTCCATGGAAAGGGTGGAGCAGACCCTCTCAACTAGGAACTCCAGCTGACTGCTTCTGTGTCCCAATTTGGTTCCTGCTGGGTTTCCTGGGAGCCCGATGACAATTGATGACATTTTCTGTATCTGTTATTTATTCTTTCACTTGGAAGCCTCATTTAAGGGAACAACTCTCTGCTGTGTCCACAACTCTCTATCAGGAACCCCAGCCGCCTGCCTCACCAGGGCCTCTCCAGTCAATTTCTGTTGAATGTTTTGAACACCCAATTTGATGATGTTATACTTTTTCTATATTTATTGAATCTTTGTTTTTTTCCTTTTCCTTTGATTTGCTATATACTTCATAAATTCATTTATTCTCATAGATCAGTCTCCAGACCATAGAGAAAAATCAAAATTTGTCCAAAATCAATCTTCCTCTACCTAAGAGAGAGATGCACACATATACACACACAGAGGGGGGGAGAGGGAGAGAGAGAGAGAAAGAGAGAGGAGGGAGAGGGAGAGAGAGAGAAAGATTCTAAGTGGGGCATGCTGGCACACACCTGTAATCTCGGCATGTGGAATGTGCCAACCTTAGTTAATAGCAAGTTCAAGGCCAGCTGAGCTAGATGAGATGTGATCTCAGAAATCAAAAGAAAAAAATGAGGAGACAAAGGAAGAGCAAGAGGAGGGGGACAGAAAAGGAGAAGGAGGTAGAGAAGGAGAAGAGAGCTTTGCTTCACTTCCGGAAGTGAACTATCTACATATATTGGCTATCCGTTAGAAGTAAGGATAGCACTCTGAATCTACACACGCCTGCATTTCCCTGCTCTTGTAAGATTCCCAGTCCTTTGTCTATGGCCCTAGTGTTGCCATCTGTGTTGGAGTTGCTCATACTGACCAGCTGGTGTCAAAAGCTCCACCCCAGACTCTCCTCTAATGGTTCCACAGGCAACCCTGAAAACCTGCAAGTTCAGCCATTAGCCAACCACCTCTTTCTGTTACCAGTACATTCCATCTAGTCTTCCACTAAAGAAATATTTGTGTTCGTCTTCTCTCTGGTCTCATGTCTGACCTTATCACAAGAGAAATTCATTTTGATCAACACCTGCTGTCTCCTACCTGTACTTCCTACTTAGTTTAGTACCAATAAATTTCTCCTGACACACACACACACACACACACACACACACACAAGGCTAATTTGAGTTGGCTTAACCACAATGTTGGGAGAACAGAACAGTTCCTACTAGCGCAAATAGACATTCTTGTGATTTCCCAGAATAAAAAAAATCATCCTGTTGCTATTTGTTTGTACCCTGTGTGAATGTGTGTTGCTTTGATGTGTTGGTTTTGAACAGACAGTAGCTAGGCAGGAGATAGGTGGGATTTGCAGGTAATCCGAGGAACTCTGGGAGTAATCCTAGGTACAGATATCTTACCAGGGAGTCACGGAGGAATCAGGAACATTGTATGGAGGAGAGGTAATGATCCACACGGCCAAATGCAGATTATTATAAATGGGTTAATGAAGGAATTCTTTTATTGTTGTATTATTCAGTAAAACTCCAGAGTCAGATATTGGGGTAATAGATTGATAGAACTTCAGAGCAATGAAAAAACAAACAACTGAACTTGCATCTCCATGCTTTCCACAGGAAAAAGGCCACAAATATTTCCAAACCCCTCCCTGTTCCTTCCTATGTTTCTATCAAAATCTGGGTCTAACAAAACCTCTATGGTTAATTCTATTCAGCCAATCACTAACTCTACACTGATCCAAAGTTAGCTTTACTGGCCATCTTGGAGTATCACAACGTGAACAAAATATCCCACAACTGGTTAATTTTATATGCCTAAGCTAAGGCTGAGGCATTATTTGGGAGCTGGTAGTCCAGTGAAAGTCCAACTACAAAGTCCTTCCTGCATAACAATTTCAAATTTGGCTCAGCAACTGTGCATCTTGCTAGCAACTAATCAAGAAATCCTTTAAATAACTGGGATTGAGTCTGTGGTCTTTTCTCAGGGATCATAAACTCCATAACACTAGATATTTTCTACTAACCTACAACTGCTCATTGCAATTTGCAATGATGAAAAATTCTAGAGTACCTCAAACCTTTTCTCAGGAAGTTACTGATCTGGGAGTGTGACTATACTGATACTGAAGATAGTTTTCTCTTTATTTAGTAAAAATAACACCTTCCCTTGCCACCTTCTTCTATCAGTATTAAGGCAATCCTTTTCCTGAGCTGTTTGTGAGACTATCCTTTAAAACTTCACTCTTACCTCATGATGGCATATGAGTTGTTCATTCATTATGGACTCCTATCTCAAGGTTGCATTGTGCTTTTGAGGCTATCCTTCCTCTAAATCTCATTCCATGAGGGTAACTATTATTACCTGCCTTTCATTACACAACCACTGAAAATACTCTACATACACATTTCACACAATGCTTAATAAATTTTATTCAGGGAGGCATGTGATGTTCCCCTTCAGTAAAACATGTAGATTAATGCTGGAAACCTTGAAATGAGGAAATACTTTATATAACAATTGATCAATATATATGGCTGTGAGCATGCAGCCAGAGGCAACCCAGACAGTCCATCAAAAGAGGTTGATGAATAAATAATACAATCAGAAGAATGTGTGAATGTCTTTTTCCTAACCCCCTCAGACTGAAAAGCTCTTAGCTTCACCAGTAACACAGCTACCCCCCGAACACTGAGCTGCCTAGAGGCTGGTCCCCGAAGCAGCAAGACTATTGAAAATATATTTTCCTATATCTCAGGCAATCCCTGTGAAATGGTCTTTTAATTCCAAAGAAGTCATGGCCTATAGGTTAAGAACTCTAGTATCAAGTTCCTGTTTATAAGTTCAGAGAAACAAGAAGCGAGTTAAGCACATGTTTATTAGACACATTTTGTGGGGAGATGCAACATGCATATGCATCTACTCACCCTAACTGGAAACTGAAAACACAACCAAGTCCAACCTTTTTAATCAAAGAGTTTTATTGGAATTGCTTACAGAAATAAGGGGAGGCGGTTAATTACAGGAGCAAAAGAGACTCAAACACAGTTCCTATGATGAAACTCAAAACCTGCATGTGATACAGCTTATGCATAATGCACACCTGGAGCACACTACACATCAGTAGGCAAACCTACAAGTTAAAGAGCATCCTATCTTAATGACCAAAATCCTCTTCAAAGGGACACGACTTCCTGAGTGTCTTCATTTGAGTTAAGAACACTGAATCCTATCAGTTTCAGAGATGTATTGAAGTTGTTTTGAGTGGTGTATTTCCTGCCTTAATCAGCTTCCCTCCAGAATGGATCATTCCGATGTCCAGAAATTTGTTACATAACTACATATAATTAACATTTCTCCATTTGGTCTTTATTATGAAACATTTGAGGCTGAACAAGTAAAAGGTTTTGATGAAACTTGTTCTACATTTTCCCATTTTTCTCTGCATTAACTCCTGATGTTTTCTAAGATTTGAAATTAACTTAAAGGCTTTCCCAAATATCTCATGTTCACAATGATTCTCTAGT